>CATPAB010000244.1:0-301000 GCA_954870475.1 Euphrasia confusa | reverse complement strand
ATGTTTAGGGTTTTGGTTTTAGGTTTTAGGGTTTAAAATTTTAGTTTTAGGGCTTAGGGTTTTAGTGTTTTAAAGATTAGGGTTTTTGTTTTTAGGGTTTAGAGTTTCGTTTTTATGTTTTAGTGTTTAGAGAATTAGGATTCAGGGTTTAGTGTATTAAAGTTTAGGGTTTTAGATTTAGTTTTTAGGGTTTAGGGTTTAGGGTTTTTGTTTTCAATTTTAGGGTTTTGAGTTTTTGGGTTATATGCTTCGTTTTAGGGTTTAATTTTAGGTTTTAGGGTTTAGGGTTTATTGTATTCAAGTTTAATTAGGGTTTTAGGTTTTAGTTTTTAGGGTTTTTGTTTTAGGTTTTAGGGTTTAGAATTTTAGGGTTTAATATTTAGTTTTAGGGTTTAGGGTTTTAGTGTATTCAAGATTAGGGTTTTAGTTTTTAGGGTTTAGGGTTTTTGTTTTAGGTTTTTGGGTTTAGAATATTAGGGTTTAATGTTTACTTTTAGGGTATAGGGTTTTAGTGTATTCAAGTTTAGGGTTATAATTTTTTAGGTTTAGGGTTTTGGTTTTAGGTTTTAGGGTTTAAAATTTTAGTTTTAGGGCTTAGGGTTTTAGTGTATTAAAGATTAGGGTTTTTGTTTTTAGGGTTTAAGGTTTCGTTTTTATGTTTTAGTGTTTAGATAATTAGGATTTAGGGTTTAGTGTATTAAAGTTTAGGGTTTTAGATTTATTTTTTAGGGTTTAGGGTTTAGGATTTTTGTTTTCAATTTTAGGGTTTTGAGTTTCTGGGTCATATGCTTTGTTTAGGGTTTAATTTTAGGTTTTAGGGTTTAGGGTTTTATTGTATTCAAGTTTAGGATTTTAGCTTTTTGTTTTTAGGGTTTTTGTTTTAGGTTTTAGGGTTTAGAATTTTAGGGTTTAGAATTTTAGGGTTTAGAGTTTAGGGTTTTAGTTTTTAGGGTATAGGGTTTTGTCTTTAGGTTTTAGTGTTTAGAGTATTAGGATTTAGGGTTTAGTGTATTAAAGTTTAGGGGTTTAGATTTAGTTTTTAATGTTTAGTGTTTAGATTTTTTTTTAAATTTTAGGGTTTTGAGTTTTTCGGTTATATGCTTAGTTTTAGGGTTTAATTTTAAGGTTTAAGGTTTTAGGTTTTAGTTTTTAGGGTTTTTGTTTTTGGTTTTAGGGTTTAGAATATTAGGGTTTAATGTTTAGTTTTAGGGTTTAGGGTTTAAATGTATTCAAGATTAGGGTTTTAGTTTTTAGGGTTTAGGGTTTTTGTTTTAGGTTTTAGGGTTTAGAATATTAGGGTTTAATGTTTACTTTTAGGGTTTAGGGTTTTAGTGTATTCAAGTTTAGGGTTATAATTTTTTAGGTTTAGGGTTTGGTTTTAGGTTTTAGGGTTTACAATTTTAGTTTTAGGGTTTAGGGTTTTAGTGTATTAAAGATTAGGGTTCTAGTTTTTAGGGTTTAGGGTTTTGTTTTTAGGTTTTAGTGTTTATAGTATTAGGATTTAGGGTTTAGGGTTTACAATTTTAGTTTTAGGGTTTAGGGTTTTAGTGTATTAAAGATAAGGGTTTTTGTTTTTAGGGTTTAGAGTTTCGTTTTTATGTTTTAGTGTTTAGAGAATTAGGATTCAGGGTTTAGTGTATTAAAGTTTAGGGTTTTAGATTTAGTCTTTAGGGTTTAGTGTTTAGATTTTTTAAAAAATTTTAGGGTTTTGAGTTTTTCGGTTATATGCTTAGTTTTAGGGTTTAATTTTAAGGTTTAGGGTTTTAGGTTTTAGAATATTAGGGTTTTGTTTTAGGTTTTAGGGTTTAGAATATTAGTGTTTAATGTTTAGTTTTAGGGTTTAGGGTTTTAGTGTATTCAAGATTAGGGTTTTAGTTTTTAGGGTTTAAAGTTTTTGTTTTAGGTTTTTGGGTTTAGAATATTAGGGTTTAATGTTTACTTTTAGGGTATAGGGTTTTAGTGTATTCAAGTTTAGGGTTATAATTTTTTAGGTTTAGGGTTTTATTTTTAGGTTTTAGGGTTTAAAATTTTAGTTTTAGGGTTTAGGGTTTTAGTGTATTAAAGATTAGGGTTTTTGTTTTTAGGGTTTAAGGTTTCGTTTTTATGTTTTAGTGTTTAGATAATTAGGATTTAAAGTTTAGTGTATTAAAGTTTAGGGTTTTAGATTTATTTTTTAGGGTTTAGGGTTTAGGATTTTTGTTTTCAATTTTAGGGTTTTGAGTTTCTGGGTCATATGCTTTGTTTAGGGTTTAATTTTAGGTTTTAGGGTTTAGGGTTTTATTGTATTCAAGTTTAGGATTTTAGCTTTTTGTTTTTAGGGTTTTTGTTTTAGGTTTTAGGGTTTAGAATTTTAAGGTTTAGAATTTTAGGGTTTAGAGTTTAGGGTTTTAGTTTTTAGGGTATAGGGTTTTGTCTTTAGGTTTTAGTGTTTAGAGTATTAGGATTTAGGGTTTAGTGTATTAAAGTTTAGGGGTTTAGATTTAGTTTTTAATGTTTAGTGTTTAGATTTTTTTTTAAATTTTAGGGTTTTGAGTTTTTCGGTTATATGCTTAGTTTTAGGGTTTAGGGTTTAAATGGATTCAAGATTAGGGTTTTAGTTTTTAGGGTTTAGGGTTTTTGTTTTAGGTTTTAGGGTTTAGAATATTAGGGTTTAATGTTTACTTTTAGGGTTTAGGGTTTTAGTGTATTCAAGTTTAGGGTTATAATTTTTTATGTTTAGGGTTTTGGTTTTAGGTTTTAGGGTTTAAAATTTTAGTTTTAGGGCTTAGGGTTTTAGTGTTTTAAAGATTAGGGTTTTTGTTTTTAGGGTTTAGAGTTTCGTTTTTATGTTTTAGTGTTTAGAGAATTAGGATTCAGGGTTTAGTGTATTAAAGTTTAGGGTTTTAGATTTAGTTTTTAGGGTTTAGGGTTTAGGGTTTTTGTTTTCAATTTTAGGGTTTTGAGTTTTTGGGTTATATGCTTCGTTTTAGGGTTTAATTTTAGGTTTTAGGGTTTAGGGTTTATTGTATTCAAGTTTAATTAGGGTTTTAGGTTTTAGTTTTTAGGGTTTTTGTTTTAGGTTTTAGGGTTTAGAATTTTAGGGTTTAATATTTAGTTTTAGGGTTTAGGGTTTTAGTGTATTCAAGATTAGGGTTTTAGTTTTTAGGGTTTAGGGTTTTTGTTTTAGGTTTTTGGGTTTAGAATATTAGGGTTTAATGTTTACTTTTAGGGTATAGGGTTTTAGTGTATTCAAGTTTAGGGTTATAATTTTTTAGGTTTAGGGTTTTGGTTTTAGGTTTTAGGGTTTAAAATTTTAGTTTTAGGGCTTAGGGTTTTAGTGTATTAAAGATTAGGGTTTTTGTTTTTAGGGTTTAAGGTTTCGTTTTTATGTTTTAGTGTTTAGATAATTAGGATTTAGGGTTTAGTGTATTAAAGTTTAGGGTTTTAGATTTATTTTTTAGGGTTTAGGGTTTAGGATTTTTGTTTTCAATTTTAGGGTTTTGAGTTTCTGGGTCATATGCTTTGTTTAGGGTTTAATTTTAGGTTTTAGGGTTTAGGGTTTTATTGTATTCAAGTTTAGGATTTTAGCTTTTTGTTTTTAGGGTTTTTGTTTTAGGTTTTAGGGTTTAGAATTTTAGGGTTTAGAATTTTAGGGTTTAGAGTTTAGGGTTTTAGTTTTTAGGGTATAGGGTTTTGTCTTTAGGTTTTAGTGTTTAGAGTATTAGGATTTAGGGTTTAGTGTATTAAAGTTTAGGGGTTTAGATTTAGTTTTTAATGTTTAGTGTTTAGATTTTTTTTTAAATTTTAGGGTTTTGAGTTTTTCGGTTATATGCTTAGTTTTAGGGTTTAATTTTAAGGTTTAGGGTTTTAGGTTTTAGTTTTTAGGGTTTTTGTTTTTGGTTTTAGGGTTTAGAATATTAGGGTTTAATGTTTTGTTTTAGGGTTTAGGGTTTAAATGTATTCAAGATTAGGGTTTTAGTTTTTAGGGTTTAGGGTTTTTGTTTTAGGTTTTAGGGTTTAGAATATTAGGGTTTAATGTTTACTTTTAGGGTTTAGGGTTTTAGTGTATTCAAGTTTAGGGTTATAATTTATTAGGTTTAGGGTTTGGTTTTAGGTTTTAGGGTTTACAATTTTAGTTTTAGGGTTTAGGGTTTTAGTGTATTAAAGATTAGGGTTCTAGTTTTTAGGGTTTAGGGTTTTGTTTTTAGGTTTTAGTGTTTATAGTATTAGGATTTAGGGTTTAGTGTATTAAAGTTTAGGGTTTTAGATTTAGTCTTTAGGGTTTAGTGTTTAGATTTTTTAAAAAATTTTAGGGTTTTGAGTTTTTCGGTTATATGCTTAGTTTTAGGGTTTAATTTTAAGGTTTAGGGTTTTAGGTTTTAGAATATTAGGGTTTTGTTTTAGGTTTTAGGGTTTAGAATATTAGTGTTTAATGTTTAGTTTTAGGGTTTAGGGTTTTAGTGTATTCAAGATTAGGGTTTTAGTTTTTAGGGTTTAAAGTTTTTGTTTTAGGTTTTTGGGTTTAGAATATTAGGGTTTAATGTTTACTTTTAGGGTATAGGGTTTTAGTGTATTCAAGTTTAGGGTTATAATTTTTTAGGTTTAGGGTTTTATTTTTAGGTTTTAGGGTTTAAAATTTTAGTTTTAGGGTTTAGGGTTTTAGTGTATTAAAGATTAGGGTTTTTGTTTTTAGGGTTTAAGGTTTCGTTTTTATGTTTTAGTGTTTAGATAATTAGGATTTAGAGTTTAGTGTATTAAAGTTTAGGGTTTTAGATTTATTTTTTAGGGTTTAGGGTTTAGGATTTTTGTTTTCAATTTTAGGGTTTTGAGTTTCTGGGTCATATGCTTTGTTTAGGGTTTAATTTTAGGTTTTAGGGTTTAGGGTTTTATTGTATTCAAGTTTAGGATTTTAGCTTTTTGTTTTTAGGGTTTTTGTTTTAGGTTTTAGGGTTTAGAATTTTAAGGTTTAGAATTTTAGGGTTTAGAGTTTAGGGTTTTAGTTTTTAGGGTATAGGGTTTTGTCTTTAGGTTTTAGTGTTTAGAGTATTAGGATTTAGGGTTTAGTGTATTAAAGTTTAGGGGTTTAGATTTAGTTTTTAATGTTTAGTGTTTAGATTTTTTTTTAAATTTTAGGGTTTTGAGTTTTTCGGTTATATGCTTAGTTTTAGGGTTTAGGGTTTAAATGGATTCAAGATTAGGGTTTTAGTTTTTAGGGTTTAGGGTTTTTGTTTTAGGTTTTAGGGTTTAGAATATTAGGGTTTAATGTTTACTTTTAGGGTATAGGGTTTTAGTGTATTCAAGTTTAGGGTTATAATTTTTTATGTTTAGGGTTTTGGTTTTAGGTTTTAGGGTTAAAAATTTTAGTTTTAGGGCTTAGGGTTTTAGTGTTTTAAAGATTAGGGTTTTTGTTTTTAGGGTTTAGAGTTTCGTTTTTATGTTTTAGTGTTTAGAGAATTAGGATTCAGGGTTTAGTGTATTAAAGTTTAGGGTTTTAGATTTAGTTTTTAGGGTTTAGGGTTTAGGGTTTTTGTTTTCAATTTTAGGGTTTTGAGTTTTTGGGTTATATGCTTCGTTTTAGGGTTTAATTTTAGGTTTTAGGGTTTAGGGTTTATTGTATTCAAGTTTAATTAGGGTTTTAGGTTTTAGTTTTTAGGGTTTTTGTTTTAGGTTTTAGGGTTTAGAATTTTAGGGTTTAATATTTAGTTTTAGGGTTTAGGGTTTTAGTGTATTCAAGATTAGGGTTTTAGTTTTTAGGGTTTAGGGTTTTTGTTTTAGGTTTTTGGGTTTAGAATATTAGGGTTTAATGTTTACTTTTAGGGTATAGGGTTTTAGTGTATTCAAGTTTAGGGTTATAATTTTTTAGGTTTAGGGTTTTGGTTTTAGGTTTTAGGGTTTAAAATTTTAGTTTTAGGGCTTAGGGTTTTAGTGTATTAAAGATTAGGGTTTTTGTTTTTAGGGTTTAAGGTTTCGTTTTTATGTTTTAGTGTTTAGATAATTAGGATTTAGGGTTTAGTGTATTAAAGTTTAGGGTTTTAGATTTATTTTTTAGGGTTTAGGGTTTAGGATTTTTGTTTTCAATTTTAGGGTTTTGAGTTTCTGGGTCATATGCTTTGTTTAGGGTTTAATTTTAGGTTTTAGGGTTTAGGGTTTTATTGTATTCAAGTTTAGGATTTTAGCTTTTTGTTTTTAGGGTTTTTGTTTTAGGTTTTAGGGTTTAGAATTTTAGGGTTTAGAATTTTAGGGTTTAGAGTTTATGGTTTTAGTTTTTAGGGTATAGGGTTTTGTCTTTAGGTTTTAATGTTTAGAGTATTAGGATTTAGGGTTTAGTGTATTAAAGTTTAGGGGTTTAGATTTAGTTTTTAATGTGTTTAGATTTTTTTTTAAATTTTAGGGTTTTGAGTTTTTTGGTTATATGCTTAGTTTTAGGGTTTAATTTTAAGGTTTAGGGTTTTAGGTTTTAGTTTTTAGGGTTTTTGTTTTTGGTTTTAGGGTTTAGAATATTAGGGTTTAATGTTTTGTTTTAGGGTTTAGGGTTTAAATGTATTCAAGATTAGGGTTTTAGTTTTTAGGGTTTAGGGTTTTTGTTTTAGGTTTTAGGGTTTAGAATATTAGGGTTTAATGTTTACTTTTAGGGTTTAGGGTTTTAGTGTATTCAAGTTTAGGGTTATAATTTATTAGGTTTAGGGTTTGGTTTTAGGTTTTAGGGTTTACAATTTTAGTTTTAGGGTTTAGGGTTTTAGTGTATTAAAGATTAGGGTTCTAGTTTTTAGGGTTTAGGGTTTTGTTTTTAGGTTTTAGTGTTTATAGTATTAGGATTTAGGGTTTAGTGTATTAAAGTTTAGGGTTTTAGATTTAGTCTTTAGGGTTTAGTGTTTAGATTTTTTAAAAAATTTTAGGGTTTTGAGTTTTTCGGTTATATGCTTAGTTTTAGGGTTTAATTTTAAGGTTTAGGGTATTAGGTTTTAGAATATTAGGGTTTTGTTTTAGGTTTTAGGGTTTAGAATATTAGTGTTTAATGTTTAGTTTTAGGGTTTAGGGTTTTAGTGTATTCAAGATTAGGGTTTTAGTTTTTAGGGTTTAAAGTTTTTGTTTTAGGTTTTTGGGTTTAGAATATTAGGGTTTAATGTTTACTTTTAGGGTATAGGGTTTTAGTGTATTCAAGTTTAGGGTTATAATTTTTTAGGTTTAGGGTTTTATTTTTAGGTTTTAGGGTTTAAAATTTTAGTTTTAGGGTTTAGGGTTTTAGTGTATTAAAGATTAGGGTTTTTGTTTTTAGGGTTTAAGGTTTCGTTTTTATGTTTTAGTGTTTAGATAATTAGGATTTAGAGTTTAGTGTATTAAAGTTTAGGGTTTTAGATTTATTTTTTAGGGTTTAGGGTTTAGGATTTTTGTTTTCAATTTTAGGGTTTTGAGTTTCTGGGTCATATGCTTTGTTTAGGGTTTAATTTTAGGTTTTAGGGTTTAGGGTTTTATTGTATTCAAGTTTAGGATTTTAGCTTTTTGTTTTTAGGGTTTTTGTTTTAGGTTTTAGGGTTTAGAATTTTAAGGTTTAGAATTTTAGGGTTTAGAGTTTAGGGTTTTAGTTTTTAGGGTATAGGGTTTTGTCTTTAGGTTTTAGTGTTTAGAGTATTAGGATTTAGGGTTTAGTGTATTAAAGTTTAGGGGTTTAGATTTAGTTTTTAATGTTTAGTGTTTAGATTTTTTTTTAAATTTTAGGGTTTTGAGTTTTTCGGTTATATGCTTAGTTTTAGGGTTTAGGGTTTAAATGGATTCAAGATTAGGGTTTTAGTTTTTAGGGTTTAGGGTTTTTGTTTTAGGTTTTAGGGTTTAGAATATTAGGGTTTAATGTTTACTTTTAGGGTATAGGGTTTTAGTGTATTCAAGTTTAGGGTTATAATTTTTTATGTTTAGGGTTTTGGTTTTAGGTTTTAGGGTTTAAAATTTTAGTTTTAGGGCTTAGGGTTTTAGTGTTTTAAAGATTAGGGTTTTTGTTTTTAGGGTTTAGAGTTTCGTTTTTATGTTTTAGTGTTTAGAGAATTAGGATTCAGGGTTTAGTGTATTAAAGTTTAGGGTTTTAGATTTAGTTTTTAGGGTTTAGGGTTTAGGGTTTTTGTTTTCAATTTTAGGGTTTTGAGTTTTTGGGTTATATGCTTCGTTTTAGGGTTTAATTTTAGGTTTTAGGGTTTAGGGTTTATTGTATTCAAGTTTAATTAGGGTTTTAGGTTTTAGTTTTTAGGGTTTTTGTTTTAGGTTTTAGGGTTTAGAATTTTAGGGTTTAATATTTAGTTTTAGGGTTTAGGGTTTTAGTGTATTCAAGATTAGGGTTTTAGTTTTTAGGGTTTAGGGTTTTTGTTTTAGGTTTTTGGGTTTAGAATATTAGGGTTTAATGTTTACTTTTAGGGTATAGGGTTTTAGTGTATTCAAGTTTAGGGTTATAATTTTTTAGGTTTAGGGTTTTGGTTTTAGGTTTTAGGGTTTAAAATTTTAGTTTTAGGGCTTAGGGTTTTAGTGTATTAAAGATTAGGGTTTTTGTTTTTAGGGTTTAAGGTTTCGTTTTTATGTTTTAGTGTTTAGATAATTAGGATTTAGGGTTTAGTGTATTAAAGTTTAGGGTTTTAGATTTATTTTTTAGGGTTTATGGTTTAGGATTTTTGTTTTCAATTTTAGGGTTTTGAGTTTTTGGGTCATATGCTTTGTTTAGGGTTTAATTTTAGGTTTTAGGGTTTAGGGTTTTATTGTATTCAAGTTTAGGATTTTAGCTTTTTGTTTTTAGGGTTTTTGTTTTAGGTTTTAGGGTTTAGAATTTTAGGGTTTAGAATTTTAGGGTTTAGAGTTTAGGGTTTTAGTTTTTAGGGTATAGGGTTTTGTCTTTAGGTTTTAGTGTTTAGAGTATTAGGATTTAGGGTTTAGTGTATTAAAGTTTAGGGGTTTAGATTTAGTTTTTAATGTTTAGTGTTTAGATTTTTTTTTAAATTTTAGGGTTTTGAGTTTTTCGGTTATATGCTTAGTTTTAGGGTTTAATTTTAAGGTTTAGGGTTTTAGGTTTTAGTTTTTAGGGTTTTTGTTTTTGGTTTTAGGGTTTAGAATATTAGGGTTTAATGTTTTGTTTTAGGGTTTAGGGTTTAAATGTATTCAAGATTAGGGTTTTAGTTTTTAGGGTTTAGGGTTTTTGTTTTAGGTTTTAGGGTTTAGAATATTAGGGTTTAATGTTTACTTTTAGGGTTTAGGGTTTTAGTGTATTCAAGTTTAGGGTTATAATTTATTAGGTTTAGGGTTTGGTTTTAGGTTTTAGGGTTTACAATTTTAGTTTTAGGGTTTAGGGTTTTAGTGTATTAAAGATTAGGGTTCTAGTTTTTAGGGTTTAGGGTTTTGTTTTTAGGTTTTAGTGTTTATAGTATTAGGATTTAGGGTTTAGTGTATTAAAGTTTAGGGTTTTAGATTTAGTCTTTAGGGTTTAGTGTTTAGATTTTTTAAAAAATTTTAGGGTTTTGAGTTTTTCGGTTATATGCTTAGTTTTAGGGTTTAATTTTAAGGTTTAGGGTTTTAGGTTTTAGAATATTAGGGTTTTGTTTTAGGTTTTAGGGTTTAGAATATTAGTGTTTAATGTTTAGTTTTAGGGTTTAGGGTTTTAGTGTATTCAAGATTAGGGTTTTAGTTTTTAGGGTTTAAAGTTTTTGTTTTAGGTTTTTGGGTTTAGAATATTAGGGTTTAATGTTTACTTTTAGGGTATAGGGTTTTAGTGTATTCAAGTTTAGGGTTATAATTTTTTAGGTTTAGGGTTTTATTTTTAGGTTTTAGGGTTTAAAATTTTAGTTTTAGGGTTTAGGGTTTTAGTGTATTAAAGATTAGGGTTTTTGTTTTTAGGGTTTAAGGTTTCGTTTTTATGTTTTAGTGTTTAGATAATTAGGATTTAGAGTTTAGTGTATTAAAGTTTAGGGTTTTAGATTTATTTTTTAGGGTTTAGGGTTTAGGATTTTTGTTTTCAATTTTAAGTTTTGAGTTTCTGGGTCATATGCTTTGTTTAGGGTTTAATTTTAGGTTTTAGGGTTTAGGGTTTTATTGTATTCAAGTTTAGGATTTTAGCTTTTTGTTTTTAGGGTTTTTGTTTTAGGTTTTAGGGTTTAGAATTTTAAGGTTTAGAATTTTAGGGTTTAGAGTTTAGGGTTTTAGTTTTTAGGGTATAGGGTTTTGTCTTTAGGTTTTAGTGTTTAGAGTATTAGGATTTAGGGTTTAGTGTATTAAAGTTTAGGGGTTTAGATTTAGTTTTTAATGTTTAGTGTTTAGATTTTTTTTTAAATTTTAGGGTTTTGAGTTTTTCGGTTATATGCTTAGTTTTAGGGTTTAGGGTTTAAATGGATTCAAGATTAGGGTTTTAGTTTTTAGGGTTTAGGGTTTTTGTTTTAGGTTTTAGGGTTTAGAATATTAGGGTTTAATGTTTACTTTTAGGGTTTAGGGTTTTAGTGTATTCAAGTTTAGGGTTATAATTTTTTATGTTTAGGGTTTTGGTTTTAGGTTTTAGGGTTTAAAATTTTAGTTTTAGGGCTTAGGGTTTTAGTGTTTTAAAGATTAGGGTTTTTGTTTTTAGGGTTTAGAGTTTCGTTTTTATGTTTTAGTGTTTAGAGAATTAGGATTCAGGGTTTAGTGTATTAAAGTTTAGGGTTTTAGATTTAGTTTTTAGGGTTTAGGGTTTAGGGTTTTTGTTTTCAATTTTAGGGTTTTGAGTTTTTGGGTTATATGCTTCGTTTTAGGGTTTAATTTTAGGTTTTAGGGTTTAGGGTTTATTGTATTCAAGTTTAATTAGGGTTTTAGGTTTTAGTTTTTAGGGTTTTTGTTTTAGGTTTTAGGGTTTAGAATTTTAGGGTTTAATATTTAGTTTTAGGGTTTAGGGTTTTAGTGTATTCAAGATTAGGGTTTTAGTTTTTAGGGTTTAGGGTTTTTGTTTTAGGTTTTTGGGTTTAGAATATTAGGGTTTAATGTTTACTTTTAGGGTATAGGGTTTTAGTGTATTCAAGTTTAGGGTTATAATTTTTTAGGTTTAGGGTTTTGGTTTTAGGTTTTAGGGTTTAAAATTTTAGTTTTAGGGCTTAGGGTTTTAGTGTATTAAAGATTAGGGTTTTTGTTTTTAGGGTTTAAGGTTTCGTTTTTATGTTTTAGTGTTTAGATAATTAGGATTTAGGGTTTAGTGTATTAAAGTTTAGGGTTTTAGATTTATTTTTTAGGGTTTAGGGTTTAGGATTTTTGTTTTCAATTTTAGGGTTTTGAGTTTCTGGGTCATATGCTTTGTTTAGGGTTTAATTTTAGGTTTTAGGGTTTAGGGTTTTATTGTATTCAAGTTTAGGATTTTAGCTTTTTGTTTTTAGGGTTTTTGTTTTAGGTTTTAGGGTTTAGAATTTTAGGGTTTAGAATTTTAGGGTTTAGAGTTTAGGGTTTTAGTTTTTAGGGTATAGGGTTTTGTCTTTAGGTTTTAGTGTTTAGAGTATTAGGATTTAGGGTTTAGTGTATTAAAGTTTAGGGGTTTAGATTTAGTTTTAAATGTTTAGTGTTTAGATTTTTTTTTAAATTTTAGGGTTTTGAGTTTTTCGGTTATATGCTTAGTTTTAGGGTTTAATTTTAAGGTTTAGGGTTTTAGGTTTTAGTTTTTAGGGTTTTTGTTTTTGGTTTTAGGGTTTAGAATATTAGGGTTTAATGTTTTGTTTTAGGGTTTAGGGTTTAAATGTATTCAAGATTAGGGTTTTAGTTTTTAGGGTTTAGGGTTTTTGTTTTAGGTTTTAGGGTTTAGAATATTAGGGTTTAATGTTTACTTTTAGGGTTTAGGGTTTTAGTGTATTCAAGTTTAGGGTTATAATTTATTAGGTTTAGGGTTTGGTTTTAGGTTTTAGGGTTTACAATTTTAGTTTTAGGGTTTAGGGTTTTAGTGTATTAAAGATTAGGGTTCTAGTTTTTAGGGTTTAGGGTTTTGTTTTTAGGTTTTAGTGTTTATAGTATTAGGATTTAGGGTTTAGTGTATTAAAGTTTAGGGTTTTAGATTTAGTCTTTAGGGTTTAGTGTTTAGATTTTTTAAAAAATTTTAGGGTTTTGAGTTTTTCGGTTATATGCTTAGTTTTAGGGTTTAATTTTAAGGTTTAGGGTTTTAGGTTTTAGAATATTAGGGTTTTGTTTTAGGTTTTAGGGTTTAGAATATTAGTGTTTAATGTTTAGTTTTAGGGTTTAGGGTTTTAGTGTATTCAAGATTAGGGTTTTAGTTTTTAGGGTTTAAAGTTTTTGTTTTAGGTTTTTGGGTTTAGAATATTAGGGTTTAATGTTTACTTTTAGGGTATAGGGTTTTAGTGTATTCAAGTTTAGGGTTATAATTTTTTAGGTTTAGGGTTTTATTTTTAGGTTTTAGGGTTTAAAATTTTAGTATTAGGGTTTAGGGTTTTAGTGTATTAAAGATTAGGGTTTTTGTTTTTAGGGTTTAAGGTTTCGTTTTTATGTTTTAGTGTTTAGATAATTAGGATTTAGAGTTTAGTGTATTAAAGTTTAGGGTTTTAGATTTATTTTTTAGGGTTTAGGGTTTAGGATTTTTGTTTTCAATTTTAGGGTTTTGAGTTTCTGGGTCATATGCTTTGTTTAGGGTTTAATTTTAGGTTTTAGGGTTTAGGGTTTTATTGTATTCAAGTTTAGGATTTTAGCTTTTTGTTTTTAGGGTTTTTGTTTTAGGTTTTAGGGTTTAGAATTTTAAGGTTTAGAATTTTAGGGTTTAGAGTTTAGGGTTTTAGTTTTTAGGGTATAGGGTTTTGTCTTTAGGTTTTAGTGTTTAGAGTATTAGGATTTAGGGTTTAGTGTATTAAAGTTTAGGGGTTTAGATTTAGTTTTTAATGTTTAGTGTTTAGATTTTTTTTTAAATTTTAGGGTTTTGAGTTTTTCGGTTATATGCTTAGTTTTAGGGTTTAGGGTTTAAATGGATTCAAGATTAGGGTTTTAGTTTTTAGGGTTTAGGGTTTTTGTTTTAGGTTTTAGGGTTTAGAATATTAGGGTTTAATGTTTACTTTTAGGGTATAGGGTTTTAGTGTATTCAAGTTTAGGGTTATAATTTTTTATGTTTAGGGTTTTGGTTTTAGGTTTTAGGGTTAAAAATTTTAGTTTTAGGGATTAGGGTTTTAGTGTTTTAAAGATTAGGGTTTTTGTTTTTAGGGTTTAGAGTTTCGTTTTTATGTTTTAGTGTTTAGAGAATTAGGATTCAGGGTTTAGTGTATTAAAGTTTAGGGTTTTAGATTTAGTTTTTAGGGTTTAGGGTTTAGGGTTTTTGTTTTCAATTTTAGGGTTTTGAGTTTTTGGGTTATATGCTTCGTTTTAGGGTTTAATTTTAGGTTTTAGGGTTTAGGGTTTATTGTATTCAAGTTTAATTAGGGTTTTAGGTTTTAGTTTTTAGGGTTTTTGTTTTAGGTTTTAGGGTTTAGAATTTTAGGGTTTAATATTTAGTTTTAGGGTTTAGGGTTTTAGTGTATTCAAGATTAGGGTTTTAGTTTTTAGGGTTTAGGGTTTTTGTTTTAGGTTTTTGGGTTTAGAATATTAGGGTTTAATGTTTACTTTTAGGGTATAGGGTTTTAGTGTATTCAAGTTTAGGGTTATAATTTTTTAGGTTTACGGTTTTGGTTTTAGGTTTTAGGGTTTAAAATTTTAGTTTTAGGGCTTAGGGTTTTAGTGTATTAAAGATTAGGGTTTTTGTTTTTAGGGTTTAAGGTTTCGTTTTTATGTTTTAGTGTTTAGATAATTAGGATTTAGGGTTTAGTGTATTAAAGTTTAGGGTTTTAGATTTATTTTTTAGGGTTTAGGGTTTAGGATTTTTGTTTTCAATTTTAGGGTTTTGAGTTTCTGGGTCATATGCTTTGTTTAGGGTTTAATTTTAGGTTTTAGGGTTTAGGGTTTTATTGTATTCAAGTTTAGGATTTTAGCTTTTTGTTTTTAGGGTTTTTGTTTTAGGTTTTAGGGTTTAGAATTTTAGGGTTTAGAATTTTAGGGTTTAGAGTTTATGGTTTTAGTTTTTAGGGTATAGGGTTTTGTCTTTAGGTTTTAGTGTTTAGAGTATTAGGATTTAGGGTTTAGTGTATTAAAGTTTAGGGGTTTAGATTTAGTTTTTAATGTGTTTAGATTTTTTTTTAAATTTTAGGGTTTTGAGTTTTTTGGTTATATGCTTAGTTTTAGGGTTTAATTTTAAGGTTTAGGGTTTTAGGTTTTAGTTTTTAGGGTTTTTGTTTTTGGTTTTAGGGTTTAGAATATTAGGGTTTAATGTTTTGTTTTAGGGTTTAGGGTTTAAATGTATTCAAGATTAGGGTTTTAGTTTTTAGGGTTTAGGGTTTTTGTTTTAGGTTTTAGGGTTTAGAATATTAGGGTTTAATGTTTACTTTTAGGGTTTAGGGTTTTAGTGTATTCAAGTTTAGGGTTATAATTTATTAGGTTTAGGGTTTGGTTTTAGGTTTTAGGGTTTACAATTTTAGTTTTAGGGTTTAGGGTTTTAGTGTATTAAAGATTAGGGTTCTAGTTTTTAGGGTTTAGGGTTTTGTTTTTAGGTTTTAGTGTTTATAGTATTAGTCTTTAGGGTTTAGTGTATTAAAGTTTAGGGTTTTAGATTTAGTCTTTAGGGTTTAGTGTTTAGATTTTTTAAAAAATTTTAGGGTTTTGAGTTTTTCGGTTATATGCTTAGTTTTAGGGTTTAATTTTAAGGTTTAGGGTATTAGGTTTTAGAATATTAGGGTTTTGTTTTAGGTTTTAGGTTTTAGAATATTAGTGTTTAATGTTTAGTTTTAGGGTTTAGGGTTTTAGTGTATTCAAGATTAGGGTTTTAGTTTTTAGGGTTTAAAGTTTTTGTTTTAGGTTTTTGGGTTTAGAATATTAGGGTTTAATGTTTACTTTTAGGGTATAGGGTTTTAGTGTATTCAAGTTTAGGGTTATAATTTTTTAGGTTTAGGGTTTTATTTTTAGGTTTTAGGGTTTAAAATTTTAGTTTTAGGGTTTAGGGTTTTAGTGTATTAAAGATTAGGGTTTTTGTTTTTAGGGTTTAAGGTTTCGTTTTTATGTTTTAGTGTTTAGATAATTAGGATTTAGAGTTTAGTGTATTAAAGTTTAGGGTTTTAGATTTATTTTTTAGGGTTTAGGGTTTAGGATTTTTGTTTTCAATTTTAGGGTTTTGAGTTTCTGGGTCATATGCTTTGTTTAGGGTTTAATTTTAGGTTTTAGGGTTTAGGGTTTTATTGTATTCAAGTTTAGGATTTTAGCTTTTTGTTTTTAGGGTTTTTGTTTTAGGTTTTAGGGTTTAGAATTTTAAGGTTTAGAATTTTAGGGTTTAGAGTTTAGGGTTTTAGTTTTTAGGGTATAGGGTTTTGTCTTTAGGTTTTAGTGTTTAGAGTATTAGGATTTAGGGTTTAGTGTATTAAAGTTTAGGGGTTTAGATTTAGTTTTTAATGTTTAGTGTTTAGATTTTTTTTTAAATTTTAGGGTTTTGAGTTTTTCGGTTATATGCTTAGTTTTAGGGTTTAGGGTTTAAATGGATTCAAGATTAGGGTTTTAGTTTTTAGGGTTTAGGGTTTTTGTTTTAGGTTTTAGGGTTTAGAATATTAGGGTTTAATGTTTACTTTTAGGGTATAGGGTTTTAGTGTATTCAAGTTTAGGGTTATAATTTTTTATGTTTAGGGTTTTGGTTTTAGGTTTTAGGGTTTAAAATTTTACTTTTAGGGCTTAGGGTTTTAGTGTTTTAAAGATTAGGGTTTTTGTTTTTAGGGTTTAGAGTTTCGTTTTTATGTTTTAGTGTTTAGAGAATTAGGATTCAGGGTTTAGTGTATTAAAGTTTAGGGTTTTAGATTTAGTTTTTAGGGTTTAGGGTTTAGGGTTTTTGTTTTCAATTTTAGGGTTTTGAGTTTTTGGGTTATATGCTTCGTTTTAGGGTTTAATTTTAGGTTTTAGGGTTTAGGGTTTATTGTATTCAAGTTTAATTAGGGTTTTAGGTTTTAGTTTTTAGGGTTTTTGTTTTAGGTTTTAGGGTTTAGAATTTTAGGGTTTAATATTTAGTTTTAGGGTTTAGGGTTTTAGTGTATTCAAGATTAGGGTTTTAGTTTTTAGGGTTTAGGGTTTTTGTTTTAGGTTTTTGGGTTTAGAATATTAGGGTTTAATGTTTACTTTTAGGGTATAGGGTTTTAGTGTATTCAAGTTTAGGGTTATAATTTTTTAGGTTTAGGGTTTTGGTTTTAGGTTTTAGGGTTTAAAATTTTAGTTTTAGGGCTTAGGGTTTTAGTGTATTAAAGATTAGGGTTTTTGTTTTTAGGGTTTAAGGTTTCGTTTTTATGTTTTAGTGTTTAGATAATTAGGATTTAGGGTTTAGTGTATTAAAGTTTAGGGTTTTAGATTTATTTTTTAGGGTTTATGGTTTAGGATTTTTGTTTTCAATTTTAGGGTTTTGAGTTTCTGGGTCATATGCTTTGTTTAGGGTTTAATTTTAGGTTTTAGGGTTTAGGGTTTTATTGTATTCAAGTTTAGGATTTTAGCTTTTTGTTTTTAGGGTTTTTGTTTTAGGTTTTAGGGTTTAGAATTTTAGGGTTTAGAATTTTAGGGTTTAGAGTTTAGGGTTTTAGTTTTTAGGGTATAGGGTTTTGTCTTTAGGTTTTAGTGTTTAGAGTATTAGGATTTAGGGTTTAGTGTATTAAAGTTTAGGGGTTTAGATTTAGTTTTTAATGTTTAGTGTTTAGATTTTTTTTTAAATTTTAGGGTTTTGAGTTTTTCGGTTATATGCTTAGTTTTAGGGTTTAATTTTAAGGTTTAGGGTTTTAGGTTTTAGTTTTTAGGGTTTTTGTTTTTGGTTTTAGGGTTTAGAATATTAGGGTTTAATGTTTTGTTTTAGGGTTTAGGGTTTAAATGTATTCAAGATTAGGGTTTTAGTTTTTAGGGTTTAGGGTTTTTGTTTTAGGTTTTAGGGTTTAGAATATTAGGGTTTAATGTTTACTTTTAGGGTTTAGGGTTTTAGTGTATTCAAGTTTAGGGTTATAATTTATTAGGTTTAGGGTTTGGTTTTAGGTTTTAGGGTTTACAATTTTAGTTTTAGGGTTTAGGGTTTTAGTGTATTAAAGATTAGGGTTCTAGTTTTTAGGGTTTAGGGTTTTGTTTTTAGGTTTTAGTGTTTATAGTATTAGGATTTAGGGTTTAGTGTATTAAAGTTTAGGGTTTTAGATTTAGTCTTTAGGGTTTAGTGTTTAGATTTTTTAAAAAATTTTAGGGTTTTGAGTTTTTCGGTTATATGCTTAGTTTTAGGGTTTAATTTTAAGGTTTAGGGTTTTAGGTTTTAGAATATTAGGGTTTTGTTTTAGGTTTTAGGGTTTAGAATATTAGTGTTTAATGTTTAGTTTTAGGGTTTAGGGTTTTAGTGTATTCAAGATTAGGGTTTTAGTTTTTAGGGTTTAAAGTTTTTGTTTTAGTTTTTTGGGTTTAGAATATTAGGGTTTAATGTTTACTTTTAGGGTATAGGGTTTTAGTGTATTCAAGTTTAGGGTTATAATTTTTTAGGTTTAGGGTTTTATTTTTAGGTTTTAGGGTTTAAAATTTTAGTTTTAGGGTTTAGGGTTTTAGTGTATTAAAGATTAGGGTTTTTGTTTTTAGGGTTTAAGGTTTCGTTTTTATGTTTTAGTGTTTAGATAATTAGGATTTAGAGTTTAGTGTATTAAAGTTTAGGGTTTTAGATTTATTTTTTAGGGTTTAGGGTTTAGGATTTTTGTTTTCAATTTTAGGGTTTTGAGTTTCTGGGTCATATGCTTTGTTTAGGGTTTAATTTTAGGTTTTAGGGTTTAGGGTTTTATTGTATTCAAGTTTAGGATTTTAGCTTTTTGTTTTTAGGGTTTTTGTTTTAGGTTTTAGGGTTTAGAATTTTAAGGTTTAGAATTTTAGGGTTTAGAGTTTAGGGTTTTAGTTTTTAGGGTATAGGGTTTTGTCTTTAGGTTTTAGTGTTTAGAGTATTAGGATTTAGGGTTTAGTGTATTAAAGTTTAGGGGTTTAGATTTAGTTTTTAATGTTTAGTGTTTAGATTTTTTTTTAAATTTTAGGGTTTTGAGTTTTTCGGTTATATGCTTAGTTTTAGGGTTTAGGGTTTAAATGGATTCAAGATTAGGGTTTTAGTTTTTAGGGTTTAGGGTTTTTGTTTTAGGTTTTAGGGTTTAGAATATTAGGGTTTAATGTTTACTTTTAGGGTTTAGGGTTTTAGTGTATTCAAGTTTAGGGTTATAATTTTTTATGTTTAGGGTTTTGGTTTTAGGTTTTAGGGTTTAAAATTTTAGTTTTAGGGCTTAGGGTTTTAGTGTTTTAAAGATTAGGGTTTTTGTTTTTAGGGTTTAGAGTTTCGTTTTTATGTTTTAGTGTTTAGAGAATTAGGATTCAGGGTTTAGTGTATTAAAGTTTAGGGTTTTAGATTTAGTTTTTAGGGTTTAGGGTTTAGGGTTTTTGTTTTCAATTTTAGGGTTTTGAGTTTTTGGGTTATATGCTTCGTTTTAGGGTTTAATTTTAGGTTTTAGGGTTTAGGGTTTATTGTATTCAAGTTTAATTAGGGTTTTAGGTTTTAGTTTTTAGGGTTTTTGTTTTAGGTTTTAGGGTTTAGAATTTTAGGGTTTAATATTTAGTTTTAGGGTTTAGGGTTTTAGTGTATTCAAGATTAGGGTTTTAGTTTTTAGGGTTTAGGGTTTTTGATTTAGGTTTTTGGGTTTAGAATATTAGGGTTTAATGTTTACTTTTAGGGTATAGGGTTTTAGTGTATTCAAGTTTAGGGTTATAATTTTTTAGGTTTAGGGTTTTGGTTTTAGGTTTTAGGGTTTAAAATTTTAGTTTTAGGGCTTAGGGTTTTAGTGTATTAAAGATTAGGGTTTTTGTTTTTAGGGTTTAAGGTTTCGTTTTTATGTTTTAGTGTTTAGAGAATTAGGATTTAGGGTTTAGTGTATTAAAGTTTAGGGTTTTAGATTTAGTTTTTAGGGTTTAGGGTGTAGGGTTTTTGTTTTCAATTTTAGGGTTTTGAGTTTCTAGGTCATATGCTTCGTTTAGGGTTTAATTTTAGGTTTTAGGATTTAGGGTTTTATTGTATTAAGGTTTAGGATTTTAGGTTTTTGTTTTTAGGGTTTTTGTTTTAGGTTTTAGGGTTTAGAATTTTAGGGTTTAATATTTAGTTTTAGAGTTTAGGGTTTTAGTTTTTAGGGTATATGGTTTTGTCTTTAGGTTTTAGTGCTTAGAGTATTAGGATTTAAGGTTTAGTGTATTTAAGTTTAGGGTTTTAGATTTAGTTTTTAATGTTTAGTGTTTAGATTTTTTTTTAAATTTTAGGGTTTTGAGTTTTTCGGTTATATGCTTAGTTTTAGGGTTTAATTTTAAGGTTTAGGGTTTTTGGTTTTAGTTTTTAGGGTTTTTGTTTTTGGTTTTAGGGTTTAGAATATTAGGGTTTAATGTTTAGTTTTAGGGTTTAGGGTTTTAATGTATTCAAGATTAGGGTTTTAGTTTTTAGGGTTTAGGGTTTTTGTTTTAGGTTTTAGGGTTTAGAATATTAGGGTTTAATGTTTACTTTTAGGGTTTAGGGTTTTAGTGTATTCAAGTTTAGGGTTATAATTTTTTGGGTTTAGGGTTTGGTTTTAGGTTTTAGGGTTTACAATTTTAGTTTTAGGGTTTAGGGTTTTAGTGTATTAAAGATAAGGGTTTTTGTTTTTAGGGTTTAGAGTTTCGTTTTTATGTTTTAGTGTTCAGAGAATTAGGATTCAGGGTTTAGTGTATTAAAGTTTAGGGTTTTAGATTTAGTTTTTAGGGTTTAGGGTTTAGGGTTTTTGTTTTCAATTTTAGGGTTTTGAGTTTTTGGGTTATATGCTTCGTTTTAGGGTTTAATTTTAGGTTTTAGGGTTTAGGGTTTATTGTATTCAAGTTTAATTAGGGTTTTAGGTTTTAGTTTTTAGGGTTTTTGTTTTAGGTTTTAGGGTTTAGAATTTTAGGGTTTAATATTTAGTTTTAGGGTTTAGGGTTTTAGTGTATTAAAGATTAGGGTTCTAGTTTTTAGGGTTTAGGGTTTTGTTTTTAGGTTTTAGTGTTTATAGTATTAGGATTTAGGGTTTAGTGTATTAAAGTTTAGGGTTTTAGATTTAGTCTTTAGGGTTTAGTGTTTAGATTTTTTAAAAAATTTTAGGGTTTTGAGTTTTTCGGTTATATGCTTAGTTTTAGGGTTTAATTTTAAGGTTTAGGGTTTTAGGTTTTAGAATATTAGGGTTTTGTTTTAGGTTTTAGGGTTTAGAATATTAGGGTTTAATGTTTAGTTTTAGGGTTTAGGGTTTTAGTGTATTCAAGATTAGGGTTTTAGTTTTTAGGGTTTAAAGTTTTTGTTTTAGGTTTTTGGGTTTAGAATATTAGGGTTTAATGTTTACTTTTAGGGTATAGGGTTTTAGGGTATTCAAGTTTAGGGTTATAATTTTTTAGGTTTAGGGTTTTATTTTTAGGTTTTAGGGTTTAAAATTTTAGTTTTAGGGTTTAGGGTTTTAGTGTATTAAAGATTAGGGTTTTTGTTTTTAGGGTTTAAGGTTTCGTTTTTATGTTTTAGTGTTTAGATAATTAGGATTTAGAGTTTAGTGTATTAAAGTTTAGGGTTTTAGATTTATTTTTTAGGGTTTAGGGTTTAGGATTTTTGTTTTCAATTTTAGGGTTTTGAGTTTCTGGGTCATATGCTTTGTTTAGGGTTTAATTTTAGGTTTTAGGGTTTAGGGTTTTATTGTATTCAAGTTTAGGATTTTAGCTTTTTGTTTTTAGGGTTTTTTTTTAGGTTTTAGGGTTTAGAATTTTATGGTTTAGAATTTTAGGGTTTAGAGTTTAGGGTTTTAGTTTTTAGGGTATAGGGTTTTGTCTTTAGGTTTTAGTGTTTAGAGTATTAGGATTTAGGGTTTAGTGTATTAAAGTTTAGGGGTTTAGATTTAGTTTTTAATGTTTAGTGTTTAGATTTTTTTTTAAATTTTAGGGTTTTGAGTTTTTCGGTTATATGCTTAGTTTTAGGGTTTAATTTTAAGGTTTAGGGTTTTTGGTTTTAGTTTTTAGGGTTTTTGTTTTTGGTTTTAGGGTTTAGAATATTAGGGTTTAATGTTTAGTTTTAGGGTTTAGGGTTTTAATGTATTCAAGATTAGGGTTTTAGTTTTTAGGGTTTAGGGTTTTTGTTTTAGGTTTTAGGGTTTAGAATATTAGGGTTTAATGTTTACTTTTAGGGTTTAGGGTTTTAGTGTATTCAAGTTTAGGGTTATAATTTTTTGGGTTTAGGGTTTGGTTTTAGGTTTTAGGGTTTACAATTTTAGTTTTAGGGTTTAGGGTTTTAGTGTATTAAAGATAAGGGTTTTTGTTTTTAGGGTTTAGAGTTTCGTTTTTATGTTTTAGTGTTTAGAGAATTAGGATTCAGGGTTTAGTGTATTAAAGTTTAGGGTTTTAGATTTAGTTTTTAGGGTTTAGGGTTTAGGGTTTTTGTTTTCAATTTTAGGGTTTTGAGTTTTTGGGTTATATGCTTCGTTTTAGGGTTTAATTTTAGGTTTTAGGGTTTAGGGTTTATTGTATTCAAGTTTAATTAGGGTTTTAGGTTTTAGTTTTTAGGGTTTTTGTTTTAGGTTTTAGGGTTTAGAATTTTAGGGTTTAATATTTAGTTTTAGGGTTTAGGGTTTTAGTGTATTAAAGATTAGGGTTCTAGTTTTTAGGGTTTTGGGTTTTGTTTTTAGGTTTTAGTGTTTATAGTATTAGGATTTAGGGTTTAGTGTATTAAAGTTTAGGGTTTTAGATTTAGTCTTTAGGGTTTAGTGTTTAGATTTTTTAAAAAATTTTAGGGTTTTGAGTTTTTCGGTTATATGCTTAGTTTTAGGGTTTAATTTTAAGGTTTAGGGTTTTAGGTTTTAGAATATTAGGGTTTTGTTTTAGGTTTTAGGGTTTAGAATATTAGGGTTTAATGTTTAGTTTTAGGGTTTAGGGTTTTAGTGTATTCAAGATTAGGGTTTTAGTTTTTAGGGTTTAAAGTTTTTGTTTTAGGTTTTTGGGTTTAGAATATTAGGGTTTAATGTTTACTTTTAGGGTATAGGGTTTTAGGGTATTCAAGTTTAGGGTTATAATTTTTTAGGTTTAGGGTTTTATTTTTAGGTTTTAGGGTTTAAAATTTTAGTTTTAGGGTTTAGGGTTTTAGTGTATTAAAGATTAGGGTTTTTGTTTTTAGGGTTTAAGGTTTCGTTTTTATGTTTTAGTGTTTAGATAATTAGGATTTAGAGTTTAGTGTATTAAAGTTTAGGGTTTTAGATTTATTTTTTAGGGTTTAGGGTTTAGGATTTTTGTTTTCAATTTTAGGGTTTTGAGTTTCTGGGTCATATGCTTTGTTTAGGGTTTAATTTTAGGTTTTAGGGTTTAGGGTTTTATTGTATTCAAGTTTAGGATTTTAGCTTTTTGTTTTTAGGGTTTTTTTTTAGGTTTTAGGGTTTAGAATTTTAAGGTTTAGAATTTTAGGGTTTAGAGTTTAGGGTTTTAGTTTTTAGGGTATAGGGTTTTGTCTTTAGGTTTTAGTGTTTAGAGTATTAGGATTTAGGGTTTAGTGTATTAAAGTTTAGGGGTTTAGATTTAGTTTTTAATGTTTAGTGTTTAGATTTTTTTTAAATTTTAGGGTTTTGAGTTTTTCGGTTATATGCTTAGTTTTAGGGTTTAGGGTTTAAATGGATTCAAGATTAGGGTTTTAGTTTTTAGGGTTTAGGGTTTTTGTTTTAGGTTTTAGGGTTTAGAATATTAGGGTTTAATGTTTACTTTTAGGCTTTAGGGTTTTAGTGTATTCAAGTTTAGGGTTATAATTTTTTATGTTTAGGGTTTTGGTTTTAGGTTTTAGGGTTTAAAATTTTAGTTTTAGGGCTTAGGGTTTTAGTGTTTTAAAGATTAGGGTTTTTGTTTTTAGGGTTTAGAGTTTCGTTTTTATGTTTTAGTGTTTAGAGAATTAGGATTCAGGGTTTAGTGTATTAAAGTTTAGGGTTTTAGATTTAGTTTTTAGTGTTTAGGGTTTAGGGTTTTTGTTTTCAATTTTAGGGTTTTGAGTTTTTGGGTTATATGCTTCGTTTTAGGGTTTAATTTTAGGTTTTAGGGTTTAGGGTTTATTGTATTCAAGTTTAATTAGGGTTTTAGGTTTTAGTTTTTAGGGTTTTTGTTTTAGGTTTTAGGGTTTAGAATTTTAGGGTTTAATATTTAGTTTTAGGGTTTAGGGTTTTAGTGTATTAAAGATTAGGGTTCTAGTTTTTAGGGTTTAGGGTTTTGTTTTTAGGTTTTAGTGTTTATAGTATTAGGATTTAGGGTTTAGTGTATTAAAGTTTAGGGTTTTAGATTTAGTCTTTAGGGTTTAGTGTTTAGATTTTTTAAAAAATTTTAGGGTTTTGAGTTTTTCGGTTATATGCTTAGTTTTAGGGTTTAATTTTAAGGTTTAGGGTTTTAGGTTTTAGAATATTAGGGTTTTGTTTTAGGTTTTAGGGTTTAGAATATTAGGGTTTAATGTTTAGTTTTAGGGTTTAGGGTTTTAGTGTATTCAAGATTAGGGTTTTAGTTTTTAGGGTTTAAAGTTTTTGTTTTAGGTTTTTGGGTTTAGAATATTAGGGTTTAATGTTTACTTTTAGGGTATAGGGTTTTAGTGTATTCAAGTTTAGGGTTATAATTTTTTAGGTTTAGGGTTTTATTTTTAGGTTTTAGGGTTTAAAATTTTAGTTTTAGGGTTTAGGGTTTTAGTGTATTAAAGATTAGGGTTTTTGTTTTTAGGGTTTAAGGTTTCATTTTTATGTTTTAGTGTTTAGATAATTAGGATTTAGAGTTTAGTGTATTAAAGTTTAGGGTTTTAGATTTATTTTTTAGGGTTTAGGGTTTAGGATTTTTGTTTTCAATTTTAGGGTTTTGAGTTTCTAGGTCATATGCTTTGTTTAGGGTTTAATTTTAGGTTTTAGGGTTTAGGGTTTTATTGTATTCAAGTTTAGGATTTTAGCTTTTTGTTTTTAGGGTTTTTGTTTTAGGTTTTAGGGTTTAGAATTTTAAGGTTTAGAATTTTAGGGTTTAGAGTTTAGGGTTTTAGTTTTTAGGGTATAGGGTTTTGTCTTTAGGTTTTAGTGTTTAGAGTATTAGGATTTAGGGTTTAGTGTATTAAAGTTTAGGGGTTTAGATTTAGTTTTTAATGTTTAGTGTTTAGATTTTTTTTTAAATTTTAGGGTTTTGAGTTTTTCGGTTATATGCTTAGTTTTAGGGTTTAGGGTTTAAATGGATTCAAGATTAGGGTTTTAGTTTTTAGGGTTTAGGGTTTTTGTTTTAGGTTTTAGGGTTTAGAATATTAGGGTTTAATGTTTACTTTTAGGGTTTAGGGTTTTAGTGTATTCAAGTTTAGGGTTATAATTTTTTAGGTTTAGGGTTTTGGTTTTAGGTTTTAGGGTTTAAAATTTTAGTTTTAGGGCTTAGGGTTTTAGTGTTTTAAAGATTAGGGTTTTTGTTTTTAGGGTTTAGAGTTTCGTTTTTATGTTTTAGTGTTTAGAGAATTAGGATTCAGGGTTTAGTGTATTAAAGTTTAGGGTTTTAGATTTAGTTTTTAGGGTTTAGGGTTTAGGGTTTTTGTTTTCAATTTTAGGGTTTTGAGTTTTTGGGTTATATGTTTCGTTTTAGGGTTTAATTTTAGGTTTTAGGGTTTAGGGTTTATTGTATTCAAGTTTAATTAGGGTTTTAGGTTTTAGTTTTTAGGGTTTTTGTTTTAGGTTTTAGGGTTTAGAATTTTAGGGTTTAATATTTAGTTTTAGGGTTTAGGGTTTTAGTGTATTCAAGATTAGGGTTTTAGTTTTTAGGGTTTAGGGTTTTTGTTTTAGGTTTTTGGGTTTAGAATATTAGGGTTTAATGTTTACTTTTAGGGTATAGGGTTTTAGTGTATTCAAGTTTAGGGTTATAATTTTTTAGGTTTAGGGTTTTGGTTTTAGGTTTTAGGGTTTAAAATTTTAGTTTTAGGGCTTAGGGTTTTAGTGTATTAAAGATTAGGGTTTTTGTTTTTAGGGTTTAAGGTTTCGTTTTTATGTTTTAGTGTTTAGAGAATTAGGATTTAGGGTTTAGTGTATTAAAGTTTAGGGTTTTAGATTTAGTTTTTAGGGTTTAGGGTGTAGGGTTTTTGTTTTCAATTTTAGGGTTTTGAGTTTCTAGGTCATATGCTTCGTTTAGGGTTTAATTTTAGGTTTTAGGATTTAGGGTTTTATTGTATTAAGGTTTAGGATTTTAGGTTTTTGTTTTTAGGGTTTTTGTTTTAGGTTTTAGGGTTTACAATTTTAGGGTTTAATATTTAGTTTTAGAGTTTAGGGTTTTAGTTTTTAGGGTATAGGGTTTTGTCTTTAGGTTTTAGTGCTTAGAGTATTAGGATTTAAGGTTTAGTGTATTAAAGTTTAGGGTTTTGGATTTAGTTTTTAATGTTTAGTGTTTAGATTTTTTTTTAAATTTTAGGGTTTTGAGTTTTTCGGTTATATGCTTAGTTTTAGGGTTTAATTTTAAGGTTTAGGGTTTTTGGTTTTAGTTTTTAGGGTTTTTGTTTTTGGTTTTAGGGTTTAGAATATTAGGGTTTAATGTTTAGTTTTAGGGTTTAGGGTTTAAATGTATTCAAGATTAGGGTTTTAGTTTTTAGGGTTTAGGGTTTTTGTTTTAGGTTTTAGGGTTTAGAATATTAGGGTTTAATGTTTACTTTTAGGGTTTAGGGTTTTAGTGTATTCAAGTTTAGGGTTATAATTTTTTGGGTTTAGGGTTTGGTTTTAGGTTTTAGGGTTTACAATTTTAGTTTTAGGGTTTAGGGTTTTAGTGTATTAAAGATAAGGGTTTTTGTTTTTAGGGTTTAGAGTTTCGTTTTTATGTTTTAGTGTTTAGAGAATTAGGATTCAGGGTTTAGTGTATTAAAGTTTAGGGTTTTAGATTTAGTTTTTAGGGTTTAGGGTTTAGGGTTTTTGTTTTCAATTTTAGGGTTTTGAGTTTTTGGGTTATATGCTTCGTTTTAGGGTTTAATTTTAGGTTTTAGGGTTTAGGGTTTATTGTATTCAAGTTTAATTAGGGTTTTAGGTTTTAGTTTTTAGGGTTTTTGTTTTAGGTTTTAGGGTTTAGAATTTTAGGGTTTAATATTTAGTTTTAGGGTTTAGGGTTTTAGTGTATTAAAGATTAGGGTTCTAGTTTTTAGGGTTTAGGGTTTTGTTTTTAGGTTTTAGTGTTTATAG
This sequence comes from Euphrasia confusa, assembly GCA_954870475.1. Classification (NCBI taxonomy): domain Eukaryota; kingdom Viridiplantae; phylum Streptophyta; class Magnoliopsida; order Lamiales; family Orobanchaceae; genus Euphrasia; species Euphrasia confusa. The sequence continues at coordinate 274,790 of CATPAB010000244.1, read as the reverse complement.
TATTAGGATTTAGGGTTTAGTGTATTAAAGTTTAGGGTTTTAGATTTAGTCTTTAGGGTTTAGTGTTTAGATTTTTTTTTAAATTTTAGGGTTTTGAGTTTTTCGGTTATATGCTTAGTTTTAGGGTTTAATTTTAAGGTTTAGGGTTTTAGGTTTTAGAATATTAAGGTTTTGTTTTAGGTTTTTGGGTTTAGAATATTAGGGTTTAATGTTTAGTTTTAGGGTTTAGGGTTTTAGTGTATTCAAGATTAGGGTTTTAGTTTTTAGGGTTTAAAGTTTTTGTTTTAGGTTTTTGGGTTTAGAATATTAGGGTTTAATGTTTACTTTTAGGGTATAGGGTTTTAGTGTATTCAAGTTTAGGGTTATAATTTTTTAGGTTTAGGGTTTTGGTTTTAGGTTTTAGGGTTTAAAATTTTAGTTTTAGGGTTTAGGGTTTTAGTGTATTAAAGATTAGGGTTTTTGTTTTTAGTGTTTAAGGTTTCGTTTTTATGTTTTAGTGTTTAGATAATTAGGATTTAGGGTTTAGTGTATTAAAGTTTAGGGTTTTAGATTTATTTTTTAGGGTTTAGGGTTTAGGATTTTTGTTTTCAATTTTAGGGTTTTGAGTTTCTGGGTCATATGCTTTGTTTAGGGTTTAATTTTAGGTTTTAGGGTTTAGGGTTTTATTGTATTCAAGTTTAGGATTTTAGCTTTTTGTTTTTAGGGTTTTTGTTTTAGGTTTTAGGGTTTAGAATTTTAGGGTTTAGAATTTTAGGGTTTAGAGTTTAGGGTTTTAGTTTTTAGGGTATAGGGTTTTGTCTTTAGGTTTTAGTGTTTAGAGTATTAGGATTTAGGGTTTAGTGTATTAAAGTTTAGGGGTTTAGATTTAGTTTTTAATGTTTAGTGTTTAGATTTTTTTTTAAATTTTAGGGTTTTGAGTTTTTCGGTTATATGCTTAGTTTTAGTGTTTAATTTTAAGGTTTAGGGTTTTAGGTTTTAGTTTTTAGGGTTTTTGTTTTTGGTTTTCGGGTTTAGAATATTAGGGTTTAATGTTTAGTTTTAGGGTTTAGGGTTTAAATGTATTCAAGATTAGGGTTTTAGTTTTTAGGGTTTAGGGTTTTTGTTTTAGGTTTTAGGGTTTAGAATATTAGGGTTTAATGTTTACTTTTAGGGTTTAGGGTTTTAGTGTATTCAAGTTTAGGGTTATAATTTTTTAGGTTTAGGGTTTGGTTTTAGGTTTTAGGGTTTACAATTTTAGTTTTAGGGTTTAGGGTTTTAGTGTATTAAAGATTAGGGTTCTAGTTTTTAGGGTTTAGGGTTTTGTTTTTAGGTTTTAGTGTTTATAGTATTAGGATTTAGGGTTTAGTGTATTAAAGTTTAGGGTTTTAGATTTAGTCTTTAGGGTTTAGTGTTTAGATTTTTTAAAAAATTTTAGGGTTTTGAGTTTTTCGGTTATATGCTTAGTTTTAGGGTTTAATTTTAAGGTTTAGGGTTTTAGGTTTTAGAATATTAGGGTTTTGTTTTAGGTTTTAGGGTTTAGAATATTAGGGTTTAATGTTTAGTTTTAGGGTTTAGGGTTTTAGTGTATTCAAGATTAGGGTTTTAGTTTTTAGGGTTTAAAGTTTTTGTTTTAGGTTTTTGGGTTTAGAATATTAGGGTTTAATGTTTACTTTTAGGGTATAGGGTTTTAGTGTATTCAAGTTTAGGGTTATAATTTTTTAGGTTTAGGGTTTTATTTTTAGGTTTTAGGGTTTAAAATTTTAGTTTTAGGGTTTAGGGTTTTAGTGTATTAAAGATTAGGGTTTTTGTTTTTAGTGTTTAAGGTTTCGTTTTTATGTTTTAGTGTTTAGATAATTAGGATTTAGAGTTTAGTGTATTAAAGTTTAGGGTTTTAGATTTATTTTTTAGGGTTTAGGGTTTAGGATTTTTGTTTTCAATTTTAGGGTTTTGAGTTTCTGGGTCATATGCTTTGTTTAGGGTTTAATTTTCGGTTTTAGGGTTTAGGGTTTTATTGTATTCAAGTTTAGGATTTTAGCTTTTTGTTTTTAGGGTTTTTGTTTTAGGTTTTAGGGTTTAGAATTTTAAGGTTTAGAATTTTAGGGTTTAGAGTTTAGGGTTTTAGTTTTTAGGGTATAGGGTTTTGTCTTTAGGTTTTAGTGTTTAGAGTATTAGGATTTAGGGTTTAGTGTATTAAAGTTTAGGGGTTTAGATTTAGTTTTTAATGTTTAGTGTTTAGATTTTTTTTTAAATTTTAGGGTTTTGAGTTTTTCGGTTATATGCTTAGTTTTAGGGTTTAAGGTTTAAATGGATTCAAGATTAGGGTTTTAGTTTTTAGGGTTTAGGGTTTTTGTTTTAGGTTTTAGGGTTTAGAATATTAGGGTTTAATGTTTACTTTTAGGGTTTAGGGTTTTAGTGTATTCAAGTTTAGGGTTATAATTTTTTAGGTTTAGGGTTTTGGTTTTAGGTTTTAGGGTTTAAAATTTTAGTTTTAGGGCTTAGGGTTTTAGTGTTTTAAAGATTAGGGTTTTTGTTTTTAGGGTTTAGAGTTTCGTTTTTATGTTTTAGTGTTTAGAGAATTAGGATTCAGGGTTTAGTGTATTAAATTTTAGGGTTTTAGATTTAGTTTTTAGTGTTTAGGGTTTAGGGTTTTTGTTTTCAATTTTAGGGTTTTGAGTTTTTGGGTTATATGCTTCGTTTTAGGGTTTAATTTTAGGTTTTAGGGTTTAGGGTTTATTGTATTCAAGTTTAATTAGGGTTTTAGGTTTTAGTTTTTAGGGTTTAATATTTAGTTTTAGGGTTTAGGGTTTTAGTGTATTCAAGATTAGGGTTTTAGTTTTTAGGGTTTAGGGTTTTTGTTTTAGGTTTTTGGGTTTAGAATATTAGGGTTTAATGTTTACTTTTAGGGTATAGGGTTTTAGTGTATTCAAGTTTAAGGTTATAATTTTTTAGGTTTAGGGTTTTGGTTTTAGGTTTTAGGGTTTAAAATTTTAGTTTTAGGGCTTAGGGTTTTAGTGTATTAAAGATTAGGGTTTTTGTTTTTAGGGTTTAAGGTTTCGTTTTTATGTTTTAGTGTTTAGAGAATTAGGATTTAGGGTTTAGTGTATTAAAGTTTAGGGTTTTAGATTTAGTTTTTAGGGTTTAGGGTGTAGGGTTTTTGTTTTCAATTTTAGGGTTTTGAGTTTCTAGGTCATATGCTTCGTTTAGGGTTTAATTTTAGGTTTTAGGATTTAGGGTTTTATTGTATTAAGGTTTAGGATTTTAGGTTTTTGTTTTTAGGGTTTTTGTTTTAGGTTTTAGGGTTTACAATTTTAGGGTTTAATATTTAGTTTTAGAGTTTAGGGTTTTAGTTTTTAGGGTATAGGGTTTTGTCTTTAGGTTTTAGTGCTTAGAGTATTAGGATTTAAGGTTTAGTGTATTAAAGTTTAGGGTTTTAGATTTAGTTTTTAATGTTTAGTGTTTAGATTTTTTTTTAAATTTTAGGGTTTTGAGTTTTTCGGTTATATGCTTAGTTTTAGGGTTTAATTTTAAGGTTTAGGGTTTTTGGTTTTAGTTTTTAGGGTTTTTGTTTTTGGTTTTAGGGTTTAGGATATTAGGGTTTAATGTTTAGTTTTAGGGTTTAGGGTTTAAATGTATTCAAGATTAGGGTTTTAGTTTTTAGGGTTTAGGGTTTTTGTTTTAGGTTTTAGGGTTTAGAATATTAGGGTTTAATGTTTACTTTTAGGGTTTAGGGTTTTAGTGTATTCAAGTTTAGGGTTATAATTTTTTGGGTTTAGGGTTTGGTTTTAGGTTTTAGGGTTTACAATTTTAGTTTTAGGGTTTAGGGTTTTAGTGTATTAAAGATAAGGGTTTTTGTTTTTAGGGTTTAGAGTTTCGTTTTTATGTTTTAGTGTTTAGAGAATTAGGATTCAGGGTTTAGTGTATTAAAGTTTAGGGTTTTAGATTTAGTTTTTAGGGTTTAGGGTTTAGGGTTTTTGTTTTCAATTTTAGGGTTTTGAGTTTTTGGGTTATATGCTTCGTTTTAGGGTTTAATTTTAGGTTTTAGGGTTTAGGGTTTATTGTATTCAAGTTTAATTAGGGTTTTAGGTTTTAGTTTTTAGGGTTTTTGTTTTAGGTTTTAGGGTTTAGAATTTTAGGGTTTAATATTTAGTTTTAGGGTTTAGGGTTTTAGTGTATTAAAGATTAGGGTTCTAGTTTTTAGGGTTTAGGGTTTTGTTTTTAGGTTTTAGTGTTTATAGTATTAGGATTTAGGGTTTAGTGTATTAAAGTTTAGGGTTTTAGATTTAGTCTTTAGGGTTTAGTGTTTAGATTTTTTAAAAAATTTTAGGGTTTTGAGTTTTTCGGTTGTATGCTTAGTTTTAGGGTTTAATTTTAAGGTTTAGGGTTTTAGGTTTTAGAATATTAAGGTTTTGTTTTAGGTTTTAGGGTTTAGAATATTAGGGTTTAATGTTTAGTTTTAGGGTTTAGGGTTTTAGTGTATTCAAGATTAGGGTTTTAGTTTTTAGGGTTTTTGTTTTTGGTTTTAGGGTTTAGAATATTAGGATTTAATGTTTAGTTTTAGGGTTTAGGGTTTAAATGTATTCAAGATTAGGGTTTTAGTTTTTAGGGTTTAAAGTTTTTGTTTTAGGTTTTTGGGTTTAGAATATTAGGGTTTAATGTTTACTTTTAGGGTATAGGGTTTTAGTGTATTCAAGTTTAGGGTTATAATTTTTTAGGTTTAGGGTTTTGGTTTTAGGTTTTAGGGTTTAAAATTTTAGTTTTAGGGTTTAGGGTTTTAGTGTATTAAAGATTAGGGTTTTTGTTTTTAGGGTTTAAGGTTTCGTTTTTATGTTTTAGTGTTTAGATAATTATGATTTAGGGTTTAGTGTATTAAAGTTTAGGGTTTTAGATTTATTTTTTAGGGTTTAGGGTTTAGGATTTTTGTTTTCAATTTTAGGGTTTTGAGTTTCTGGGTCATATGCTTTGTTTAGGGTTTAATTTTAGGTTTTAGGGTTTAGGGTTTTATTGTATTCAAGTTTAGGATTTTAGCTTTTTGTTTTTAGGGTTTTTGTTTTAGGTTTTAGGGTTTAGAATTTTAGGGTTTAGAATTTTAGGGTTTAGAGTTTAGGGTTTTAGTTTTTAGGGTATAGGGTTTTGTCTTTAGGTTTTAGTGTTTAGAGTATTAGGATTTAGGGTTTAGTGTATTAAAGTTTAGGGGTTTAGATTTAGTTTTTAATGTTTAGTGTTTAGATTTTTTTTTTAAATTTTAGGGTTTTGAGTTTTTCGGTTATATGCTTAGTTTTAGGGTTTAATTTTAAGGTTTAAGGTTTTAGGTTTTAGTTTTTAGGGTTTTTGTTTTTGGTTTTAGGGTTTAGAATATTAGGGTTTAATGTTTAGTTTTAGGGTTTAGGGTTTAAATGTATTCAAGATTAGGGTTTTAGTTTTTAGGGTTTAGGGTTTTTGTTTTAGGTTTTGGGGTTTAGAATATTAGGGTTTAATGTTTACTTTTAGGGTTTAGGGTTTTAGTGTATTCATGTTTAGGGTTATAATTTTTTAGGTTTAGGGTTTGGTTTTAGGTTTTAGGGTTTACAATTTTAGTTTTAGGGTTTAGGGTTTTAGTGTATTAAAGATAAGGGTTTTTGTTTTTAGGGTTTAGAGTTTCGTTTTTATGTTTTAGTGTTTTAGTGTTTTAGTGTTTAGAGAATTAGAATTGGGATGTTACAACTTGGTATCAGAGCATTACGGTTCTCTTTACGGACCTAAAGTTATTTTAAAAATTAGCTACTATCGTCCACCTCTGCCGCTCGCGCCGACTTTGCAAGTAAGTGCATTCTACATTAATAATGTTTCATTTAAGTTGCATGTCCAGTTTCATGATGTTGAGGTCGCATGCATATTACATTCATGAGTTTCAAGTACAATGCATATCAAGTTCATGTTTTCAATTAGGATGCATGTCTGGTCTCATTATTTTCCAAGTAAATTGCACGTCATGTTCATGATTTTTTAATTAAGATGCATACTCAAGTTCATAGATTTCAAATTCATGATTTTTCAAGTGAATTGCATGTTCAAGTTTTCAAGTGAAAATTTTATGTTGCTTAAATTGCGCATTTATTTAAGTTCAAGTTCAAGTTCATGTTAAAATTCAAGTTCATGATTATTATGTCAAGATGTGCGCAATTTATTGCAAAAATATGATACATTTGTTTCAAAAAAAAAAAAAAAAAAGTTACATGATGCATGATTTACAAAAATTATATAATTATATATTTATGCAAATATTAAGTTAATTGTGGCCTTAGGAACTTAAAATGGTAAGAATAATGATATATATCTTGTGGTTGACCTACGATGATGTTGAAGGCTTGATATAGAACTAAGTTGTTGAACTTATGGTGTTGCGTTGGATTTTGGATTTCGTATCCACTAAGTATATAGCTCAAGTAAATTATGAACATGTGACGTAGTAAGTTACTCTTTGGAGGTTAGTATATACTCAAGTGAAGGAAGTGAGACCAATCGCCTATGTAAGAACATAGTAGCAAACTATGGCACGGTTATCATGATAGAACTACATATTAAAATGAAGTGTTTCGATGTCATAATAGAATTTGACTTTTCATTGGATAATCGTAATAGCATCTTACCAAGAGATAACGATAATAATATTGGATGAGGTGTACCGATTACAGAGAGTCGAATCGACGCACAATGAAGAACAAGTAACAACTACACAAAATTGACAATAGTTGTGATCAATTAAAATGGGCAAGTGTGTTCTCGAAGATTGACTTAAGGACGGGATATCACCAAGAGTGAGTTGATACCTCAAAGTCAACTTTCTGAACTCAGACGGTATGTGATCATGTTCATTAATGAAATATTGATTTACTCGAAAGGCAAGGAATTAACTCATGGAATATTTGAGGTTTCCCTTGAGACATTTAGCATAGAGAAGTCTATGTAAAAAATTAAAATCTCAAGGTGTGAGTTTTACCTAATTCACGTGTTATTTCTTGGACAAGTTGTCACGACTTGTCGAATTAAAGTTGATCCTTCTAAGATTGAAGAGTCCAATCAATTTTTCACCCAAGAATGTTAAAGAGATACGTAACTTCTTGAATTCTGCGGGTTGCTATCGAAGATTCATTTAAGGTGGTTCAAAGATAGCACAACCGATGACATAGTTGAAGAGGAAAGTTTGTTAGCAACTCGAGAGGAAGTAGACTACAACTCCACTTCTGACCATTTTAAAAGGTATAGTCGGTTTCATGGTCTATATAGATTTCCCCAACCCAAGGGTCAGTTGTTTGTGGATGCAGCATGAGGACATGATATCATATGCTTCCCGACAACTAAAAATACACGAAGTGAATAATCCTACACGCGACTCAGAGCCTACTGATATAATCCATGCATTGAAGATTTGAAGGCATTATTGGAAGCATAAGAGATGAAGTGTAATTTCACTTAGAAGGAGTTGGATAGCATCAGCAAAGATGATTAGAGCTCGTTGTGAATTATGAATGACTAACTCTTTATCATCCTGAAAAGGCTAATGTCGTGGCAAACACCTTAAGCAGAAATCCAACAGGGCATATAGTCATTATGTTGACGAATCAAGAGTAGCTTCAAATGGAGTTCAAGAATATGAAAATCGAAGTGATTTCCCAACCTCGTGGTACAGAAGCAATATTATCTGCGTTGACGATTCTTCTTACCCTATGCAAAAGAATTAAGGAAGCGCGAGAGAATGATGTTTCCTGTTGAAGATAAGGACTCAAGTTCGTGAAGAGAACATTGAGGGTTTTTCCGAAAACGAAAGATTGAGTCAGAGTATTTAACAGAATATTGTGTGAGTCGAAAGACGAGATCTTGAGGAATGAAATTGTAGAAGAAGCACATTGTACGCCATATACTTCCCATCCGAGAGGTACAGGATGTATCACGACTTGTGAGAGTCATTCTGGTGGAGAACTATGAAAAGAGACATTGGGTTATTCGTGTACAAGTGTTCGGTGTCTTAGCAAGTTAAAGCTGAACACCAACGACCTTCTGGTTTACTTCAACAATTGGAAGTCCCCGAGTGAGAATGTGAGCACGTGACTATGGACTTTATGGTATGTTTACGCGATCTAAAAGAAGAAACAACACAATTTGGTAATCGTTGATCGATTAACGAGATCTGCAGATTTTCTACCGGTGAAGATGACATCTAGTATGGATCAGCTCGCACAGTTGTACATTCGCGAGATAATGAGGTTACATGGCACTCCAGGATCAATCGTGCCAGATAGAGTTCTGAGATTCACTTCAAGATTATGGAGATATTACAAGATGTTATAGGAAGAAGCTGAAACTTAGACTGCGCGTTATCCAAATACAGACCGTTAGGATGAAAGGACAAGAAGAACATGGGAAGAAATGTTAGGACATGTGTTCTTGACAATGAAGAGGTTACGAAAGCATAATGAGTTACCTTATTACGAGAGGTGTGAAATGTTTTAAAAAAAAAAAAAAAAAAAAAAAAAAATAAAAAAAAAATCACATATTCAAATAACATGTCCTTAATATATGTTACGTGGATAGACCATGTGGAGGGAAGATAAACTAGAGAGGTGTATAACGAATTTCGAGGACGAAATTTTTATAAGTAGGGTAGGTTGTAACAACCGCAAAATTTAAATAAATTAATTAAGTAATTTCGGGCCCAATTAATTAACCATATAAAATAATTATACTATACATTAGTTCTAATCATTTGAAGTTCATATTAATTTTCATGTTAGTCTTATAATGCATTTTTCATGTTATGTCTTACTATGCATTTTGATTCACGAGTAATTTCATTTAAAATTCATGTTTCATATAGTTATCCTCAAAGTCCGATAAGCTTATTAGAAATAATCTTATTAAAAATATTCTACAATTAAATGAATACTATTATTATTATTATTATTATTATTATTATTATTATTATTATTATTATTATTATTATTAATGTTATTATTATAATTATTTAACATACGAATAGAATTAATTAGTTTTTAAGGCTCAAAACCCTAATCCCAATTCAGCATGTGTATATATATGAGAATTAGCTTCGCCCCTCATCCATCTTTCTACAGCCTTGAGTTTAATAAATCAGAAGCAAAGTATTCCGTCCATCTCACATCCTGTTTCTAAGCCCATCTCATCTACTACGTATCTACGTCACTATACCCATCCCCATCCAGATCCTCCGACAAGTAACAACCCATCAGAGAACCTAAGTCGCTTTTAAGTACCCACCTCCTGTCGTGATTCACACCATGGTTGCCTACGCGGGCGATCGAAGACGATCGAGATTCGAGTCCGGGCCTCGTCACAGGGACAGGCCGCTGCTGCCCTTTTCGGGTCGTCACAGTTCGAAGGATCAACAGGACCCTCGTAGATCCACGCCCCTTTCGGGACCCTTGCGAGTATCTTCCGAGAACTACAATTGAGAGCCAGAGTCAATGTTCCCTCGCCGCTCCTCACTATCGGTTTTGGGCAGTAATCGCTGAAGAATTTCAACGCCGCGCAGTAGTAGTCGGAGAAGAAGTTGTAGAGTCGAATCGAAGGCCACCACCGAGATCAAGTCGTTGTCGCCTCCTTCCACAAGCGAGACTGTTGTGTATGATCTCTTTTGATATCCGAGTACCATTGTCGTATTTGATGTCCGTGAAACTCCTAGATGAGGTGCTGCCCGTTAAATCCCACAAGCCTCTGTTGCCTCACGTTTACTGTGTATGCCCAATTGAAGAAGGAGATAATTAGGATTCATTTGAGGATCGCCCTTCTGCTTCCAAGATTCCAACACACATGATTTAATGGGTCTGCTTCACCTTTAGGCCCGACTTCACTTATTCCAACCCAATTCCCTAACGAAGAGTCAAGCCCAACAAATCATAAATCCTAAGGTCAGCCCACCCTTTTACCTTTCCAAGTCAATTGATTTTATTTAATTATATGGTACTATAATATATACTTATACGGTTAATACAAAAATATATATACTAAATATTTATATTAATATTAGACTAATTTATTAAATGAAGGATTTATGGACAACGAGGATTAGGATTTGCACGAGCATTCATTCAATCATCGTTATTGTCAAGTCAAGTTCTGCATTTTCAAGGTAGGGGTATTTCTAAAACCTTTTCAAATACAGTTCATATCAGTGTATGGTACGCAGGTAATTGTTCGATATCGAGGACTTTATATTCTATTCATGTTATGTGCACATATTAGTCGCGCGACGAAACTCATGGCCGTGTTCACGTAGACGTGTGACGTGTTCACGGTAATAAATCAAGCAAGCAAGTGATAGGAACGTTTAATCGTTCGGAAATTCATGTCCTTGGGTATATCCCACTATCTAACAAGTTCAAGTTAGTTTATAAAGTTGAGCGTCATTCCGGTTATTTTCGTATCGTGCAATGTGTGAACTGGTATCCCTACTGAGTTGTTGATAACTCACCCCTTTAAAACCCCATCTTTTCAGGTTAAGCGAAATCGGAGCGAGACGGGGATGTGGCGGCGATAGTAGTAGCAGCGTTTATTTCAAAGACATTATTTTCTTTTATGCTTTCCGTTTTTGAAACTTCATACTTTAGTATTTTTATTTAAATTTGACTATTGAGGGTTATTATTTTTAGTTAAAGATTTTATTATGAAAAGTCGTTTTGACATTTTGTTATTTTAAATACTACAATTTATTTTGAAAAGTAAGAAAATCCTCTTTAGTTTATATTATGAAAAATGGGATGTTACAACTTGGTATCAGAGCATTACGGTTCTCTTTACGGACCTAAAGTTATTTTAAAAATTAGCTACTATCGTCCACCTCTGCCGCTCGCGCCGACTTTGCAAGTAAGTGCATTCTACATTAATAATGTTTCATTTAAGTTGCATGTCCAGTTTCATGATGTTGAGGTCGCATGCATATTACATTCATGAGTTTCAAGTACAATGCATATCAAGTTCATGTTTTCAATTAGGATGCATGTCTGGTCTCATTATTTTCCAAGTAAATTGCACGTCATGTTCATGATTTTTTAATTAAGATGCATACTCAAGTTCATAGATTTCAAATTCATGATTTTTCAAGTGAATTGCATGTTCAAGTTTTCAAGTGAAAATTTTATGTTGCTTAAATTGCGCATTTATTTAAGTTCAAGTTCAAGTTCATGTTAAAATTCAAGTTCATGATTATTATGTCAAGATGTGCGCAATTTATTGCAAAAATATGATACATTTGTTTCAAAAAAAAAAAAAAAAAAGTTACATGATGCATGATTTACAAAAATTATATAATTATATATTTATGCAAATATTAAGTTAATTGTGGCCTTAGGAACTTAAAATGGTAAGAATAATGATATATATCTTGTGGTTGACCTACGATGATGTTGAAGGCTTGATATAGAACTAAGTTGTTGAACTTATGGTGTTGCGTTGGATTTTGGATTTCGTATCCACTAAGTATATAGCTCAAGTAAATTATGAACATGTGACGTAGTAAGTTACTCTTTGGAGGTTAGTATATACTCAAGTGAAGGAAGTGAGACCAATCGCCTATGTAAGAACATAGTAGCAAACTATGGCACGGTTATCATGATAGAACTACATATTAAAATGAAGTGTTTCGATGTCATAATAGAATTTGACTTTTCATTGGATAATCGTAATAGCATCTTACCAAGAGATAACGATAATAATATTGGATGAGGTGTACCGATTACAGAGAGTCGAATCGACGCACAATGAAGAACAAGTAACAACTACACAAAATTGACAATAGTTGTGATCAATTAAAATGGGCAAGTGTGTTCTCGAAGATTGACTTAAGGACGGGATATCACCAAGAGTGAGTTGATACCTCAAAGTCAACTTTCTGAACTCAGACGGTATGTGATCATGTTCATTAATGAAATATTGATTTACTCGAAAGGCAAGGAATTAACTCATGGAATATTTGAGGTTTCCCTTGAGACATTTAGCATAGAGAAGTCTATGTAAAAAATTAAAATCTCAAGGTGTGAGTTTTACCTAATTCACGTGTTATTTCTTGGACAAGTTGTCACGACTTGTCGAATTAAAGTTGATCCTTCTAAGATTGAAGAGTCCAATCAATTTTTCACCCAAGAATGTTAAAGAGATACGTAACTTCTTGAATTCTGCGGGTTGCTATCGAAGATTCATTTAAGGTGGTTCAAAGATAGCACAACCGATGACATAGTTGAAGAGGAAAGTTTGTTAGCAACTCGAGAGGAAGTAGACTACAACTCCACTTCTGACCATTTTAAAAGGTATAGTCGGTTTCATGGTCTATATAGATTTCCCCAACCCAAGGGTCAGTTGTTTGTGGATGCAGCATGAGGACATGATATCATATGCTTCCCGACAACTAAAAATACACGAAGTGAATAATCCTACACGCGACTCAGAGCCTACTGATATAATCCATGCATTGAAGATTTGAAGGCATTATTGGAAGCATAAGAGATGAAGTGTAATTTCACTTAGAAGGAGTTGGATAGCATCAGCAAAGATGATTAGAGCTCGTTGTGAATTATGAATGACTAACTCTTTATCATCCTGAAAAGGCTAATGTCGTGGCAAACACCTTAAGCAGAAATCCAACAGGGCATATAGTCATTATGTTGACGAATCAAGAGTAGCTTCAAATGGAGTTCAAGAATATGAAAATCGAAGTGATTTCCCAACCTCGTGGTACAGAAGCAATATTATCTGCGTTGACGATTCTTCTTACCCTATGCAAAAGAATTAAGGAAGCGCGAGAGAATGATGTTTCCTGTTGAAGATAAGGACTCAAGTTCGTGAAGAGAACATTGAGGGTTTTTCCGAAAACGAAAGATTGAGTCAGAGTATTTAACAGAATATTGTGTGAGTCGAAAGACGAGATCTTGAGGAATGAAATTGTAGAAGAAGCACATTGTACGCCATATACTTCCCATCCGAGAGGTACAGGATGTATCACGACTTGTGAGAGTCATTCTGGTGGAGAACTATGAAAAGAGACATTGGGTTATTCGTGTACAAGTGTTCGGTGTCTTAGCAAGTTAAAGCTGAACACCAACGACCTTCTGGTTTACTTCAACAATTGGAAGTCCCCGAGTGAGAATGTGAGCACGTGACTATGGACTTTATGGTATGTTTACGCGATCTAAAAGAAGAAACAACACAATTTGGTAATCGTTGATCGATTAACGAGATCTGCAGATTTTCTACCGGTGAAGATGACATCTAGTATGGATCAGCTCGCACAGTTGTACATTCGCGAGATAATGAGGTTACATGGCACTCCAGGATCAATCGTGCCAGATAGAGTTCTGAGATTCACTTCAAGATTATGGAGATATTACAAGATGTTATAGGAAGAAGCTGAAACTTAGACTGCGCGTTATCCAAATACAGACCGTTAGGATGAAAGGACAAGAAGAACATGGGAAGAAATGTTAGGACATGTGTTCTTGACAATGAAGAGGTTACGAAAGCATAATGAGTTACCTTATTACGAGAGGTGTGAAATGTTTTAAAAAAAAAAAAAAAAAAAAAAATAAATAAAAAAAAAATCACATATTCAAATAACATGTCCTTAATATATGTTACGTGGATAGACCATGTGGAGGGAAGATAAACTAGAGAGGTGTATAACGAATTTCGAGGACGAAATTTTTATAAGTAGGGTAGGTTGTAACAACCGCAAAATTTAAATAAATTAATTAAGTAATTTCGGGCCCAATTAATTAACCATATAAAATAATTATACTATACATTAGTTCTAATCATTTGAAGTTCATATTAATTTTCATGTTAGTCTTATAATGCATTTTTCATGTTATGTCTTACTATGCATTTTGATTCACGAGTAATTTCATTTAAAATTCATGTTTCATATAGTTATCCTCAAAGTCCGATAAGCTTATTAGAAATAATCTTATTAAAAATATTCTACAATTAAATGAATACTATTATTATTATTATTATTATTATTATTATTATTATTGTTATTATTATTATTATTATTATTAATGTTATTATTATAATTATTTAACATACGGATAGAATTAATTAGTTTTTAAGGCTCAAAACCCTAATCCCAATTCAGCATGTGTATATATATGAGAATTAGCTTCGCCCCTCATCCATCTTTCTACAGCCTTGAGTTTAATAAATCAGAAGCAAAGTATTCCGTCCATCTCACATCCTGTTTCTAAGCCCATCTCATCTACTACGTATCTACGTCACTATACCCATCCCCATCCAGATCCTCCGACAAGTAACAACCCATCAGAGAACCTAAGTCGCTTTTAAGTACCCACCTCCTGTCGTGATTCACACCATGGTTGCCTACGCGGGCGATCGAAGACGATCGAGATTCGAGTCCGGGCCTCGTCACAGGGACAGGCCGCTGCTGCCCTTTTCGGGTCGTCACAGTTCGAAGGATCAACAGGACCCTCGTAGATCCACGCCCCTTTCGGGACCCTTGCGAGTATCTTCCGAGAACTACAATTGAGAGCCAGAGTCAATGTTCCCTCGCCGCTCCTCACTATCGGTTTTGGGCAGTAATCGCTGAAGAATTTCAACGCCGCGCAGTAGTAGTCGGAGAAGAAGTTGTAGAGTCGAATCGAAGGCCACCACCGAGATCAAGTCGTTGTCGCCTCCTTCCACAAGCGAGACTGTTGTGTATGATCTCTTTTGATATCCGAGTACCATTGTCGTATTTGATGTCCGTGAAACTCCTAGATGAGGTGCTGCCCGTTAAATCCCACAAGCCTCTGTTGCCTCACGTTTACTGTGTATGCCCAATTGAAGAAGGAGATAATTAGGATTCATTTGAGGATCGCCCTTCTGCTTCCAAGATTCCAACACACATGATTTAATGGGTCTGCTTCACCTTTAGGCCCGACTTCACTTATTCCAACCCAATTCCCTAACGAAGAGTCAAGCCCAACAAATCATAAATCCTAAGGTCAACCCACCCTTTTACCTTTCCAAGTCAATTGATTTTATTTAATTATATGGTACTATAATATATACTTATACGGTTAATACAAAAATATATATACTAAATATTTATATTAATATTAGACTAATTTATTAAATGAAGGATTTATGGACAACGAGGATTAGGATTTGCACGAGCATTCATTCAATCATCGTTATTGTCAAGTCAAGTTCTGCATTTTCAAGGTAGGGGTATTTCTAAAACCTTTTCAAATACAGTTCATATCAGTGTATGGTACGCAGGTAATTGTTCGATATCGAGGACTTTATATTCTATTCATGTTATGTGCACATATTAGTCGCGCGACGAAACTCATGGCCGTGTTCACGTAGACGTGTGACGTGTTCACGGTAATAAATCAAGCAAGCAAGTGATAGGAACGTTTAATCGTTCGGAAATTCATGTCCTTGGGTATATCCCACTATCTAACAAGTTCAAGTTAGTTTATAAAGTTGAGCGTCATTCCGGTTATTTTCGTATCGTGCAATGTGTGAACTGGTATCCCTACTGAGTTGTTGATAACTCACCCCTTTAAAACCCCATCTTTTCAGGTTAAGCGAAATCGGAGCGAGACGGGGATGTGGCGGCGATAGTAGTAGCAGCGTTTATTTCAAAGACATTATTTTCTTTTATGCTTTCCGTTTTTGAAACTTCATACTTTAGTATTTTTATTTAAATTTGACTATTGAGGGTTATTATTTTTAGTTAAAGATTTTATTATGAAAAGTCGTTTTGACATTTTGTTATTTTAAATACTACAATTTATTTTGAAAAGTAAGAAAATCCTCTTTAGTTTATATTATGAAAAATGGGATGTTACAGTTTTAGGTTTTAGTTTTTAGGGTTTTTGTTTTAGGTTTTAGGGTTTAGAATTTTAGGGTTTAATATTTAGTTTTAGGGTTTAGGGTTTTAGTGTATTCAAGATAAGGGTTTTAGTTTTTAGGGTTTAGGGTTTTTGTTTTAGGTTTTTGGGTTTAGAATATTAGGGTTTAATGTTTACTTTTAGGGTATAGGGTTTTAGTGTATTCAAGTTTAGGGTTATAATTTTTTAGGTTTAGGGTTTTGGTTTTAGGTTTTAGGGTTTAAAATTTTAGTTTTAGGGCTTAGGGTTTTAGTGTATTAAAGATTAGGGTTTTTGTTTTTAGGGTTTAAGGTTTCGTTTTTATGTTTTAGTGTTTAGAGAATTAGGATTTAGGGTTTAGTGTATTAAAGTTTAGGGTTTTAGATTTAGTTTTTAGGGTTTAGGGTGTAGGGTTTTAAGTTTTTGGGTTATATGCTTCGTTTTAGGATTTAGTTTTAGGTTTTAGGGTTTAGGGTTTTATTGTATTCAAGTTTAGGGTTTTAGGTTTTTTTTTTAGGGTTTTTGTTTTAGGTTTTAGGGTTTAATATTTAGTTTTAGGGTTTAGGGTTTTAGTGTATTAAAGATTAGGGTTCTAGTTTTTAGGGTTTAGGGTTTTGTTTTTAGGTTTTAGTATTTAGAGTATTCGGATTTAGGGTTTAGTGTATTAATGTTTAGGGTTTTAGATTTATTTTTTAGGGTTTAGTGTTTAGATTTTTTTTTAAATTTTAGGGTTTAGAATTTTTCAGTTATAAGCATAGTTTTAGGGTTTAATTTTAAGGTTTAGGGTTTTAGGTTTTAATTTTTAGGATTTTTGTTTAAGGTTTTAGGGTTTAGAATATTAGGGTTTAATATTTAGTTTTAGGGTTTAGGGTTTTAGTGTATTCAAGATTAGGGTTATAGTTTTTAGGGTTTAGGGTTTTTGTTTTAGGTTTTAAGGTTTAGAATATTAGGGTTTAATGTTTAGTTTTAGGGTTTAGGGTTTTAGTGTATTCAAGTTTAGGGTTATAATTTTTTGGGTTTAGGGTTTGGTTTTAGGTTTTAGGGTTTAAAATTTTAGTTTTAGGGTTTAGGGTTTTAGTGTATTAAAGATTAGGGTTTTTGTTTTTAGGGTTTAAGGTTTCGTTTTTATGTTTTAGTGTTTAGATAATTAGGATTTAGGGTTTAGTGTATTAAAGTTTAGGGTTTTAGATTTATTTTTTAGGGTTTAGGGTTTAGGATTTTTGTTTTCAATTTTAGGGTTTTGAGTTTCTGGGTCATATGCTTTGTTTAGGGTTTAATTTTAGGTTTTAGGGTTTAGGGTTTTATTGTATTCAAGTTTAGGATTTTAGCTTTTTGTTTTTAGGGTTTTTGTTTTAGGTTTTAGGGTTTAGAATTTTAGGGTTTAGAATTTTAGGGTTTAGAGTTTAGGGTTTTAGTTTTTAGGGTATAGGGTTTTGTCTTTAGGTTTTAGTGTTTAGAGTATTAGGATTTAGGGTTTAGTGTATTAAAGTTTAGGGGTTTAGATTTAGTTTTTAATGTTTAGTGTTTAGATTTTTTTTTTAAATTTTAGGGTTTTGAGTTTTTCGGTTATATGCTTAGTTTTAGGGTTTAATTTTAAGGTTTAAGGTTTTAGGTTTTAGTTTTTAGGGTTTTTGTTTTTGGTTTTAGGGTTTAGAATATTAGGGTTTAATGTTTAGTTTTAGGGTTTAGGGTTTAAATGTATTCAAGATTAGGGTTTTAGTTTTTAGGGTTTAGGGTTTTTGTTTTAGGTTTTAGGGTTTAGAATATTAGGGTTTAATGTTTACTTTTAGGGTTTAGGGTTTTAGTGTATTCAAGTTTAGGGTTATAATTTTTTAGGTTTAGGGTTTGGTTTTAGGTTTTAGGGTTTACAATTTTAGTTTTAGGGTTTAGGGTTTTAGTGTATTAAAGATAAGGGTTTTTGTTTTTAGGGTTTAGAGTTTCGTTTTTATGTTTTAGTGTTTAGAGAATTAGGATTCAGGGTTTAGTGTATTAAAGTTTAGGGTTTTAGATTTAGTTTTTAGGGTTTAGGGTTTAGGGTTTTTGTTTTCAATTTTAGGGTTTTGAGTTTTTGGGTTATATGTTTCGTTTTAGGGTTTAATTTTAGGTTTTAGGGTTTAGGGTTTATTGTATTCAAGTTTAATTAGGGTTTTAGGTTTTAGTTTTTAGGGTTTTTGTTTTAGGTTTTAGGGTTTAGAATTTTAGGGTTTAATATTTAGTTTTAGGGTTTAGGGTTTTAGTGTATTCAAGATTAGGGTTTTAGTTTTTAGGGTTTAGGGTTTTTGTTTTAGGTTTTTGGGTTTAGAATATTAGGGTTTAATGTTTACTTTTAGGGTATAGGGTTTTAGTGTATTCAAGTTTAGGGTTATAATTTTTTAGGTTTAGGGTTTTGGTTTTAGGTTTTAGGGTTTAAAATTTTAGTTTTAGGGCTTAGGGTTTTAGTGTATTAAAGATTAGGGTTTTTGTTTTTAGGGTTTAAGGTTTCGTTTTTATGTTTTAGTGTTTAGAGAATTAGGATTTAGGGTTTAGTGTATTAAAGTTTAGGGTTTTAGATTTAGTTTTTAGGGTTTAGGGTGTAGGGTTTTTGTTTTCAATTTTAGGGTTTTAAGTTTTTGGGTTATATGCTTCGTTTTAGGATTTAGTTTTAGGTTTTAGGGTTTAGGGTTTTATTGTATTCAAGTTTAGGGTTTTAGGTTTTTGTTTTAGGGTTTTTGTTTTAGGTTTTAGGGTTTAATATTTAGTTTTAGGGTTTAGGGTTTTAGTGTATTAAAGATTAGGGTTCTAGTTTTTAGGGTTTAGGGTTTTGTTTTTAGGTTTTAGTATTTAGAGTATTCGGATTTAGGGTTTAGTGTATTAATGTTTAGGGTTTTAGATTTATTTTTTAGGGTTTAGTGTTTAGATTTTTTTTTTAAATTTTAGGGTTTAGAATTTTTCAGTTATAAGCATAGTTTTAGGGTTTAATTTTAAGGTTTAGGGTTTTAGGTTTTAATTTTTAGGATTTTTGTTTAAGGTTTTAGGGTTTAGAATATTAGGGTTTAATATTTAGTTTTAGGGTTTAGGGTTTTAGTGTATTCAAGATTAGGGTTATAGTTTTTAGGGTTTAGGGTTTTTGTTTTAGGTTTTAAGGTTTAGAATATTAGGGTTTAATGTTTAGTTTTAGGGTTTAGGGTTTTAGTGTATTCAAGTTTAGGGTTATAATTTTTTGGGTTTAGGGTTTGGTTTTAGGTTTTAGGGTTTAAAATTTTAGTTTTAGGGTTTAGGGTTTTAGTGTATTAAAGATTAGGGTTTTTTTTAGGGTTTAGGGTTTTGTTTTTATGTTTTAGTGTTTAGAGAATTAGGATTTAGGGTTTACTGTATTAAAGTTTAGGGTTTTAGATTTATTTTTTAGGGTTTAGGGTTTAGGATTTTTGTTTTCAATTTTAGGGTTTTGAGTTTCTGGGTCATATGCTTCGTTTAGGGTTTAATTTTAGGTTTTAGGATTTAGGGTTTTATTGTATTAAGGTTTAGGATTTTAGGTTTTTGTTTTTAGGGTTTTTGTTTTAGGTTTTAGGGTTTAGAATTTTAGGGTTTAATATTTAGTTTTAGAGTTTAGGGTTTTAGTTTTTAGGGTATAGGGTTTTGTCTTTAGGTTTTAGTGTTTAGAGTATTAGGATTTAGGGTTTAGTGTATTAAAGTTTAGGGTTTTAGATTTAGTTTTTAATGTTTAGTGTTTAGATTTTTTTTTAAATTTTAGGGTTTTGAGTTTTTCGGTTATATGCTTAGTTTTAGGGTTTAATTTTAAGGTTTAGGGTTTTTGGTTTTAGTTTTTAGGGTTTTTGTTTTTGGTTTTAGGGTTTAGAATATTAGGGTTTAATGTTTAGTTTTAGGGTTTAGGGTTTAAATGTATTCAAGATTAGGGTTTTAGTTTTTAGGGTTTAGGGTTTTTGTTTTAGGTTTTAGGGTTTAGAATATTAGGGTTTAATGTTTACTTTTAGGGTTTAGGGTTTTAGTGTATTCAAGTTTAGGGTTATAATTTATTGGGTTTAGGGTTTGGTTTTAGGTTTTAGGGTTTACAATTTTAGTTTTAGGGTTTAGGGTTTTAGTGTATTAAAGATAAAGGTTTTTGTTTTTAGGGTTTAGAGTTTCGTTTTTATGTTTTAGTGTTTAGAGAATTAGGATTCAGGGTTTAGTGTATTAAAGTTTATGGTTTTAGATTTAGTTTTTAGGGTTTAGGGTTTAGGGTTTTTGTTTTCAATTTTAGGGTTTTGAGTTTTTGGGTTATATGCTTCGTTTTAGGGTTTAATTTTAGGTTTTAGGGTTTAGGGTTTATTGTATTCAAGTTTAATTAGGGTTTTAGGTTTTAGTTTTTAGGGTTTTTGTTTTAGGTTTTAGGGTTTAGAATTTTAGGGTTTAATATTTAGTTTTAGGGTTTAGGGTTTTATTGTTAATAAAAGATTAGGGTTCTAGTTTTTAGGGTTTAGGGTTTTGTTTTTAGGTTTTAGTGTTTATAGTATTAGGATTTAGGGTTAAGTGTATTAAAGTTTATGGTTTTAGATTTAGTCTTTAGGGTTTAGTGTTTAGATTTTTTAAAAAATTTTAGGGTTTTGTGTTTTTCGGTTATATGCTTAGTTTTAGGGTTTAATTTTAAGGTTTAGGGTTTTAGGTTTTAGAATATTAGGGTTTTTTTTTAGGTTTTAGGGTTTAGAATATTAGGGTTTAATGTTTAGTTTTAGGGTTTAGGGTTTTAGTGTATTCAAGATTAGGGTTTTAGTTTTTAGGGTTTAAAGTTTTTGTTTTAGGTTTTTGGGTTTAGAATATTAGGGTTTAATGTTTACTTTTAGGGTATAGGGTTTTAGTGTATTCAAGTTTAGGGTTATAATTTTTTAGGTTTAGGGTTTTGGTTTTAGGTTTTAGGGTTTAAAATTTTAGTTTTAGGGTTTAGGGTTTTAGTGAATAAAGATTAGGGTTTTTGTTTTTAGGGTTTAAGGTTTCGTTTTTATGTTTTAGTGTTTAGATAATTAGGATTTAGGGTTTAGTGTATTAAAGTTTAGGGTTTTAGATTTATTTTTTAGGGTTTAGGGTTTAGGATTTTTGTTTTCAATTTTAGGGTTTTGAGTTTCTGGGTCATATGCTTTGTTTAGGGTTTAATTTTAGGTTTTAGGGTTTAGGGTTTTATTGTATTCAAGTTTAGGATTTTAGCTTTTTGTTTTTAGGGTTTTTGTTTTAGGTTTTAGGGTTTAGAATTTTAGGGTTTAGAGTTTAGGGTTTTAGTTTTTAGGGTATAGGGTTTTGTCTTTAGGTTTTAGTGTTTAGAGTATTAGGATTTAGGGTTTAGTGTATTAAAGTTTAGGGGTTTAGATTTAGTTTTTACTGTTTAGTGTTTAGATTTTTTTTTAAATTTTAGGGTTTTGAGTTTTTCGGTTATATGCTTAGTTTTAGGGTTTAATTTTAAGGTTTAAGGTTTTAGGTTTTAGTTTTTAGGGTTTTTGTTTTTGGTTTTAGGGTTTAGAATATTAGGGTTTAATGTTTAGTTTTAGGGTTTAGGGTTTAAATGTATTCAAGATTAGGGTTTTAGTTTTTAGGGTTTAGGGTTTTTGTTTTAGGTTTTAGGATTTAGAATATTAGGGTTTAATTTTTACTTTTAGGGTTTAGGGTTTTAGTGTATTCAAGTTTAGGGTTATAATTTTTTAGGTTTAGGGTTTGGTTTTAGGTTTTAGGGTTTACAATTTTAGTTTTAGGGTTTAGGGTTTTAGTGTATTAAAGATAAGGGTTTTTGTTTTTAGGGTTTAGAGTTTCGTTTTTATGTTTTAGTGTTTAGAGAATTAGGATTCAGGGTTTAGTGTATTAAAGTTTAGGGTTTTAGATTTAGTTTTTAGGGTTTAGGGTTTAGGGTTTTTGTTTTCAATTTTAGGGTTTTGAGTTTTTGGGTTATATGCTTCGTTTTAGGGTTTAATTTTAGGTTTTAGGGTTTAGGGTTTATTGTATTCAAGTTTAATTAGGGTTTTAGGTTTTAGTTTTTAGGGTTTTTGTTTTAGGTTTTAGGGTTTAGAATTTTAGGGTTTAATATTTAGTTTTAGGGTTTAGGGTTTTAGTGTATTCAAGATTAGGGTTTTAGTTTTTAGGGTTTAGGGTTTTTGTTTTAGGTTTTTGGGTTTAGAATATTAGGGTTTAATGTTTACTTTTAGGGTATAGGGTTTTAGTGTATTCAAGTTTAGGGTTATAATTTTTTAGGTTTAGGGTTTTGGTTTTAGGTTTTAGGGTTTAAAATTTTAGTTTTAGGGCTTAGGGTTTTAGTGTATTAAAGATTAGGGTTTTTGTTTTTAGGGTTTAAGGTTTCGTTTTTATGTTTTAGTGTTTAGAGAATTAGGATTTAGGGTTTAGTGTATTAAAGTTTAGGGTTTTAGATTTAGTTTTTAGGGTTTAGGGTGTAGGGTTTTTGTTTTCAATTTTAGGGTTTTAAGTTTTTGGGTTATATGCTTCGTTTTAGGATTTAGTTTTAGGTTTTAGGGTTTAGGGTTTTATTGTATTCAAGTTTAGGGTTTTAGGTTTTTTTTTTAGGGTTTTTGTTTTAGGTTTTAGGGTTTAATATTTAGTTTTAGGGTTTAGGGTTTTAGTGTATTAAAGATTAGGGTTCTAGTTTTTAGGGTTTAGGGTTTTGTTTTTAGGTTTTAGTATTTAGAGTATTCGGATTTAGGGTTTAGTGTATTAATGTTTAGGGTTTTAGATTTATTTTTTAGGGTTTAGTGTTTAGATTTTTTTTTAAATTTTAGGGTTTAGAATTTTTCAGTTATAAGCATAGTTTTAGGGTTTAATTTTAAGGTTTAGGGTTTTAGGTTTTAATTTTTAGGATTTTTGTTTAAGGTTTTAGGGTTTAGAATATTAGGGTTTAATATTTAGTTTTAGGGTTTAGGGTTTTAGTGTATTCAAGATTAGGGTTATAGTTTTTAGGGTTTAGGGTTTTTGTTTTAGGTTTTAAGGTTTAGAATATTAGGGTTTAATGTTTAGTTTTAGGGTTTAGGGTTTTAGTGTATTCAAGTTTAGGGTTATAATTTTTTGGGTTTAGGGTTTGGTTTTAGGTTTTAGGGTTTAAAATTTTAGTTTTAGGGTTTAGGGTTTTAGTGTATTAAAGATTAGGGTTTTTTTTAGGGTTTAGGGTTTTGTTTTTATGTTTTAGTGTTTAGAGAATTAGGATTTAGGGTTTACTGTATTAAAGTTTAGGGTTTTAGATTTATTTTTTAGGGTTTAGGGTTTAGGATTTTTGTTTTCAATTTTAGGGTTTTGAGTTTCTGGGTCATATGCTTCGTTTAGGGTTTAATTTTAGGTTTTAGGATTTAGGGTTTTATTGTATTAAGGTTTAGGATTTTAGGTTTTTGTTTTTAGGGTTTTTGTTTTAGGTTTTAGGGTTTAGAATTTTAGGGTTTAATATTTAGTTTTAGAGTTTAGGGTTTTAGTTTTTAGGGTATAGGGTTTTGTCTTTAGGTTTTAGTGTTTAGAGTATTAGGATTTAGGGTTTAGTGTATTAAAGTTTAGGGTTTTAGATTTAGTTTTTAATGTTTAGTGTTTAGATTTTTTTTTAAATTTTAGGGTTTTGAGTTTTTCGGTTATATGCTTAGTTTTAGGGTTTAATTTTAAGGTTTAGGGTTTTTGGTTTTAGTTTTTAGGGTTTTTGTTTTTGGTTTTAGGGTTTAGAATATTAGGGTTTAATGTTTAGTTTTAGGGTTTAGGGTTTAAATGTATTCAAGATTAGGGTTTTAGTTTTTAGGGTTTAGGGTTTTTGTTTTAGGTTTTAGGGTTTAGAATATTAGGGTTTAATGTTTACTTTTAGGGTTTAGGGTTTTAGTGTATTCAAGTTTAGGGTTATAATTTATTGGGTTTAGGGTTTGGTTTTAGGTTTTAGGGTTTACAATTTTAGTTTTAGGGTTTAGGGTTTTAGTGTATTAAAGATAAGGGTTTTTGTTTTTAGGGTTTAGAGTTTCGTTTTTATGTTTTAGTGTTTAGAGAATTAGGATTCAGGGTTTAGTGTATTAAAGTTTATGGTTTTAGATTTAGTTTTTAGGGTTTAGGGTTTAGGGTTTTTGTTTTCAATTTTAGGGTTTTGAGTTTTTGGGTTATATGCTTCGTTTTAGGGTTTAATTTTAGGTTTTAGGGTTTAGGGTTTATTGTATTCAAGTTTAATTAGGGTTTTAGGTTTTAGTTTTTAGGGTTTTTGTTTTAGGTTTTAGGGTTTAGAATTTTAGGGTTTAATATTTAGTTTTAGGGTTTAGGGTTTTATTGTTAATAAAAGATTAGGGTTCTAGTTTTTAGGGTTTAGGGTTTTGTTTTTAGGTTTTAGTGTTTATAGTATTAGGATTTAGGGTTAAGTGTATTAAAGTTTAGGGTTTTAGATTTAGTCTTTAGGGTTTAGTGTTTAGATTTTTTAAAAAATTTTAGGGTTTTGTGTTTTTCGGTTATATGCTTAGTTTTAGGGTTTAATTTTAAGGTTTAGGGTTTTAGGTTTTAGAATATTAGGGTTTTGTTTTAGGTTTTAGGGTTTAGAATATTAGGGTTTAATGTTTAGTTTTAGGGTTTAGGGTTTTAGTGTATTCAAGATTAGGGTTTTAGTTTTTAGGGTTTAAAGTTTTTGTTTTAGGTTTTTGGGTTTAGAATATTAGGGTTTAATGTTTACTTTTAGGGTATAGGGTTTTAGTGTATTCAAGTTTAGGGTTATAATTTTTTAGGTTTAGGGTTTTGGTTTTAGGTTTTAGGGTTTAAAATTTTAGTTTTAGGGTTTAGGGTTTTAGTGAATAAAGATTAGGGTTTTTGTTTTTAGGGTTTAAGGTTTCGTTTTTATGTTTTAGTGTTTAGATAATTAGGATTTAGGGTTTAGTGTATTAAAGTTTAGGGTTTTAGATTTATTTTTTAGGGTTTAGGGTTTAGGATTTTTGTTTTCAATTTTAGGGTTTTGAGTTTCTGGGTCATATGCTTTGTTTAGGGTTTAATTTTAGGTTTTAGGGTTTAGGGTTTTATTGTATTCAAGTTTAGGATTTTAGCTTTTTGTTTTTAGGGTTTTTGTTTTAGGTTTTAGGGTTTAGAATTTTAGGGTTTAGAGTTTAGGGTTTTAGTTTTTAGGGTATAGGGTTTTGTCTTTAGGTTTTAGTGTTTAGAGTATTAGGATTTAGGGTTTAGTGTATTAAAGTTTAGGGGTTTAGATTTAGTTTTTACTGTTTAGTGTTTAGATTTTTTTTTAAATTTTAGGGTTTTGAGTTTTTCGGTTATATGCTTAGTTTTAGGGTTTAATTTTAAGGTTTAAGGTTTTAGGTTTTAGTTTTTAGGGTTTTTGTTTTTGGTTTTAGGGTTTAGAATATTAGGGTTTAATGTTTAGTTTTAGGGTTTAGGGTTTAAATGTATTCAAGATTAGGGTTTTAGTTTTTAGGGTTTAGGGTTTTTGTTTTAGGTTTTAGGGTTTAGAATATTAGGGTTTAATGTTTACTTTTAGGGTTTAGGGTTTTAGTGTATTCAAGTTTAGGGTTATAATTTTTTAGGTTTAGGGTTTGGTTTTAGGTTTTAGGGTTTACAATTTTAGTTTTAGGGTTTAGGGTTTTAGTGTATTAAAGATAAGGGTTTTTGTTTTTAGGGTTTAGAGTTTCGTTTTTATGTTTTAGTGTTTAGAGAATTAGGATTCAGGGTTTAGTGTATTAAAGTTTAGGGTTTTAGATTTAGTTTTTAGGGTTTAGGGTTTAGGGTTTTTGTTTTCAATTTTAGGGTTTTGAGTTTTTGGGTTATATGCTTCGTTTTAGGGTTTAATTTTAGGTTTTAGGGTTTAGGGTTTATTGTATTCAAGTTTAATTAGGGTTTTAGATTTTAGTTTTTAGGGTTTTTGTTTTAGGTTTTAGGGTTTAGAATTTTAGGGTTTAATATTTAGTTTTAGGGTTTAGAGTTTTAGTGTATTCAAGATTAGGGTTTTAGTTTTTAGGGTTTAGGGTTTTTGTTTTAGGTTTTTGGGTTTAGAATATTAGGGTTTAATGTTTACTTTTAGGGTATAGGGTTTTAGTGTATTCAAGTTTAGGGTTATAATTTTTTAGGTTTAGGGTTTTGGTTTTAGGTTTTAGGGTTTAAAATTTTAGTTTTAGGGCTTAGGGTTTTAGTGTATTAAAGATTAGGGTTTTTGTTTTTAGGGTTTAAGGTTTCGTTTTTATGTTTTAGTGTTTAGAGAATTAGGATTTAGGGTTTAGTGTATTAAAGTTTAGGGTTTTAGATTTAGTTTTTAGGGTTTAGGGTGTAGGGTTTTTGTTTTCAATTTTAGGGTTTTAAGTTTTTGGGTTATATGCTTCGTTTTAGGATTTAGTTTTAGGTTTTAGGGTTTAGGGTTTTATTGTATTCAAGTTTAGGGTTTTAGGTTTTTGTTTTAGGGTTTTTGTTTTAGGTTTTAGGGTTTAATATTTAGTTTTAGGGTTTAGGGTTTTAGTGTATTAAAGATTAGGGTTCTAGTTTTTAGGGTTTAGGGTTTTGTTTTTAGGTTTTAGTATTTAGAGTATTCGGATTTAGGGTTTAGTGTATTAATGTTTAGGGTTTTAGATTTATTTTTTTGGGTTTAGTGTTTAGATTTTTTTTTAAATTTTAGGGTTTAGAATTTTTCAGTTATAAGCATAGTTTTAGGGTTTAATTTTAAGGTTTAGGGTTTTAGGTTTTAATTTTTAGGGTTTTTGTTTAAGGTTTTAGGGTTTAGAATATTAGGGTTTAATATTTAGTTTTAGGGTTTAGGGTTTTAGTGTATTCAAGATTAGGGTTATAGTTTTTAGGGTTTAGGGTTTTTGTTTTAGGTTTTAAGGTTTAGAATATTAGGGTTTAATGTTTAGTTTTAGGGTTTAGGGTTTTAGTGTATTCAAGTTTAGGGTTATAATTTTTTGGGTTTAGGGTTTGGTTTTAGGTTTTAGGGTTTAAAATTTTAGTTTTAGGGTTTAGGGTTTTAGTGTATTAAAGATTAGGGTTTTTTTTAGGGTTTAGGGTTTTGTTTTTATGTTTTAGTGTTTAGAGAATTAGGATTTAGGGTTTACTGTATTAAAGTTTAGGGTTTTAGATTTATTTTTTAGGGTTTAGGGTTTAGGATTTTTGTTTTCAATTTTGGGGTTTTGAGTTTCTGGGTCATATGCTTCGTTTAGGGTTTAATTTTAGGTTTTAGGATTTAGGGTTTTATTGTATTAAGGTTTAGGATTTTAGGTTTTTGTTTTTAGGGTTTTTGTTTTAGGTTTTAGGGTTTAGAATTTTAGGGTTTAATATTTAGTTTTAGAGTTTAGGGTTTTAGTTTTTAGGGTATAGGGTTTTGTCTTTAGGTTTTAGTGTTTAGAGTATTAGGATTTAGGGTTTAGTGTATTAAAGTTTAGGGTTTTAGATTTAGTTTTTAATGTTTAGTGTTTAGATTTTTTTTTAAATTTTAGGGTTTTGAGTTTTTCGGTTATATGCTTAGTTTTAGGGTTTAATTTTAAGGTTTAGGGTTTTTGGTTTTAGTTTTTAGGGTTTTTGTTTTTGGTTTTAGGGTTTAGAATATTAGGTTTTAATGTTTAGTTTTAGGGTTTAGGGTTTAAATGTATTCAAGATTAGGGTTTTAGTTTTTAGGGTTTAGGGTTTTTGTTTTAGGTTTTAGGGTTTAGAATATTAGGGTTTAATGTTTACTTTTAGGGTTTAGGGTTTGGTTTTAGGTTTTAAGGTTTACAATTTTAGTTTTAGGGTTTAGGGTTTTAGTGTATTAAAGATAAAGGTTTTTGTTTTTAGGGTTTAGAGTTTCGTTTTTATGTTTTAGTGTTTAGAGAATTAGGATTCAGTGTTTAGTGTATTAAAGTTTATGGTTTTAGATTTAGTTTTTAGGGTTTAGGGTTTAGGGTTTTTGTTTTCAATTTTAGGGTTTTGAGTTTTTGGGTTATATGCTTCGTTTTAGGGTTTAATTTTAGGTTTTAGGGTTTAGGGTTTATTGTATTCAAGTTTAATTAGGGTTTTAGGTTTTAGTTTTTAGGGTTTTTGTTTTAGGTTTTAGGGTTTAGAATTTTAGGGTTTAATATTTAGTTTTAGGGTTTAGGGTTTTAGTGTTAATAAAAGATTAGGGTTCTAGTTTTTAGGGTTTAGGGTTTTGTTTTTAGGTTTTAGTGTTTATAGTATTAGGATTTAGGGTTAAGTGTATTAATGTTTAGGGTTTTAGATTTAGTCTTTAGGGTTTAGTGTTTAGATTTTTAAAAAATTTTTAGGGTTTTGTGTTTTTCGGTTATATGCTTAGTTTTAGGGTTTAATTTTAAGGTTTAGGGTTTTAGGTTTTAGAATATTAGGGTTTTGTTTTAGGTTTTAGGGTTTAGAATATTAGGGTTTAATGTTTAGTTTTAGGGTTTAGGGTTTTAGTGTATTCAAGATTAGGGTTTTAGTTTTTAGGGTTTAAAGTTTTTGTTTTAGGTTTTTGGGTTTAGAATATTAGGGTTTAATGTTTACTTTTAGGGTATAGGGTTTTAGTGTATTCAAGTTTAGGGTTATAATTTTTTAGGTTTAGGGTTTTGGTTTTAGGTTTTAGGGTTTAAAATTTTAGTTTTAGGGTTTAGGGTTTTAGTGTATTAAAGATTAGGGTTTTTGTTTTTAGGGTTTAAGGTTTCGTTTTTATGTTTTAGTGTTTAGATAATTAGGATTTAGGGTTTAGTGTATTAAAGTTTAGGGTTTTAGATTTATTTTTTAGGGTTTAGGGTTTAGGAATTTTGTTTTCAATTTTAGGGTTTTGAGTTTCTGGGTCATATGCTTTGTTTAGGGTTTAATTTTAGGTTTTAGGGTTTAGGGTTTTATTGTATTCAAGTTTAGGATTTTAGCTTTTTGTTTTTAGGGTTTTTGTTTTAGGTTTTAGGGTTTAGAATTTTAGGGTTTAGAATTTTAGGGTTTAGAGTTTAGGGTTTTAGTTTTTAGGGTATAGGGTTTTGTCTTTAGGTTTTAGTGTTTAGAGTATTAGGATTTAGGGTTTAGTGTATTAAAGTTTAGGGGTTTAGATTTAGTTTTTAATGTTTAGTGTTTAGATTTTTTTTTAAATTTTAGGGTTTTGAGTTTTTCGGTTATATGCTTAGTTTTAGGGTTTAATTTTAAGGTTTAAGGTTTTAGGTTTTAGTTTTTAGGGTTTTTGTTTTTGGTTTTAGGGTTTAGAATATTAGGGTTTAATGTTTAGTTTTAGGGTTTAGGGTTTAAATGTATTCAAGATTAGGGTTTTAGTTTTTAGGGTTTAGGGTTTTTGTTTTAGGTTTTAGGGTTTAGAATATTAGGGTTTAATGTTTACTTTTAGGGTTTAGGGTTTTAGTGTATTCAAGTTTAGGGTTATAATTTTTTAGGTTTAGGGTTTGGTTTTAGGTTTTAGGGTTTACAATTTTAGTTTTAGGGTTTAGGGTTTTAGTGTATTAAAGATAAGGGTTTTTGTTTTTAGGGTTTAGAGTTTCGTTTTTATGTTTTAGTGTTTAGAGAATTAGGATTCAGGGTTTAGTGTATTAAAGTTTAGGGTTTTAGATTTAGTTTTTAGGGTTTAGGGTTTAGGGTTTTTGTTTTCAATTTTAGGGTTTTGAGTTTTTGGGTTATATGCTTCGTTTTAGGGTTTAATTTTAGGTTTTAGGGTTTAGGGTTTATTGTATTCAAGTTTAATTAGGGTTTTAGATTTTAGTTTTTAGGGTTTTTGTTTTAGGTTTTAGGGTTTAGAATTTTAGGGTTTAATATTTAGTTTTAGGGTTTAGAGTTTTAGTGTATTCAAGATTAGGGTTTTAGTTTTTAGGGTTTAGGGTTTTTGTTTTAGGTTTTTGGGTTTAGAATATTAGGGTTTAATGTTTACTTTTAGGGTATAGGGTTTTAGTGTATTCAAGTTTAGGGTTATAATTTTTTAGGTTTAGGGTTTTGGTTTTAGGTTTTAGGGT
This sequence comes from Euphrasia confusa, assembly GCA_954870475.1. Lineage (NCBI taxonomy): Eukaryota > Viridiplantae > Streptophyta > Magnoliopsida > Lamiales > Orobanchaceae > Euphrasia > Euphrasia confusa. The sequence continues at coordinate 245,065 of CATPAB010000244.1, read as the reverse complement.
TTAAAATTTTAGTTTTAGGGCTTAGGGTTTTAGTGTATTAAAGATTAGGGTTTTTGTTTTTAGGGTTTAAGGTTTCGTTTTTATGTTTTAGTGTTTAGAGAATTAGGATTTAGGGTTTAGTGTATTAAAGTTTAGGGTTTTAGATTTAGTTTTTAGGGTTTAGGGTGTAGGGTTTTAAGTTTTTGGGTTATATGCTTCGTTTTAGGATTTAGTTTTAGGTTTTAGGGTTTAGGGTTTTATTGTATTCAAGTTTAGGGTTTTAGGTTTTTTTTTTAGGGTTTTTGTTTTAGGTTTTAGGGTTTAATATTTAGTTTTAGGGTTTAGGGTTTTAGTGTATTAAAGATTAGGGTTCTAGTTTTTAGGGTTTAGGGTTTTGTTTTTAGGTTTTAGTATTTAGAGTATTCGGATTTAGGGTTTAGTGTATTAATGTTTAGGGTTTTAGATTTATTTTTTAGGGTTTAGTGTTTAGATTTTTTTTTAAATTTTAGGGTTTAGAATTTTTCAGTTATAAGCATAGTTTTAGGGTTTAATTTTAAGGTTTAGGGTTTTAGGTTTTAATTTTTAGGATTTTTGTTTAAGGTTTTAGGGTTTAGAATATTAGGGTTTAATATTTAGTTTTAGGGTTTAGGGTTTTAGTGTATTCAAGATTAGGGTTATAGTTTTTAGGGTTTAGGGTTTTTGTTTTAGGTTTTAAGGTTTAGAATATTAGGGTTTAATGTTTAGTTTTAGGGTTTAGGGTTTTAGTGTATTCAAGTTTAGGGTTATAATTTTTTGGGTTTAGGGTTTGGTTTTAGGTTTTAGGGTTTAAAATTTTAGTTTTAGGGTTTAGGGTTTTAGTGTATTAAAGATTAGGGTTTTTGTTTTTAGGGTTTAAGGTTTCGTTTTTATGTTTTAGTGTTTAGATAATTAGGATTTAGGGTTTAGTGTATTAAAGTTTAGGGTTTTAGATTTATTTTTTAGGGTTTAGGGTTTAGGATTTTTGTTTTCAATTTTAGGGTTTTGAGTTTCTGGGTCATATGCTTTGTTTAGGGTTTAATTTTAGGTTTTAGGGTTTAGGGTTTTATTGTATTCAAGTTTAGGATTTTAGCTTTTTGTTTTTAGGGTTTTTGTTTTAGGTTTTAGGGTTTAGAATTTTAGGGTTTAGAATTTTAGGGTTTAGAGTTTAGGGTTTTAGTTTTTAGGGTATAGGGTTTTGTCTTTAGGTTTTAGTGTTTAGAGTATTAGGATTTAGGGTTTAGTGTATTAAAGTTTAGGGGTTTAGATTTAGTTTTTAATGTTTAGTGTTTAGATTTTTTTTTTAAATTTTAGGGTTTTGAGTTTTTCGGTTATATGCTTAGTTTTAGGGTTTAATTTTAAGGTTTAAGGTTTTAGGTTTTAGTTTTTAGGGTTTTTGTTTTTGGTTTTAGGGTTTAGAATATTAGGGTTTAATGTTTAGTTTTAGGGTTTAGGGTTTAAATGTATTCAAGATTAGGGTTTTAGTTTTTAGGGTTTAGGGTTTTTGTTTTAGGTTTTAGGGTTTAGAATATTAGGGTTTAATGTTTACTTTTAGGGTTTAGGGTTTTAGTGTATTCAAGTTTAGGGTTATAATTTTTTAGGTTTAGGGTTTGGTTTTAGGTTTTAGGGTTTACAATTTTAGTTTTAGGGTTTAGGGTTTTAGTGTATTAAAGATAAGGGTTTTTGTTTTTAGGGTTTAGAGTTTCGTTTTTATGTTTTAGTGTTTAGAGAATTAGGATTCAGGGTTTAGTGTATTAAAGTTTAGGGTTTTAGATTTAGTTTTTAGGGTTTAGGGTTTAGGGTTTTTGTTTTCAATTTTAGGGTTTTGAGTTTTTGGGTTATATGTTTCGTTTTAGGGTTTAATTTTAGGTTTTAGGGTTTAGGGTTTATTGTATTCAAGTTTAATTAGGGTTTTAGGTTTTAGTTTTTAGGGTTTTTGTTTTAGGTTTTAGGGTTTAGAATTTTAGGGTTTAATATTTAGTTTTAGGGTTTAGGGTTTTAGTGTATTCAAGATTAGGGTTTTAGTTTTTAGGGTTTAGGGTTTTTGTTTTAGGTTTTTGGGTTTAGAATATTAGGGTTTAATGTTTACTTTTAGGGTATAGGGTTTTAGTGTATTCAAGTTTAGGGTTATAATTTTTTAGGTTTAGGGTTTTGGTTTTAGGTTTTAGGGTTTAAAATTTTAGTTTTAGGGCTTAGGGTTTTAGTGTATTAAAGATTAGGGTTTTTGTTTTTAGGGTTTAAGGTTTCGTTTTTATGTTTTAGTGTTTAGAGAATTAGGATTTAGGGTTTAGTGTATTAAAGTTTAGGGTTTTAGATTTAGTTTTTAGGGTTTAGGGTGTAGGGTTTTTGTTTTCAATTTTAGGGTTTTAAGTTTTTGGGTTATATGCTTCGTTTTAGGATTTAGTTTTAGGTTTTAGGGTTTAGGGTTTTATTGTATTCAAGTTTAGGGTTTTAGGTTTTTGTTTTAGGGTTTTTGTTTTAGGTTTTAGGGTTTAATATTTAGTTTTAGGGTTTAGGGTTTTAGTGTATTAAAGATTAGGGTTCTAGTTTTTAGGGTTTAGGGTTTTGTTTTTAGGTTTTAGTATTTAGAGTATTCGGATTTAGGGTTTAGTGTATTAATGTTTAGGGTTTTAGATTTATTTTTTAGGGTTTAGTGTTTAGATTTTTTTTTTAAATTTTAGGGTTTAGAATTTTTCAGTTATAAGCATAGTTTTAGGGTTTAATTTTAAGGTTTAGGGTTTTAGGTTTTAATTTTTAGGATTTTTGTTTAAGGTTTTAGGGTTTAGAATATTAGGGTTTAATATTTAGTTTTAGGGTTTAGGGTTTTAGTGTATTCAAGATTAGGGTTATAGTTTTTAGGGTTTAGGGTTTTTGTTTTAGGTTTTAAGGTTTAGAATATTAGGGTTTAATGTTTAGTTTTAGGGTTTAGGGTTTTAGTGTATTCAAGTTTAGGGTTATAATTTTTTGGGTTTAGGGTTTGGTTTTAGGTTTTAGGGTTTAAAATTTTAGTTTTAGGGTTTAGGGTTTTAGTGTATTAAAGATTAGGGTTTTTTTTAGGGTTTAGGGTTTTGTTTTTATGTTTTAGTGTTTAGAGAATTAGGATTTAGGGTTTACTGTATTAAAGTTTAGGGTTTTAGATTTATTTTTTAGGGTTTAGGGTTTAGGATTTTTGTTTTCAATTTTAGGGTTTTGAGTTTCTGGGTCATATGCTTCGTTTAGGGTTTAATTTTAGGTTTTAGGATTTAGGGTTTTATTGTATTAAGGTTTAGGATTTTAGGTTTTTGTTTTTAGGGTTTTTGTTTTAGGTTTTAGGGTTTAGAATTTTAGGGTTTAATATTTAGTTTTAGAGTTTAGGGTTTTAGTTTTTAGGGTATAGGGTTTTGTCTTTAGGTTTTAGTGTTTAGAGTATTAGGATTTAGGGTTTAGTGTATTAAAGTTTAGGGTTTTAGATTTAGTTTTTAATGTTTAGTGTTTAGATTTTTTTTTAAATTTTAGGGTTTTGAGTTTTTCGGTTATATGCTTAGTTTTAGGGTTTAATTTTAAGGTTTAGGGTTTTTGGTTTTAGTTTTTAGGGTTTTTGTTTTTGGTTTTAGGGTTTAGAATATTAGGGTTTAATGTTTAGTTTTAGGGTTTAGGGTTTAAATGTATTCAAGATTAGGGTTTAAATGTATTCAAGATTAGGGTTTTAGTTTTTAGGGTTTAGGGTTTTTGTTTTAGGTTTTAGGGTTTAGAATATTAGGGTTTAATGTTTACTTTTAGGGTTTAGGGTTTTAGTGTATTCAAGTTTAGGGTTATAATTTATTGGGTTTAGGGTTTGGTTTTAGGTTTTAGGGTTTACAATTTTAGTTTTAGGGTTTAGGGTTTTAGTGTATTAAAGATAAAGGTTTTTGTTTTTAGGGTTTAGAGTTTCGTTTTTATGTTTTAGTGTTTAGAGAATTAGGATTCAGGGTTTAGTGTATTAAAGTTTATGGTTTTAGATTTAGTTTTTAGGGTTTAGGGTTTAGGGTTTTTGTTTTCAATTTTAGGGTTTTGAGTTTTTGGGTTATATGCTTCGTTTTAGGGTTTAATTTTAGGTTTTAAGGTTTAGGGTTTATTGTATTCAAGTTTAATTAGGGTTTTAGGTTTTAGTTTTTAGGGTTTTTGTTTTAGGTTTTAGGGTTTAGAATTTTAGGGTTTAATATTTAGTTTTAGGGTTTAGGGTTTTATTGTTAATAAAAGATTAGGGTTCTAGTTTTTAGGGTTTAGGGTTTTGTTTTTAGGTTTTAGTGTTTATAGTATTAGGATTTAGGGTTAAGTGTATTAAAGTTTAGGGTTTTAGATTTAGTCTTTAGGGTTTAGTGTTTAGATTTTTTAAAAAATTTTAGGGTTTTGTGTTTTTCGGTTATATGCTTAGTTTTAGGGTTTAATTTTAAGGTTTAGGGTTTTAGGTTTTAGAATATTAGGGTTTTTTTTTAGGTTTTAGGGTTTAGAATATTAGGGTTTAATGTTTAGTTTTAGGGTTTAGGGTTTTAGTGTATTCAAGATTAGGGTTTTAGTTTTTAGGGTTTAAAGTTTTTGTTTTAGGTTTTTGGGTTTAGAATATTAGGGTTTAATGTTTACTTTTAGGGTATAGGGTTTTAGTGTATTCAAGTTTAGGGTTATAATTTTTTAGGTTTAGGGTTTTGGTTTTAGGTTTTAGGGTTTAAAATTTTAGTTTTAGGGTTTAGGGTTTTAGTGAATAAAGATTAGGGTTTTTGTTTTTAGGGTTTAAGGTTTCGTTTTTATGTTTTAGTGTTTAGATAATTAGGATTTAGGGTTTAGTGTATTAAAGTTTAGGGTTTTAGATTTATTTTTTAGGGTTTAGGGTTTAGGATTTTTGTTTTCAATTTTAGGGTTTTGAGTTTCTGGGTCATATGCTTTGTTTAGGGTTTAATTTTAGGTTTTAGGGTTTAGGGTTTTATTGTATTCAAGTTTAGGATTTTAGCTTTTTGTTTTTAGGGTTTTTGTTTTAGGTTTTAGGGTTTAGAATTTTAGGGTTTAGAGTTTAGGGTTTTAGTTTTTAGGGTATAGGGTTTTGTCTTTAGGTTTTAGTGTTTAGAGTATTAGGATTTAGGGTTTAGTGTATTAAAGTTTAGGGGTTTAGATTTAGTTTTTACTGTTTAGTGTTTAGATTTTTTTTTAAATTTTAGGGTTTTGAGTTTTTCGGTTATATGCTTAGTTTTAGGGTTTAATTTTAAGGTTTAAGGTTTTAGGTTTTAGTTTTTAGGGTTTTTGTTTTTGGTTTTAGGGTTTAGAATATTAGGGTTTAATGTTTAGTTTTAGGGTTTAGGGTTTAAATGTATTCAAGATTAGGGTTTTAGTTTTTAGGGTTTAGGGTTTTTGTTTTAGGTTTTAGGGTTTAGAATATTAGGGTTTAATTTTTACTTTTAGGGTTTAGGGTTTTAGTGTATTCAAGTTTAGGGTTATAATTTTTTAGGTTTAGGGTTTGGTTTTAGGTTTTAGGGTTTACAATTTTAGTTTTAGGGTTTAGGGTTTTAGTGTATTAAAGATAAGGGTTTTTGTTTTTAGGGTTTAGAGTTTCGTTTTTATGTTTTAGTGTTTAGAGAATTAGGATTCAGGGTTTAGTGTATTAAAGTTTAGGGTTTTAGATTTAGTTTTTAGGGTTTAGGGTTTAGGGTTTTTGTTTTCAATTTTAGGGTTTTGAGTTTTTGGGTTATATGCTTCGTTTTAGGGTTTAATTTTAGGTTTTAGGGTTTAGGGTTTATTGTATTCAAGTTTAATTAGGGTTTTAGGTTTTAGTTTTTAGGGTTTTTGTTTTAGGTTTTAGGGTTTAGAATTTTAGGGTTTAATATTTAGTTTTAGGGTTTAGGGTTTTAGTGTATTCAAGATTAGGGTTTTAGTTTTTAGGGTTTAGGGTTTTTGTTTTAGGTTTTTGGGTTTAGAATATTAGGGTTTAATGTTTACTTTTAGGGTATAGGGTTTTAGTGTATTCAAGTTTAGGGTTATAATTTTTTAGGTTTAGGGTTTTGGTTTTAGGTTTTAGGGTTTAAAATTTTAGTTTTAGGGCTTAGGGTTTTAGTGTATTAAAGATTAGGGTTTTTGTTTTTAGGGTTTAAGGTTTCGTTTTTATGTTTTAGTGTTTAGAGAATTAGGATTTAGGGTTTAGTGTATTAAAGTTTAGGGTTTTAGATTTAGTTTTTAGGGTTTAGGGTGTAGGGTTTTTGTTTTCAATTTTAGGGTTTTAAGTTTTTGGGTTATATGCTTCGTTTTAGGATTTAGTTTTAGGTTTTAGGGTTTAGGGTTTTATTGTATTCAAGTTTAGGGTTTTAGGTTTTTTTTTTAGGGTTTTTGTTTTAGGTTTTAGGGTTTAATATTTAGTTTTAGGGTTTAGGGTTTTAGTGTATTAAAGATTAGGGTTCTAGTTTTTAGGGTTTAGGGTTTTGTTTTTAGGTTTTAGTATTTAGAGTATTCGGATTTAGGGTTTAGTGTATTAATGTTTAGGGTTTTAGATTTATTTTTTAGGGTTTAGTGTTTAGATTTTTTTTTAAATTTTAGGGTTTAGAATTTTTCAGTTATAAGCATAGTTTTAGGGTTTAATTTTAAGGTTTAGGGTTTTAGGTTTTAATTTTTAGGATTTTTGTTTAAGGTTTTAGGGTTTAGAATATTAGGGTTTAATATTTAGTTTTAGGGTTTAGGGTTTTAGTGTATTCAAGATTAGGGTTATAGTTTTTAGGGTTTAGGGTTTTTGTTTTAGGTTTTAAGGTTTAGAATATTAGGGTTTAATGTTTAGTTTTAGGGTTTAGGGTTTTAGTGTATTCAAGTTTAGGGTTATAATTTTTTGGGTTTAGGGTTTGGTTTTAGGTTTTAGGGTTTAAAATTTTAGTTTTAGGGTTTAGGGTTTTAGTGTATTAAAGATTAGGGTTTTTTTTAGGGTTTAGGGTTTTGTTTTTATGTTTTAGTGTTTAGAGAATTAGGATTTAGGGTTTACTGTATTAAAGTTTAGGGTTTTAGATTTATTTTTTAGGGTTTAGGGTTTAGGATTTTTGTTTTCAATTTTAGGGTTTTGAGTTTCTGGGTCATATGCTTCGTTTAGGGTTTAATTTTAGGTTTTAGGATTTAGGGTTTTATTGTATTAAGGTTTAGGATTTTAGGTTTTTGTTTTTAGGGTTTTTGTTTTAGGTTTTAGGGTTTAGAATTTTAGGGTTTAATATTTAGTTTTAGAGTTTAGGGTTTTAGTTTTTAGGGTATAGGGTTTTGTCTTTAGGTTTTAGTGTTTAGAGTATTAGGATTTAGGGTTTAGTGTATTAAAGTTTAGGGTTTTAGATTTAGTTTTTAATGTTTAGTGTTTAGATTTTTTTTTAAATTTTAGGGTTTTGAGTTTTTCGGTTATATGCTTAGTTTTAGGGTTTAATTTTAAGGTTTAGGGTTTTTGGTTTTAGTTTTTAGGGTTTTTGTTTTTGGTTTTAGGGTTTAGAATATTAGGGTTTAATGTTTAGTTTTAGGGTTTAGGGTTTAAATGTATTCAAGATTAGGGTTTTAGTTTTTAGGGTTTAGGGTTTTTGTTTTAGGTTTTAGGGTTTAGAATATTAGGGTTTAATGTTTACTTTTAGGGTTTAGGGTTTTAGTGTATTCAAGTTTAGGGTTATAATTTATTGGGTTTAGGGTTTGGTTTTAGGTTTTAGGGTTTACAATTTTAGTTTTAGGGTTTAGGGTTTTAGTGTATTAAAGATAAAGGTTTTTGTTTTTAGGGTTTAGAGTTTCGTTTTTATGTTTTAGTGTTTAGAGAATTAGGATTCAAGGTTTAGTGTATTAAAGTTTATGGTTTTAGATTTAGTTTTTAGGGTTTAGGGTTTAGGGTTTTTGTTTTCAATTTTAGGGTTTTGAGTTTTTGGGTTATATGCTTCGTTTTAGGGTTTAATTTTAGGTTTTAGGGTTTAGGGTTTATTGTATTCAAGTTTAATTAGGGTTTTAGGTTTTAGTTTTTAGGGTTTTTGTTTTAGGTTTTAGGGTTTAGAATTTTAGGGTTTAATATTTAGTTTTAGGGTTTAGGGTTTTATTGTTAATAAAAGATTAGGGTTCTAGTTTTTAGGGTTTAGGGTTTTGTTTTTAGGTTTTAGTGTTTATAGTATTAGGATTTAGGGTTAAGTGTATTAAAGTTTAGGGTTTTAGATTTAGTCTTTAGGGTTTAGTGTTTAGATTTTTTAAAAAATTTTAGGGTTTTGTGTTTTTCGGTTATATGCTTAGTTTTAGGGTTTAATTTTAAGGTTTAGGGTTTTAGGTTTTAGAATATTAGGGTTTTGTTTTAGGTTTTAGGGTTTAGAATATTAGGGTTTAATGTTTAGTTTTAGGGTTTAGGGTTTTAGTGTATTCAAGATTAGGGTTTTAGTTTTTAGGGTTTAAAGTTTTTGTTTTAGGTTTTTGGGTTTAGAATATTAGGGTTTAATGTTTACTTTTAGGGTATAGGGTTTTAGTGTATTCAAGTTTAGGGTTATAATTTTTTAGGTTTAGGGTTTTGGTTTTAGGTTTTAGGGTTTAAAATTTTAGTTTTAGGGTTTAGGGTTTTAGTGAATAAAGATTAGGGTTTTTGTTTTTAGGGTTTAAGGTTTCGTTTTTATGTTTTAGTGTTTAGATAATTAGGATTTAGGGTTTAGTGTATTAAAGTTTAGGGTTTTAGATTTATTTTTTAGGGTTTAGGGTTTAGGATTTTTGTTTTCAATTTTAGGGTTTTGAGTTTCTGGGTCATATGCTTTGTTTAGGGTTTAATTTTAGGTTTTAGGGTTTAGGGTTTTATTGTATTCAAGTTTAGGATTTTAGCTTTTTGTTTTTAGGGTTTTTGTTTTAGGTTTTAGGGTTTAGAATTTTAGGGTTTAGAGTTTAGGGTTTTAGTTTTTAGGGTATAGGGTTTTGTCTTTAGGTTTTAGTGTTTAGAGTATTAGGATTTAGGGTTTAGTGTATTAAAGTTTAGGGGTTTAGATTTAGTTTTTACTGTTTAGTGTTTAGATTTTTTTTTAAATTTTAGGGTTTTGAGTTTTTCGGTTATATGCTTAGTTTTAGGGTTTAATTTTAAGGTTTAAGGTTTTAGGTTTTAGTTTTTAGGGTTTTTGTTTTTGGTTTTAGGGTTTAGAATATTAGGGTTTAATGTTTAGTTTTAGGGTTTAGGGTTTAAATGTATTCAAGATTAGGGTTTTAGTTTTTAGGGTTTAGGGTTTTTGTTTTAGGTTTTAGGGTTTAGAATATTAGGGTTTAATGTTTACTTTTAGGGTTTAGGGTTTTAGTGTATTCAAGTTTAGGGTTATAATTTTTTAGGTTTAGGGTTTGGTTTTAGGTTTTAGGGTTTACAATTTTAGTTTTAGGGTTTAGGGTTTTAGTGTATTAAAGATAAGGGTTTTTGTTTTTAGGGTTTAGAGTTTCGTTTTTATGTTTTAGTGTTTAGAGAATTAGGATTCAGGGTTTAGTGTATTAAAGTTTAGGGTTTTAGATTTAGTTTTTAGGGTTTAGGGTTTAGGGTTTTTGTTTTCAATTTTAGGGTTTTGAGTTTTTGGGTTATATGCTTCGTTTTAGGGTTTAATTTTAGGTTTTAGGGTTTAGGGTTTATTGTATTCAAGTTTAATTAGGGTTTTAGATTTTAGTTTTTAGGGTTTTTGTTTTAGGTTTTAGGGTTTAGAATTTTAGGGTTTAATATTTAGTTTTAGGGTTTAGAGTTTTAGTGTATTCAAGATTAGGGTTTTAGTTTTTAGGGTTTAGGGTTTTTGTTTTAGGTTTTTGGGTTTAGAATATTAGGGTTTAATGTTTACTTTTAGGGTATAGGGTTTTAGTGTATTCAAGTTTAGGGTTATAATTTTTTAGGTTTAGGGTTTTGGTTTTAGGTTTTAGGGTTTAAAATTTTAGTTTTAGGGCTTAGGGTTTTAGTGTATTAAAGATTAGGGTTTTTGTTTTTAGGGTTTAAGGTTTCGTTTTTATGTTTTAGTGTTTAGAGAATTAGGATTTAGGGTTTAGTGTATTAAAGTTTAGGGTTTTAGATTTAGTTTTTAGGGTTTAGGGTGTAGGGTTTTTGTTTTCAATTTTAGGGTTTTAAGTTTTTGGGTTATATGCTTCGTTTTAGGATTTAGTTTTAGGTTTTAGGGTTTAGGGTTTTATTGTATTCAAGTTTAGGGTTTTAGGTTTTTGTTTTAGGGTTTTTGTTTTAGGTTTTAGGGTTTAATATTTAGTTTTAGGGTTTAGGGTTTTAGTGTATTAAAGATTAGGGTTCTAGTTTTTAGGGTTTAGGGTTTTGTTTTTAGGTTTTAGTATTTAGAGTATTCGGATTTAGGGTTTAGTGTATTAATGTTTAGGGTTTTAGATTTATTTTTTTGGGTTTAGTGTTTAGATTTTTTTTTAAATTTTAGGGTTTAGAATTTTTCAGTTATAAGCATAGTTTTAGGGTTTAATTTTAAGGTTTAGGGTTTTAGGTTTTAATTTTTAGGGTTTTTGTTTAAGGTTTTAGGGTTTAGAATATTAGGGTTTAATATTTAGTTTTAGGGTTTAGGGTTTTAGTGTATTCAAGATTAGGGTTATAGTTTTTAGGGTTTAGGGTTTTTGTTTTAGGTTTTAAGGTTTAGAATATTAGGGTTTAATGTTTAGTTTTAGGGTTTAGGGTTTTAGTGTATTCAAGTTTAGGGTTATAATTTTTTGGGTTTAGGGTTTGGTTTTAGGTTTTAGGGTTTAAAATTTTAGTTTTAGGGTTTAGGGTTTTAGTGTATTAAAGATTAGGGTTTTTTTTAGGGTTTAGGGTTTTGTTTTTATGTTTTAGTGTTTAGAGAATTAGGATTTAGGGTTTACTGTATTAAAGTTTAGGGTTTTAGATTTATTTTTTAGGGTTTAGGGTTTAGGATTTTTGTTTTCAATTTTGGGGTTTTGAGTTTCTGGGTCATATGCTTCGTTTAGGGTTTAATTTTAGGTTTTAGGATTTAGGGTTTTATTGTATTAAGGTTTAGGATTTTAGGTTTTTGTTTTTAGGGTTTTTGTTTTAGGTTTTAGGGTTTAGAATTTTAGGGTTTAATATTTAGTTTTAGAGTTTAGGGTTTTAGTTTTTAGGGTATAGGGTTTTGTCTTTAGGTTTTAGTGTTTAGAGTATTAGGATTTAGGGTTTAGTGTATTAAAGTTTAGGGTTTTAGATTTAGTTTTTAATGTTTAGTGTTTAGATTTTTTTTTAAATTTTAGGGTTTTGAGTTTTTCGGTTATATGCTTAGTTTTAGGGTTTAATTTTAAGGTTTAGGGTTTTTGGTTTTAGTTTTTAGGGTTTTTGTTTTTGGTTTTAGGGTTTAGAATATTAGGTTTTAATGTTTAGTTTTAGGGTTTAGGGTTTAAATGTATTCAAGATTAGGGTTTTAGTTTTTAGGGTTTAGGGTTTTTGTTTTAGGTTTTAGGGTTTAGAATATTAGGGTTTAATGTTTACTTTTAGGGTTTAGGGTTTGGTTTTAGGTTTTAAGGTTTACAATTTTAGTTTTAGGGTTTAGGGTTTTAGTGTATTAAAGATAAAGGTTTTTGTTTTTAGGGTTTAGAGTTTCGTTTTTATGTTTTAGTGTTTAGAGAATTAGGATTCAGTGTTTAGTGTATTAAAGTTTATGGTTTTAGATTTAGTTTTTAGGGTTTAGGGTTTAGGGTTTTTGTTTTCAATTTTAGGGTTTTGAGTTTTTGGGTTATATGCTTCGTTTTAGGGTTTAATTTTAGGTTTTAGGGTTTAGGGTTTATTGTATTCAAGTTTAATTAGGGTTTTAGGTTTTAGTTTTTAGGGTTTTTGTTTTAGGTTTTAGGGTTTAGAATTTTAGGGTTTAATATTTAGTTTTAGGGTTTAGGGTTTTAGTGTTAATAAAAGATTAGGGTTCTAGTTTTTAGGGTTTAGGGTTTTGTTTTTAGGTTTTAGTGTTTATAGTATTAGGATTTAGGGTTAAGTGTATTAATGTTTAGGGTTTTAGATTTAGTCTTTAGGGTTTAGTGTTTAGATTTTTAAAAAATTTTTAGGGTTTTGTGTTTTTCGGTTATATGCTTAGTTTTAGGGTTTAATTTTAAGGTTTAGGGTTTTAGGTTTTAGAATATTAGGGTTTTGTTTTAGGTTTTAGGGTTTAGAATATTAGGGTTTAATGTTTAGTTTTAGGGTTTAGGGTTTTAGTGTATTCAAGATTAGGGTTTTAGTTTTTAGGGTTTAAAGTTTTTGTTTTAGGTTTTTGGGTTTAGAATATTAGGGTTTAATGTTTACTTTTAGGGTATAGGGTTTTAGTGTATTCAAGTTTAGGGTTATAATTTTTTAGGTTTAGGGTTTTGGTTTTAGGTTTTAGGGTTTAAAATTTTAGTTTTAGGGTTTAGGGTTTTAGTGTATTAAAGATTAGGGTTTTTGTTTTTAGGGTTTAAGGTTTCGTTTTTATGTTTTAGTGTTTAGATAATTAGGATTTAGGGTTTAGTGTATTAAAGTTTAGGGTTTTAGATTTATTTTTTAGGGTTTAGGGTTTAGGAATTTTGTTTTCAATTTTAGGGTTTTGAGTTTCTGGGTCATATGCTTTGTTTAGGGTTTAATTTTAGGTTTTAGGGTTTAGGGTTTTATTGTATTCAAGTTTAGGATTTTAGCTTTTTGTTTTTAGGGTTTTTGTTTTAGGTTTTAGGGTTTAGAATTTTAGGGTTTAGAATTTTAGGGTTTAGAGTTTAGGGTTTTAGTTTTTAGGGTATAGGGTTTTGTCTTTAGGTTTTAGTGTTTAGAGTATTAGGATTTAGGGTTTAGTGTATTAAAGTTTAGGGGTTTAGATTTAGTTTTTAATGTTTAGTGTTTAGATTTTTTTTTAAATTTTAGGGTTTTGAGTTTTTCGGTTATATGCTTAGTTTTAGGGTTTAATTTTAAGGTTTAAGGTTTTAGGTTTTAGTTTTTAGGGTTTTTGTTTTTGGTTTTAGGGTTTAGAATATTAGGGTTTAATGTTTAGTTTTAGGGTTTAGGGTTTAAATGTATTCAAGATTAGGGTTTTAGTTTTTAGGGTTTAGGGTTTTTGTTTTAGGTTTTAGGGTTTAGAATATTAGGGTTTAATGTTTACTTTTAGGGTTTAGGGTTTTAGTGTATTCAAGTTTAGGGTTATAATTTTTTAGGTTTAGGGTTTGGTTTTAGGTTTTAGGGTTTACAATTTTAGTTTTAGGGTTTAGGGTTTTAGTGTATTAAAGATAAGGGTTTTTGTTTTTAGGGTTTAGAGTTTCGTTTTTATGTTTTAGTGTTTAGAGAATTAGGATTCAGGGTTTAGTGTATTAAAGTTTAGGGTTTTAGATTTAGTTTTTAGGGTTTAGGGTTTAGGGTTTTTGTTTTCAATTTTAGGGTTTTGAGTTTTTGGGTTATATGCTTCGTTTTAGGGTTTAATTTTAGGTTTTAGGGTTTAGGGTTTATTGTATTCAAGTTTAATTAGGGTTTTAGATTTTAGTTTTTAGGGTTTTTGTTTTAGGTTTTAGGGTTTAGAATTTTAGGGTTTAATATTTAGTTTTAGGGTATAGAGTTTTAGTGTATTCAAGATTAGGGTTTTAGTTTTTAGGGTTTAGGGTTTTTGTTTTAGGTTTTTGGGTTTAGAATATTAGGGTTTAATGTTTACTTTTAGGGTATAGGGTTTTAGTGTATTCAAGTTTAGGGTTATAATTTTTTAGGTTTAGGGTTTTGGTTTTAGGTTTTAGGGTTTAAAATTTTAGTTTTAGGGCTTAGGGTTTTAGTGTATTAAAGATTAGGGTTTTTGTTTTTAGGGTTTAAGGTTTCGTTTTTATGTTTTAGTGTTTAGAGAATTAGGATTTAGGGTTTAGTGTATTAAAGTTTAGGGTTTTAGATTTAGTTTTTAGGGTTTAGGGTGTAGGGTTTTTGTTTTCAATTTTAGGGTTTTAAGTTTTTGGGTTATATGCTTCGTTTTAGGATTTAGTTTTAGGTTTTAGGGTTTAGGGTTTTATTGTATTCAAGTTTAGGGTTTTAGGTTTTTGTTTTAGGGTTTTTGTTTTAGGTTTTAGGGTTTAATATTTAGTTTTAGGGTTTAGGGTTTTAGTGTATTAAAGATTAGGGTTCTAGTTTTTAGGGTTTAGGGTTTTGTTTTTAGGTTTTAGTATTTAGAGTATTCGGATTTAGGGTTTAGTGTATTAATGTTTAGGGTTTTAGATTTATTTTTTAGGGTTTAGTGTTTAGATTTTTTTTTAAATTTTAGGGTTTAGAAATTTTCAGTTATAAGCATAGTTTTAGGGTTTAATTTTAAGGTTTAGGGTTTTAGGTTTTAATTTTTAGGGTTTTTGTTTAAGGTTTTAGGGTTTAGAATATTAGGGTTTAATATTTAGTTTTAGGGTTTAGGGTTTTAGTGTATTCAAGATTAGGGTTATAGTTTTTAGGGTTTAGGGTTTTTGTTTTAGGTTTTAAGGTTTAGAATATTAGGGTTTAATGTTTAGTTTTAGGGTTTAGGGTTTTAGTGTATTCAAGTTTAGGGTTATAATTTTTTGGGTTTAGGGTTTGGTTTTAGGTTTTAGGGTTTAAAATTTTAGTTTTAGGGTTTAGGGTTTTAGTGTATTAAAGATTAGGGTTTTTTTTAGGGTTTAGGGTTTTGTTTTTATGTTTTAGTGTTTAGAGAATTAGGATTTAGGGTTTACTGTATTAAAGTTTAGGGTTTTAGATTTATTTTTTAGGGTTTAGGGTTTAGGATTTTTGTTTTCAATTTTAGGGTTTTGAGTTTCTGGGTCATATGCTTCGTTTAGGGTTTAATTTTAGGTTTTAGGATTTAGGGTTTTATTGTATTAAGGTTTAGGATTTTAGGTTTTTGTTTTTAGGGTTTTTGTTTTAGGTTTTAGGGTTTAGAATTTTAGGGTTTAATATTTAGTTTTAGAGTTTAGGGTTTTAGTTTTTAGGGTATAGGGTTTTGTCTTTAGGTTTTAGTGTTTAGAGTATTAGGATTTAGGGTTTAGTGTATTAAAGTTTAGGGTTTTAGATTTAGTTTTTAATGTTTAGTGTTTAGATTTTTTTTTTAAATTTTAGGGTTTTGAGTTTTTCGGTTATATGCTTAGTTTTAGGGTTTAATTTTAAGGTTTAGGGTTTTTGGTTTTAGTTTTTAGGGTTTTTGTTTTTGGTTTTAGGGTTTAGAATATTAGGGTTTAATGTTTAGTTTTAGGGTTTAGGGTTTAAATGTATTCAAGATTAGGGTTTTAGTTTTTAGGGTTTAGGGTTTTTGTTTTAGGTTTTAGGGTTTAGAATATTAGGGTTTAATGTTTACTTTTAGGGTTTAGGGTTTTAGTGTATTCAAGTTTAGGGTTATAATTTATTGGGTTTAGGGTTTGGTTTTAGGTTTTAGGGTTTACAATTTTAGTTTTAGGGTTTAGGGTTTTAGTGTATTAAAGATAAGGGTTTTTGTTTTTAGGGTTTAGAGTTTCGTTTTTATGTTTTAGTGTTTAGAGAATTAGGATTCAGGGTTTAGTGTATTAAAGTTTAGGGTTTTAGATTTAGTTTTTAGGGTTTAGGGTTTAGGGTTTTTGTTTTCAATTTTAGGGTTTTGAGTTTTTGGGTTATATGCTTCGTTTTAGAGTTTAATTTTAGGTTTTAGGGTTTAGGGTTTATTGTATTCAAGTTTAATTAGGGTTTTAGGTTTTAGTTTTTAGGGTTTTTGTTTTAGGTTTTAGGGTTTAGAATTTTAGGGTTTAATATTTAGTTTTAGGGTTTAGGGTTTTAGTGTATTCAAGATTAGGGTTCTAGTTTTTAGGGTTTAGGGTTTTGTTTTTAGGTTTTAGTGTTTATAGTATTAGGATTTAGGGTTAAGTGTATTAAAGTTTAGGGTTTTAGATTTAGTCTTTAGGGTTTAGTGTTTAGATTTTTTAAAAAAATTTAGGGTTTTGTGTTTTTCGGTTATATGCTTAGTTTTAGGGTTTAATTTTAAGGTTTAGGGTTTTAGGTTTTAGAATATTAGGGTTTTGTTTTAGGTTTTAGGGTTTAGAATATTAGGGTTTAATGTTTAGTTTTAGGGTTTAGGGTTTTAGTGTATTCAAGATTAGGGTTTTAGTTTTTAGTGTTTAAAGTTTTTGTTTTAGGTTTTTGGGTTTAGAATATTAGGGTTTAATGTTTACTTTTAGGGTTTAGGGTTTTAGTGTATTCAAGTTTAGGGTTATAATTTTTTATGTTTAGGGTTTTGGTTTTAGGTTTTAGGGTTTAAAATTTTAGTTTTAGGGCTTAGGGTTTTAGTGTATTAAAGATTAGGGTTTTTGTTTTTAGTGTTTAAGGTTTCGTTTTTATGTTTTAGTGTTTAGAGAATTAGGATTTAGGGTTTAGTGTATTAAAGTTTAGGGTTTTAGATTTAGTTTTTAGGGTTTAGGGTGTAGGGTTTTTGTTTTCAATTTTAGGGTTTTAAGTTTTTGGGTTATATGCTTCGTTTTAGGATTTAGTTTTAGGTTTTAGGGTTTAGGGTTTTATTGTATTCAAGTTTAGGGTTTTAGGTTTTTGTTTTAGGGTTTTTGTTTTAGGTTTTAGGGTTTAATATTTAGTTTTAGGGTTTAGGGTTTTAGTGTATTAAAGATTAGGGTTCTAGTTTTTAGGGTTTAGGGTTTTGTTTTTAGGTTTTAGTATTTAGAGTATTCGGATTTAGGGTTTAGTGTATTAATGTTTAGGGTTTTAGATTTATTTTTTAGGGTTTAGTGTTTAGATTTTTTTTTAAATTTTAGGGTTTAGAAATTTTCAGTTATAAGCATAGTTTTAGGGTTTAATTTTAAGGTTTAGGGTTTTAGGTTTTAATTTTTAGGGTTTTTGTTTAAGGTTTTAGGGTTTAGAATATTAGGGTTTAATATTTAGTTTTAGGGTTTAGGGTTTTAGTGTATTCAAGATTAGGGTTATAGTTTTTAGGGTTTAGGGTTTTTGTTTTAGGTTTTAAGGTTTAGAATATTAGGGTTTAATGTTTAGTTTTAGGGTTTAGGGTTTTAGTGTATTCAAGTTTAGGGTTATAATTTTTTGGGTTTAGGGTTTGGTTTTAGGTTTTAGGGTTTAAAATTTTAGTTTTAGGGTTTAGGGTTTTAGTGTATTAAAGATTAGGGTTTTTTTTAGGGTTTAGGGTTTTGTTTTTATGTTTTAGTGTTTAGAGAATTAGGATTTAGGGTTTACTGTATTAAAGTTTAGGGTTTTAGATTTATTTTTTAGGGTTTAGGGTTTAGGATTTTTGTTTTCAATTTTAGGGTTTTGAGTTTCTGGGTCATATGCTTCGTTTAGGGTTTAATTTTAGGTTTTAGGATTTAGGGTTTTATTGTATTAAGGTTTAGGATTTTAGGTTTTTGTTTTTAGGGTTTTTGTTTTAGGTTTTAGGGTTTAGAATTTTAGGGTTTAATATTTAGTTTTAGAGTTTAGGGTTTTAGTTTTTAGGGTATAGGGTTTTGTCTTTAGGTTTTAGTGTTTAGAGTATTAGGATTTAGGGTTTAGTGTATTAAAGTTTAGGGTTTTAGATTTAGTTTTTAATGTTTAGTGTTTAGATTTTTTTTTTAAATTTTAGGGTTTTGAGTTTTTCGGTTATATGCTTAGTTTTAGGGTTTAATTTTAAGGTTTAGGGTTTTTGGTTTTAGTTTTTAGGGTTTTTGTTTTTGGTTTTAGGGTTTAGAATATTAGGGTTTAATGTTTAGTTTTAGGGTTTAGGGTTTAAATGTATTCAAGATTAGGGTTTTAGTTTTTAGGGTTTAGGGTTTTTGTTTTAGGTTTTAGGGTTTAGAATATTAGGGTTTAATGTTTACTTTTAGGGTTTAGGGTTTTAGTGTATTCAAGTTTAGGGTTATAATTTATTGGGTTTAGGGTTTGGTTTTAGGTTTTAGGGTTTACAATTTTAGTTTTAGGGTTTAGGGTTTTAGTGTATTAAAGATAAGGGTTTTTGTTTTTAGGGTTTAGAGTTTCGTTTTTATGTTTTAGTGTTTAGAGAATTAGGATTCAGGGTTTAGTGTATTAAAGTTTAGGGTTTTAGATTTAGTTTTTAGGGTTTAGGGTTTAGGGTTTTTGTTTTCAATTTTAGGGTTTTGAGTTTTTGGGTTATATGCTTCGTTTTAGAGTTTAATTTTAGGTTTTAGGTTTTAGGGTTTATTGTATTCAAGTTTAATTAGGGTTTTAGGTTTTAGTTTTTAGGGTTTTTGTTTTAGGTTTTAGGGTTTAGAATTTTAGGGTTTAATATTTAGTTTTAGGGTTTAGGGTTTTAGTGTATTCAAGATTAGGGTTCTAGTTTTTAGGGTTTAGGGTTTTGTTTTTAGGTTTTAGTGTTTATAGTATTAGGATTTAGGGTTAAGTGTATTAAAGTTTAGGGTTTTAGATTTAGTCTTTAGGGTTTAGTGTTTAGATTTTTTAAAAAATTTTAGGGTTTTGTGTTTTTCGGTTATATGCTTAGTTTTAGGGTTTAATTTTAAGGTTTAGGGTTTTAGGTTTTAGAATATTAGGGTTTTGTTTTAGGTTTTAGGGTTTAGAATATTAGGGTTTAATGTTTAGTTTTAGGGTTTAGGGTTTTAGTGTATTCAAGATTAGGGTTTTAGTTTTTAGGGTTTAAAGTTTTTGTTTTAGGTTTTTGGGTTTAGAATATTAGGGTTTAATGTTTACTTTTAGGGTATAGGGTTTTAGTGTATTCAAGTTTAGGGTTATAATTTTTTGGGTTTAGGGTTTGGTTTTAGGTTTTAGGGTTTAAAATTTTAGTTTTAGGGTTTAGGGTTTTAGTGTATTAAAGATTAGGGTTTTTTTAGGGTTTAGGGTTTTGTTTTTATGTTTTAGTGTTTAGAGAATTAGGATTTAGGGTTTACTGTATTAAAGTTTAGGGTTTTAGATTTATTTTTTAGGGTTTAGGGTTTAGGATTTTTGTTTTCAATTTTAGGGTTTTGAGTTTCTGGGTCATATGCTTCGTTTAGGGTTTAATTTTAGGTTTTAGGATTTAGGGTTTTATTGTATTAAGGTTTAGGATTTTAGGTTTTTGTTTTTAGGGTTTTTGTTTTAGGTTTTAGGGTTTAGAATTTTAGGGTTTAATATTTAGTTTTAGAGTTTAGGGTTTTAGTTTTTAGGGTATAGGGTTTTGTCTTTAGGTTTTAGTGTTTAGAGTATTAGGATTTAGGGTTTAGTGTATTAAAGTTTAGGGTTTTAGATTTAGTTTTTAATGTTTAGTGTTTAGATTTTTTTTTTAAATTTTAGGGTTTTGAGTTATTCGGTTATATGCTTAGTTTTAGGGTTTAATTTTAAGGTTTAGGGTTTTTGGTTTTAGTTTTTAGGGTTTTTGTTTTTGGTTTTAGGGTTTAGAATATTAGGGTTTAATGTTTAGTTTTAGGGTTTAGGGTTTAAATGTATTCAAGATTAGGGTTTTAGTTTTTAGGGTTTAGGGTTTTTGTTTTAGGTTTTAGGGTTTAGAATATTAGGGTTTAATGTTTACTTTTAGGGTTTAGGGTTTTAGTGTATTCAAGTTTAGGGTTATAATTTATTGGGTTTAGGGTTTGGTTTTAGGTTTTAGGGTTTACAATTTTAGTTTTAGGGTTTAGGGTTTTAGTGTATTAAAGATAAGGGTTTTTGTTTTTAGGGTTTAGAGTTTCGTTTTTATGTTTTAGTGTTTAGAGAATTAGGATTCAGTGTTTAGTGTATTAAAGTTTAGGGTTTTAGATTTAGTTTTTAGGGTTTAGGGTTTAGGGTTTTTGTTTTCAATTTTAGGGTTTTGAGTTTTTGGGTTATATGCTTCGTTTTAGGGTTTAATTTTAGGTTTTAGGGTTTAGG
Organism: Euphrasia confusa; assembly: GCA_954870475.1. NCBI lineage: Eukaryota > Viridiplantae > Streptophyta > Magnoliopsida > Lamiales > Orobanchaceae > Euphrasia > Euphrasia confusa. The sequence continues at coordinate 225,378 of CATPAB010000244.1, read as the reverse complement.
GTTTATTGTATTCAAGTTTAATTAGGGTTTTAGGTTTTAGTTTTTAGGGTTTTTGTTTTAGGTTTTAGGGTTTAGAATTTTAGGGTTTAATATTTAGTTTTAGGGTTTAGGGTTTTAGTGTTAATAAAAGATTAGGGTTCTAGTTTTTAGGGTTTAGGGTTTTGTTTTTAGGTTTTAGTGTTTATAGTATTAGGATTTAGGGTTAAGTGTATTAAAGTTTAGGGTTTTAGATTTAGTCTTTAGGGTTTAGTGTTTAGATTTTTTAAAAAATTTTAGGGTTTTGTGTTTTTCGGTTATATGCTTAGTTTTAGGGTTTAATTTTAAGGTTTAGGGTTTTAGGTTTTAGAATATTAGGGTTTTGTTTTAGGTTTTAGGGTTTAGAATATTAGGGTTTAATGTTTAGTTTTAGGGTTTAGGGTTTTAGTGTATTCAAGATTAGGGTTTTAGTTTTTAGGGTTTAAAGTTTTTGTTTTAGGTTTTTGGGTTTAGAATATTAGGGTTTAATGTTTACTTTTAGGGTATAGGGTTTTAGTGTATTCAAGTTTAGGGTTATAATTTTTTGGGTTTAGGGTTTGGTTTTAGGTTTTAGGGTTTAAAATTTTAGTTTTAGGGTTTAGGGTTTTAGTGTATTAAAGATTAGGGTTTTTTTTAGGGTTTAGGGTTTTGTTTTTATGTTTTAGTGTTTAGAGAATTAGGATTTAGGGTTTACTGTATTAAAGTTTAGGGTTTTAGATTTATTTTTTAGGGTTTAGGGTTTAGGATTTTTGTTTTCAATTTTAGGGTTTTGAGTTTCTGGGTCATATGCTTCGTTTAGGGTTTAATTTTAGGTTTTAGGATTTAGGGTTTTATTGTATTAAGGTTTAGGATTTTAGGTTTTTGTTTTTAGGGTTTCTGTTTTCGGTTTTAGGGTTTAGAATTTTAGGGTTTAATATTTAGTTTTAGAGTTTAGGGTTTTAGTTTTTAGGGTATAGGGTTTTGTCTTTAGGTTTTAGTGTTTAGAGTATTAGGATTTAGGGTTTAGTGTATTAAAGTTTAGGGTTTTAGATTTAGTCTTTAGGGTTTAGTGTTTAGATTTTTTAAAAAATTTTAGGGTTTTGAGTTTTTCGGTTATATGCTTAGTTTTAGGGTTTAATTTTAAGGTTTAGGGTTTTAGGTTTTAGAATATTAGGGTTTTGTTTTAGGTTTTAGGGTTTAGAATATTAGGGTTTAATGTTTAGTTTTAGGGTTTAGGGTTTTAGTGTATTCAAGATTAGGGTTTTAGTTTTTAGGGTTTAAAGTTTTTGTTTTAGGTTTTTAGGTTTAGAATATTAGGGTTTAATGTTTACTTTTAGGGTATAGGGTTTTAGTGTATTCAAGTTTAGGGTTATAATTTTTTAGGTTTAGGGTTTTGGTTTTAGGTTTTAGGGTTTAAAATTTTAGTTTTAGGGTTTAGGGTTTTAGTGTATTAAAGATTAGGGTTTTTGTTTTTAGGGTTTAAGGTTTCGTTTTTATGTTTTAGTGTTTAGATAATTAGGATTTAGAGTTTAGTGTATTAAAGTTTAGGGTTTTAGATTTATTTTTTAGGGTTTAGGGTTTAGGATTTTTGTTTTCAATTTTAGGGTTTTGAGTTTCTGGGTCATATGCTTTGTTTAGGGTTTAATTTTAGGTTTTAGGATTTAGGGTTTTATTGTATTCAAGTTTAGGATTTTAGCTTTTTGTTTTTAGGGTTTTTGTTTTAGGTTTTAGGGTTTAGAATTTTAAGGTTTAGAATTTTAGGGTTTAGAGTTCAGGGTTTTAGTTTTTAGGGTATAGGGTTTTGTCTTTAGGTTTTAGTGTTTAGAGTATTAGGATTATGGTTTAGTGTATTAAAGTTTAGGGGTTTAGATTTAGTTTTTAATGTTTAGTGTTTAGATTTTTTTTTAAATTTTAGGGTTTTGAGTTTTTCGGTTATATGCTTAGTTTTAGGGTTTAGGGTTTAAATGGATTCAAGATTAGGGTTTTATTTTTTAGGGTTTAGGGTTTTTGTTTTAGGTTTTAGGGTTTAGAATATTAGGGTTTAATGTTTACTTTTAGGGTTTAGGGTTTTAGTGTATTCAAGTTTAGGGTTATAATTTTTTAGGTTTAGGGTTTTGGTTTTAGGTTTTAGGGTATAAAATTTTAGTTTTAGGGCTTAGGGTTTTAGTGTTTTAAAGATTAGGGTTTTTGTTTTTAGGGTTTAGAGTTTCGTTTTTATGTTTTAGTGTTTAGAGAATTAGGATTCAGGGTTTAGTGTATTAAAGTTTAGGGTTTTAGATTTAGTTTTTAGGGTTTAGGGTTTAGGGTTTTTGTTTTCAATTTTAGGGTTTTGAGTTTTTGGGTTATATGCTTGGTTTTAGGGTTTAATTTTAGGTTTTAGGGTTTATGGTTTATTGTATTCAAGTTTAATTAGGGTTTTAGGTTTTAGTTTTTAGGGTTTTTGTTTTAGGTTTTATGGTTTAGAATTTTAGGGTTTAATATTTAGTTTTAGGGTTTAGGGTTTTAGTGTATTCAAGATTAGGGTTTTAGTTTTTAGGGTTTAGGGTTTTTGTTTTAGGTTTTTGGGTTTAGAATATTAGGGTTTAATGTTTACTTTTAGGGTATAGGGTTTTAGTGTATTCAAGTTTAGGGTTATAATTTTTTAGGTTTAGGGTTTTGGTTTTAGGTTTTAGGGTTTAAAATTTTAGTTTTAGGGCTTAGGGTTTTAGTGTATTAAAGATTAGGGTTTTTGTTTTTAGGGTTTAAGGTTTCGTTTTTATGTTTTAGTGTTTAGAGAATTAGGATTTAGGGTTTAGTGTATTAAAGTTTAGGGTTTTAGATTTAGTTTTTAGGGTTTAGGGTGTAAGGTTTTTGTTTTCAATTTTAGGGTTTTGAGTTTCTAGGTCATATGCTTCGTTTAGGGTTTAATTTTAGGTTTTAGAATTTAGGGTTTTATTGTATTATGGTTTAGGATTTTAGGTTTTTGTTTTTAAGGTTTTTGTTTTAGGTTTTAGGGTTTAGAATTTTAGGGTTTAATATTTAGTTTTAGAGTTTAGGGTTTTAGTTTTTAGGGTATAGGGTTTTGTCTTTAGGTTTTAGTGCTTAGAGTATTAGGATTTAAGGTTTAGTGTATTAAAGTTTAGGGTTTTAGATTTAGTTTTTAATGTTTAGTGTTTAGATTTTTTTTTAAATTTTAGGGTTTTGAGTTTTTCGGTTATATGCTTAGTTTTAGGGTTTAATTTTAAGGTTTAGGGTTTTTGGTTTTAGTTTTTAGGGTTTTTGTTTTTGGTTTTAGGGTTTAGAATATTAGGGTTTAATGTTTAGTTTTAGGGTTTAGGGTTTAAATGTATTCAAGATTAGGGTTTTAGTTTTTAGGGTTTAGGGTTTTTGTTTTAGGTTTTAGGGTTTAGAATATTAGGGTTTAATGTTTACTTTTAGGGTTTAGGGTTTTAGTGTATTCAAGTTTAGGGTTATAATTTTTTGGGTTTAGGGTTTGGTTTTAGGTTTTAGGGTTTACAATTTTAGTTTTAGGGTTTAGGGTTTTAGTGTATTAAAGATAAGGGTTTTTGTTTTTAGGGTTTAGAGTTTCGTTTTTATGTTTTAGTGTTTAGAGAATTAGGATTCAGGGTTTAGTGTATTAAAGTATAGGGTTTTAGATTTAGTTTTTAGGGTTTAGGGTTTAGGGTTTTTGTTTTCAATTTTAGGGTTTTGAGTTTTTGGGTTATATGCTTCGTTTTAGGGTTTAATTTTAGGTTTTAGGGTTTAGGGTTTATTGTATTCAAGTTTAATTAGGGTTTTAGGTTTTAGTTTTTAGGGTTTTTGTTTTAGGTTTTAGGGTTTAGAATTTTAGGGTTTAATATTTAGTTTTAGGGTTTAGGGTTTTAGAGTATTAAAGATTAGGGTTCTAGTTTTTAGGGTTTAGGGTTTTGTTTTTAGGTTTTAGTGTTTATAGTATTAGGATTTAGGGTTTAGTGTATTAAAGTTTAGGGTTTTAGATTTAGTCTTTAGGGTTTAGTGTTTAGATTTAGGGTTTAAAAAATTTTAGGGTTTTGAGTTTTTCGGTTATATGCTTAGTTTTAGGGTTTAATTTTAAGGTTTAGGGTTTTAGGTTTTAGAATATTAAGGTTTTGTTTTAGGTTTTAGGGTTTAGAATATTAGGGTTTAATGTTTAGTTTTAGGGTTTAGGGTTTTAGTGTATTCAAGATTAGGGTTTTAGTTTTTAGGGTTTAAAGTTTTTGTTTTAGGTTTTTGGGTTTAGAATATTAGGGTTTAATGTTTACTTTTAGGGTATAGGGTTTTAGTGTATTCAAGTTTAGGGTTATAATTTTTTAGGTTTAGGGTTTTGGTTTTAGGTTTTAGGGTTTAAAATTTTAGTTTTAGGGTTTAGGGTTTTAGTGTATTAAAGATTAGGGTTTTTGTTTTTAGGGTTTAAGGTTTCGTTTTTATGTTTTAGTGTTTAGATAATTAGGATTTAGGGTTTAGTGTATTAAAGTTTAGGGTTTTAGATTTATTTTTTAGGGTTTAGGGTTTAGGATTTTTGTTTTCAATTTTAGGGTTTTGAGTTTCTGGGTCATATGCTTTGTTTAGGGTTTAATTTTAGGTTTTAGGGTTTAGGGTTTTATTGTATTCAAGTTTAGGATTTTAGCTTTTTGTTTTTAGGGTTTTTGTTTTAGGTTTTAGGGTTTAGAATTTTAGGGTTTAGAATTTTAGGGTTTAGAGTTTAGGGTTTTAGTTTTTAGGGTATAGGGTTTTGTCTTTAGGTTTTAGTGTTTAGAGTATTAGGATTTAGGGTTTAGTGTATTAAAGTTTAGGGGTTTAGATTTAGTTTTTAATGTTTAGTGTTTAGATTTTTTTTTAAATTTTAGGGTTTTGAGTTTTTCGGTTATATGCTTAGTTTTAGGGTTTAATTTTAAGGTTTAGGGTTTTAGGTTTTAGTTTTTAGGGTTTTTGTTTTTGGTTTTAGGGTTTAGAATATTAGGGTTTAATGTTTAGTTTTAGGGTTTAGGGTTTAAATGTATTCAAGATTAGGGTTTTAGTTTTTAGGGTTTAGGGTTTTTGTTTTAGGTTTTAGGGTTTAGAATATTAGGGTTTAATGTTTACTTTTAGGGTTTAGGGTTTTAGTGTATTCAAGTTTAGGGTTATAATTTTTTAGGTTTTTGGTTTGGTTTTAGGTTTTAGGGTATAAAATTTTAGTTTTAGGGCTTAGGGTTTTAGTGTTTTAAAGATTAGGGTTTTTGTTTTTAGGGTTTAGAGTTTCGTTTTTATGTTTTAGTGTTTAGAGAATTAGGATTCAGGGTTTAGTGTATTAAAGTTTAGGGTTTTAGATTTAGTTTTTAGGGTTTAGGGTTTAGGGTTTTTGTTTTCAATTTTAGGGTTTTGAGTTTTTGGGTTATATGCTTCGTTTTAGGGTTTAATTTTAGGTTTTAGGGTTTAGGGTTTATTGTATTCAAGTTTAATTAGGGTTTTAGGTTTTAGTTTTTAGGGTTTTTGTTTTAGGTTTTAGGGTTTAGAATTTTAGGGTTTAATATTTAGTTTTAGGGTTTAGGGTTTTAGTGTATTCAAGATTAGGGTTTTAGTTTTTAGGGTTTAGGGTTTTTGTTTTAGGTTTTTGGGTTTAGAATATTAGGGTTTAATGTTTACTTTTAGGGTATAGGGTTTTAGTGTATTCAAGTTTAGGGTTATAATTTTTTAGGTTTAGGGTTTTGGTTTTAGGTTTTAGGGTTTAAAATTTTAGTTTTAGGGCTTAGGGTTTTAGTGTATTAAAGATTAGGGTTTTTGTTTTTAGGGTTTAAGGTTTCGTTTTTATGTTTTAGTGTTTAGAGAATTAGGATTTAGGGTTTAGTGTATTAAAGTTTAGGGTTTTAGATTTAGTTTTTAGGGTTTAGTGTTGGAGTTGTGTACTTAATGTCTAGATTTAAGTAACGGAAACTCACGATCCATTGCCATTAATCTATTTAATTAAATAAACAATTATTTGCGTTTAATTATTTATAATTAAATATATGCAAATCATAGTCCTGGATTTTATACGTTGTAGTTAGTATGGTGCTGCATGGGCGCACAGAAGATCATACTATCGGTTACTCGTATTTAATCGAACAGTAGCTCACGACCTAGATGGACACGGACCAATCCATCGGTATAGTCGTTGTGTGAGAGAGAAAATAATTTATCTTAATTATTTTATCACACTTGTACACTTGGTGTATTGGGCGGATCTGCTTGAGATTTATCGATTAGGATTGCCGGCGATAATCGATTTAAGTCTCAGTGTATTTTATTCTTAATCCCCGATATTATTGCGGGTGTGTATATTTAATATTAGTGACTTTGATTTACCAAAGGAATTAACCGATTTAATTATTGGGTTGATTACCGGTTAAGTTGGGTCACTATATTTTATATATGGCATGCCGTGAATACTTGACGGGAAAGTGTATCCCGTAAGGGTTGATAATATCCCCGAGATGAGTTCATAAGGAATTATTATGTAAACCCTGCAGGTGGATTTGTTCCGCATAATAATTAAGGTTGAATGGTACTAGTCTCGGATATAAGAGATGAATAAATTAATTAGCAATAAATTAATTTTATTCATGGATATTTATATCTTAAATACACGGAATAAATAAATACTACCGGAGAAATATTATTTGATATAATATGGTTTAATATTGGGAGTGCAATTAATTTTATATAGTGGAAAATAGAATTAATTAATATTAATGGATTAATAGATTTGGGCTTGGGCTCAATTTAATCATTAATATTGGAAGCCCAATATTCCACCTCCTTAAGATCCCCTACGTAGCCTATAAAAGCACTACATGGTCTTCTCTATTCTCATAACTTGAAGAACACAATTCTAGAGAGAGAAAGTAGAGAGGAGGATCCATGGAGTTCGGTAGATCGTCGCCCACACGACGTCCGGGCTAGTGCAAGGAATACGTGGGAAGATCTCAAGGTCATCATAAGATCTCGTTTCTCCGCACAACGAATCGAAAGGTGAATTAAATAATTGCTATTTAATTCTAGTTTATTGATCAATTATCGAAAAACAAGATCCAAAAGATCGAGCCCGGAGTAGACGGACGATCATGTGGTGGTGGCGAAGCCACCGGACCACATGGAATCGCCCGGCTAGGGTTCGGGGGCGTGAGGAGGAGAGACCCGCGGCTTGGCCGCGGGCATGCGATCGATCTCACGATCGATCGCCGGGGGCGCGGGCTGGAGCCGCACCCCACCCCACCTCGACGGTGGGGATCCTCCAAGCGGCGGCGAGTCGCCGGACTCGCCGCGGGGGCTGCTGGGAGCAGCCCCACCCATCGATCGCGGTGGCGCGATCCGTTGATCGCATGAACCCCGTACTCGCGGGGGTTCGGCTGGGGGCGGGCCGCGTGCCTTCGGGTGCGTGGTCTCCAAAGGCCGGACTCCGGCGGATGAGTCCGTGTTCGTGTTATCTCCGGCGAAGGGTTCGTTCGGGTTATTGGTTTCCGCAAATTTAAATAACCCGGGATATCGAATTCCAACAATTGGTATCAGAGCGTATGGTTACCTTTTTCGTTAATTGTTTCGATAATCGATTATCGTTGTTTATAGCCATAGATTAATTTAAATTGTTAAATTATTGTGCTATATTGTTCTACGTACTTGTTTTATCTCTCGTATGAATTGTGATTGTCGGAAAAATTGATTATTAAAAATCGAGGGTTTTCGGAATAATCGAATAAAACCGAGATCGATCGACCGCGGCATACCTGGGATCGTAGGGGCTGTGCGGGCTGCTGGGCGTGACCTAAACGTGGCTGGGCATGCCGGCGTGTGCCACCAGTGGTGGTGGTTCGCCGGCAGCCGGCGGCTGCGTTCGATGGTTGCGTTGGCGGCTTCGCGAACGGCTTCACGATCGGGCGGGCTGTCGGGGAAGAAACTGGAGGCAGCGGCTGGACGTCTGGCTCGTCGACTTGGCGTTCACCATCGTGGGATGGTTCGCCGGAAGTCGACGGATGTCCGGTGAGTCGCGGCTGATCCGGTGAAGGTCCGACTGGACACGCTTTGAGCGGGCTGCTGGTACGCCTTTGAGTGGGCTGCTGGTACGCCAAGGTTCGAAGCGGGCTGCTGGGGCAGCGGCTGATGGCAGGGCGTCGTCAGGCCGGGAGTCGGTTGCTCCGGCGAAGGTTCGCCGGAGAAGACGAGCGCGGGCTGCTGTGCGGGCGTCGTTGGCTACTCGTACGGTGGGGCCACTTAGTCGCAGCGGGTCGATGGCATAGATAGTCGGAGGAGACGACGTGCCAGAGATCGACCAGGCCGCTGCGCCCCCTCGCCGAAGAAGACGATCGTGTTTTTGCGCGCTGCTGTTGTAATTTACAAAGGGTGTCGGCCGACATGGTTTTTGTTGTTGGACGACACCATGTGAATTATGGTGGGCATGCATGTGCGTATTGCATGGCTGAGTGAATTAATTCACTTGGATGTAGTGTGGCCATGCGCTTTGCATGGTGAGATACACGGCTATGCATGGTTTCGATTTTGGGTCGACCGGAAATTTGATTTTCGGTTCGTCCCGGTAAATCCGATCTTTCCGGAAATAATTTAATCTTTCTAATTTTATTTAATTTAATTTTGGGATTAATTCAAATTCTATTTGGATTAGATTTCTTAATTATGGAATTAAATAATGGAATTAGATGGAGAGTTAAATTAGGAAAGAGAATCCTAGTTTCTCTAGATATCCTATACCTACTTGGATTAGAAGTCTTAAGAAGAATCAAAATTCGATTTTGATTAGGATTCTTGAGATCTAATCTAAATAGGATTGAGAAATTATTAAAATATTGATTTTATTTAATTTAAGTATTTTATTTAAAATCATTAGATTAATTCAAAATTTATTTTGGATTGGATAATCTTGGATTTTATTTAGAATAGAATTAAATATGGAAAATCAATGGATTTTAATAATATTGATTTTATTTAATTGGAGTATTTTATTTAAAATCATTAGATTAATTCAAAATTTATTTTGGATTGGATAATCTTGGATTTTATTTAAAATAAATTAAATATGAGAATCAAAGAATTTTTCCGTCACTCGACAAAGTATTCAAGACGTAGAATGAAGACTCAAGACAAGCATGCTGGAATTCATCAAGGTACGAATAGTCGAGAAATAATTTTACTTGAGTAATTATTTGATTATTTGTGAACGTACTTGCATGAAATGTATGCTTATTATTATGCTTATGTGTATTTAATTATGCATTAGATAGCGTATCCCTTTGTTATAAAAAGCTAAGTGGGAGAGGGTATGGAAACATATCCATGGTCTCCATTGCTGTTCTCTTGGTGACTTTTATGAACTTTCGAAGTTCATATAGATAAGCCATTGGAGGAGAATTCTTGTAATTCCTCTTACGAGAAACATTGATTAAGTTTATCAGACAATGCTTAATTTGTCTTTCCAAAGCTGACTTCACGTCGACTCATTCTCACCCCGGGGAGTGGAATGGAGCCAAAGCCACTTGGTCATGTAGAGGACACAAATTAGAGACTTCCGTGCCATTCTTTGATAGATGGGTCGCTTGTCTGCTCGGCTCCCTCATTTATGAGAGATAGGGTCGTTCGCATGGCGAATCACTGGTTAGAAACTTCGAGTTTCACTTATGATTCTCCACGTCTTGATTTACCAGATTAAATGGATCAAGTAATTGGAAGTCAATTATAAAAGTCTCTTAGTGTAGTAAACGTCCACACCACGTGGCTTGCTATACTGACGGACTTTGGATTAATTGATGTAGACAGTTGTAAGTAATTATGAAGAGTTGTGAAGTTATCGTAAACGTCCACACCACGTGGCTTGCGGTGATGTAGCAATTCCAAGTAATTTACTTTGGTACTGAGAAATGGTTTACACTTAGATACGCATTATAGTATTCCTCCCCACGAGGTTCCGCTATAAGTGATGTATGACCGAAGCAAATCTAATTGCTAAATCATTTGGGTGGGTAAACGTCCACACCACGTGGCTTGCCTCACCTGATGGGATTTTAGATGTGATTAGTGGTTTAATGATATTATTAGAGGGAGATAATATCGGAGATTAAATCGATTGTTTGTTGTTATATGTGCTCATAGATTAGGATATGGCCTTGAACCCACTTTATGTGATACGTAAGGATTTTAACTCACTGGTCCCTAAATGTAATGATTGGAATAGAGATCTAGACATTACCCAAACTGTTAAAGAGTACTAGTTAGTACTCAGTGAGCTTTGTCCTCCCGAGCCTATTGACATAGGCGGCTAGACAAGAAGCGATGAGGATACTCATAAAGGCCAGTCACTTCGAGGAAACGCTTAAAAAACGTTTTTGAGATGATTGACCTTTTAGACGAGTTGAGACGGAAATCGCAAGCTTTTGTAGCCAATGCCAAAGGTTTCGAACCTAAAGGCATGAATCGGGGGAAAGGACAAGAAAGCAAAGAAACCCAGTGGTTCCTTTTGGACCACGAGATGGGACGAGAAAGCCAATAGGCAAGTGTTCTCGATGCAAACAGTCTGGGTACTGGAAGTCTGATTATCCTCTCAAAGAAAGTACGAAATCTTCTTTAGTCGTGAAACATAGTCAGTGGTATTATCTGCCGGAACCTGGTGTGTAGATATAGAACCACTGACGGTATGTGCATTCTAAATGCAAGGGTTCCAGGAAACCCGACGACTTAGAAAAGAAGAAATCGTAGTCTACATGGGCAATGCTGTAGAGGAGGCAGCAGTTGCAGTGGAGGACATTTTATAGGATTTCATTTTGGGTTATTGCTTTTATGTACCTTTCAAATTAGAAAGAACTTTGTTCTGGATTTCTAATAAATGGATATTTCATTTGATGGTTATAAGAAGAAATAATGATATTATCTATTGTGGTACATTAGCTAGCAATATATAAATGATGAATCCTGAGTCCACCACGATGCGACGAACCGTTTTACATAACTCGTTTTACTAATAAGAGATTTCTTTATTAAATCATTTATACTTGTGGATTCTTATGCTAAGTCATATTTATTCAAATAAGAAGTTCAAAGGTCGAAAATTGATTATCAATTAAGTTGAAGGAGTGGACCTTCCGACCTAAGAATCTAATTTGGAAGATAATACGACTAAGCAATCCTTTATGGATATAAGATATAAGATCCGGACAAGTATTAGAATTGATTAACTCTGATTTATGATCAGAGCTTGGGATTGGATCCCAAATAACTACACCATACAGTCTTCTGTAGGATTGGTGTGTCGGAAATAAGAAATGGAACTCTTATAGAAATATTAAAAGATGAGTTAAACGGAACTACCTATGTTCTATGGATATGTCTTAGAATATCCTAGAAGAACAAAAGGTGTGTGTTCGAATAGTACTATGAACCAGAAGGACGTTATAAGTTCTAACGCCCGGTTCTTAGAGGAAGACTATTAGATGAACCACAAGCCCAAAATGACATGATACTTCTGAAGAGAGAGAAAACGATTAAGACTTAGAACCAGCCGAACCGAGTAGCGATACACCACTAACTGCACCTACTGTTATTACTGTTCATACACCGGAATGCCGTTGTAGTGGGAGGTTGTTTGACAACCGGAGATATTCATAACACTATGAGAGTTTTCGGACTCTGGACCTAGTATACATGAAATCGATCCCTGGATCTACATAGAGGCCGTACTAGATCTAAATGTGCCTTCTTGGAAAGCAATAAGATTATTGCTAAGAGGCAAGATCATTTAGAGTAAAAGCTTAGTTGATCCATTTATGGATTGGAACAAAGCATTGAGTTCGTGGTACTTGCAAATTGATGAGATAGTCCATTTTATGGATTCATCAAAGCATAGACGAATTGTGTGTATTGGAAACGTGATGGAAAACAAGGTGGTGTTTCTCGGAGGTTTTATGTAGATAGCATTTTATCATTGGTAACAATGTAGAGATGTTGTCAGACATAAAATGATGGTTGTCTAGAAAAATCGATATATGAGATAAAGAAGAAGTTAGAGCATGTTCTTAAGATCTAGTATCTCAAGAAAAGAACATTGTACTTCTCTAGATATCTTATACGATTATGGTTCGTTTTAACATGCAAGATTCCGAGAAAGGTTCGTTACCTTTCAGAGACGGAATGCATCTATCTAAGGACATGTGTTTTGGAAACACAAAAGGAGATAGAAGCAATACAAATCGGTTTCCTACACTTGGAGTGTGGAAAGCTTGATAAATGCAATGTTGAAAACAAGAACCTGATATCGGCTATGCGGTTAGCATAGTGGGAGGATATCAAGGTAATCCTGGAAAGGAATACTTGACTGCTGTAATGAACATTTTAAGTACTTTCGAAGTACTGGAAACTATGTTCTGGATTACGGAGCAGACAAACATTTCCTTTGGATTACATTCTCTTAGATTTCTAATCGAATAAGGACCGGTGTAAGTCGATATCAGGCTATGTGTTTCACTATTGAAGGAGAAGGAGTTTTACATGGAAGAGTGATAAGCACGATGCTTTTCGGACTCTACCATGGGTAACCAAATAAGCGGCCTCAGAGGCAGCGGAAGTTTTGGTATAACTCCGGGATAATCTCTGGGACTTGGATGTGATTCTTAATTTGCCAAAGGCTATGTAAATAGCGGTGCGATGGCAAATGGTAAGAAGTCACAAGTCCATAAGTGTAAGATAACACATAGTGCAAGTACCACCTGATACGAGTCATCGTCGAGGGAGACGACCCTGTAGTCACCAAGATAACTTCAGAGCGGCAACCTAGATTGCTCATTCACATAGTACTTCTTGGAAGTACAACTTAAGCACGTGATGAGTATGGGAGTCGGGAGTTTGGAGGAAATGACTAGACCTTAGTACAAGTGGGAGATTGTTGGAGTTGTGTACTTAATGTCTAGATTTAAGTAATGGAAACTCACGATCCATTGCCATTAATCTATTTAATTAAATAAACAATTATTTGCGTTTAATTATTTATAATTAAATATATGCAAATCATAGTCCTGGATTTTATACGTTGTAGTTAGTATGGTGCTGCATGGGCGCACAGAAGATCATACTATCGGTTACTCGTATTTAATCGAACAGTAGCTCACGACCTAGATGGACACGGACCAATCCATCGGTATAGTCGTTGTGTGAGAGAGAAAATAATTTATCTTAATTATTTTATCACACTTGTACACTTGGTTTATTGGGCGGATCTGCTTGAGATTTATCGATTAGGATTGCCGGCGATAATCGATTTAAGTCTCAGTGTATTTTATTCTTAATCCCCGATATTATTGCGGGTGTGTATATTTAATATTAGTGACTTTGATTTACCAAAGGAATTAACCGATTTAATTATTGGGTTGATTACCGGTTAAGTTGGGTCACTATATTTTATATATGACATGCCGTGAATAATTGACCGGAAAGTGTATCCCGTAAGGGTTGATAATATCCCCGAGATGAGTTCATAAGGAATTATTATGTAAACCCTGCAGGTGGATTTGTTCCGCATAATAATTAAGGTTGAATGGTACTAGTCTCGGATATAAGAGATGAATAAATTAATTAGCAATAAATTAATTTTATTCATGGATATTTATATCTTAAATACACGGAATAAATAAATACTACCGGAGAAATATTATTTGATATAATATGGTTTAATATTGGGAGTGCAATTAATTTTATATAGTGGAAAATAGAATTAATTAATATTAATGGATTAATAGATTTGGGCTTGGGCTCAATTTAATCATTAATATTGGAAGCCCAATATTCCACCTCCTTAAGATCCCCTACGTAGCCTATAAAAGCACTACATGGTCTTCTCTATTCTCATAACTTGAAGAACACAATTCTAGAGAGAGAAAGTAGAGAGGAGGATCCATGGAGTTCGGTAGATCGTCGCCCACACGACGTCCGGGCTAGTGCAAGGAATACGTGGGAAGATCTCAAGGTCATCATAAGATCTCGTTTCTCCGCACAACGAATCGAAAGGTGAATTAAATTTCCGCAATTTAATTCTAGTTTATTGATCAATTATCGAAAAACAAGATCCAAAAGATCGAGCCCGGAGTAGACGGACGATCATGTGGTGGTGGCGAAGCCACCGGACCACATGGAATCGCCCGGCTAGGGTTCGGGGGCGTGAGGAGGAGAGACCCGCGGCTTGGCCGCGGGCATGCGATCGATCTCACGATCGATCGCCGGGGGCGCGGGCTGGAGCCGCACCCCACCCCACCTCGACGGTGGGGATCCTCCAAGCGGCGGCGAGTCGCTGGACTCGCCGCGGGGGCTGCTGGGAGCAGCCCCACCCATCGATCGCGGTGGGGCGATCCGTTGATCGCATGAACCCCGTACTCGCGGGGGTTCGGCTGGGTGCGGGCCGCGTGCCTTCGGGTGCGTGGTCTCCAAAGGCCGGACTCCGGCGGATGAGTCCGTGTTCGTGTTATCTCCGGCGAAGGGTTCGTTCGGGTTATTGGTTTCCGCAAATTTAAATAACCCGGGATATCGAATTCCAACATTTAGGGTGTAAGGTTTTTGTTTTCAATTTTAGGGTTTTGAGTTTCTAGGTCATATGCTTCGTTTAGGGTTTAATTTTAGGTTTTAGGATTTAGGGTTTTATTGTATTATGGTTTAGGATTTTAGGTTTTTGTTTTTAAGGTTTTTGTTTTAGGTTTTAGGGTTTAGAATTTTAGGGTTTAATATTTAGTTTTAGAGTTTAGGGTTTTAGTTTTTAGGGTATAGGGTTTTGTCTTTAGGTTTTAGTGCTTAGAGTATTAGGATTTAAGGTTTAGTGTATTAAAGTTTAGGGTTTTAGATTTAGTTTTTAATGTTTAGTGTTTAGATTTTTTTTTAAATTTTAGGGTTTTGAGTTTTTCGGTTATATGCTTAGTTTTAGGGTTTAATTTTAAGGTTAAGGGTTTTTGGTTTTAGTTTTTGTTGGAGTTGTGTACTTAATGTCTAGATTTAAGTGACGGAAACTCACGATCCATTGCCACTAATCTATTTAATTAAATAAACAATTATTTGCGTTTAGTTATTTATAATTAAATATATGCAAATCATAGTCCTGGATTTTATACGTTGTAGTTAGTATGGTGTTGCATGGGCACACAGAAGATCATACTATCGGTTACTCGTATTTAATCGAACAGTAGCTCACGACCTAGATGGACACGGACCAATCCATCGGTATAGTCGTTGTGTGAGAGAGAAAATAATTTATCTTAATTATTTTATCACACTTGTACACTTGGTGTATTGGGCGGATCTGCTTGAGATTTATCGATTAGGATTGCCGGCGATAATCGATTTAAGTCTCAGTGTATTTTATTCTTAATCCCCGATATTATTGCGGGTGTGTATATTTAATATTAGTGACTTTGATTTACCAAAGGAATTAACCGATTTAATTATTGGGTTGATTACCGGTTAAGTTGGGTCACTATATTTTATATATGGCATGCCGTGAATACTTGACGGGAAAGTGTATCCCGTAAGGGTTGATAATATCCCCGAGATGAGTTCATAAGGAATTATTATGTAAACCCTGCAGGTGGATTTGTTCCGCATAATAATTAAGGTTGAATGGTACTAGTCTCGGATATAAGAGATGAATAAATTAATTAGCAATAAATTAATTTTATTCATGGATATTTATATCTTAAATACACGGAATAAATAAATACTACCGGAGAAATATTATTTGATATAATATGGTTTAATATTGGGAGTGCAATTAATTTTATATAGTGGAAAATAGAATTAATTAATATTAATGGATTAATAGATTTGGGCTTGGGCTCAATTTAATCATTAATATTGGAAGCCCAATATTCCACCTCCTTAAGATCCCCTACGTAGCCTATAAAAGCACTACATGGTCTTCTCTATTCTCATAACTTGAAGAACACAATTCTAGAGAGAGAAAGTAGAGAGGAGGATCCATGGAGTTCGGTAGATCGTCGCCCACACGACGTCCGGGCTAGTGCAAGGAATACGTGGGAAGATCTCAAGGTCATCATAAGATCTCGTTTCTCCGCACAACGAATCGAAAGGTGAATTAAATAATTGCTATTTAATTCTAGTTTATTGATCAATTATCGAAAAACAAGATCCGAAAGTCGAACCCGGATTAGACGAACGATCACGCGGTGGTGGCGAAGCCACCGGACCGCGGGATCGCCGCCTAGGGTTTCGGAGGGGCGAGAGGGTCGAACCCTCGGCTGGAGCCGAGGGCGTGCGATCGATCCTCATGATCGATCGCGGAGGGCGCGGGCTGGTGCCGCCCCTCCCCACCCTGAAGGTGGTCGACCTCCAGGCGGCGGCGAGTCGCCGGACTCGCCGCGGGGGCTGCTGGGCAGCCCCACCCCAATCGATCGCAAGCGCGCACCCGTGGGGGTGCGGCTGGGGCGTGCGCGGCCTTCAGGCCTCGCTGTGCGCTTCGGCCGTATCCCGGCACGTGTGTCGTGTTCGTGTGATCTCCGGCGAAGGGTTTGATCGGGTTATTGGTTTCCGCAAATTTAAATAACCCGGGATATCGAATTCCAACAATTGGTATCAGAGCGTACGGTTACGTTTTTCGTTAATTGTTTCGATAATCGATTATCGTTGTTTATAGCCATAGATTAATTTAAATTGTTAAATTATTGTGCTATATTGTTCTACGTACTTGTTTTATCTCTCGTATGAATTGTGTTTGTCGGAAAAATTAATTATTAAAATCGAGGATTTTCGGAATAATCGAACCTAGATCGATCGACCGCGGCATGCCTTTGCGGGGGCTGCTGTGCGGGCTGTATGGCGGCTGGGGGTCGACGGCATCAACCACCAGTGGTGGTAGTCGCCGGATGTCGACCGCTGCCAAGAGGCCAGGCGGTTCAGCCGCTACGCGCGGCGGCTTCGGCTTCATGCTCGGTGCGGGCTGCCGGGGAGGTGGCTGGAAGCACGGGCTGTGCGGGCTGTCGGAAGTGGACTGAACGCAGCTGGGCGTGTCGGCGTATGCCACCAGTGGTGGTGGTTCGCCGGCAGCCGGCGGCAGCGTTCGAAAGTCACGATTGGCGGCATCGGCTTCGGTTCGCGGCTTCGGCTTCGGATCGCGGGCTGCTGGTGCGCCAAGGCTCGGAGGTCTCATGTCATGAGAACTACTGCTGGAGCGTAGTCGATGGCGTGACGTCGGTGACGGCGTCATACCGGGAGTCGGCTGCTCCGGCGAAAGGTCCACGCGAGCGCAGACGTGATCGATCGAACGACGTTTTGCTCGACTTGATCGCGGGCTGTTTTTGTGTGGTTGCACAGCGGGTCGATGGCATGTGTCGTCAGTGGAGACGCCGTGCCGGAGATCGACCAGACCGCTAGCTGCTGAAGATGACGATCGGGGGCTGCTATGACGAGTCGGCTGAATGAATTAATTCATTCACAATGTACATGCACGACATGAATCTTTTAATTCATGGTGCTGTACATGCGTATTGCATGGTCAATTGATGGGCACAAGTTCTACACGTGCGAGTTGGTATGCATGTGTTTACATATGCATGGAACCAACTTAATGCATAAGTTCTTTTGGTCCAGCGGGATCGATTTTGGGTCGACCGGAAATTGTATTTTCGGTTCGTCCCGGTAAATCCGATCTTTCCGGAAATAATTTAATCTTTCTAATTTTATTTAATTTAATTTTGGAGTTAATTCAAATTCTATTTGGATTAGATTTCTTAATTATGGAATTAAATAATAGAATTAGATGGAGAGTTAAATTAGGAAAGAAAATCCTAGTTTCTCTAGATATCCTATACCTACTTGGATTAGAAGTCTTGAGAAGAATCAAAATTCGATTTTGATTAGGATTCTTGAGATCTAATTTAAATAGGATTGAGAAATTATTAAAATATTGATTTTATTTAATTTAAGTATTTTATTTAAAATCATTAGATTAATTCAAAATTTATTTTGGATTGGATAATCTTGGATTTTATTTAGAATAGAATTAAATATGGAAAATCAATGGATTTTAATAATATTGATTTTATTTAATTCAAGTATTTTATTTAAAATCATTAGATTAATTCAAAATTTATTTTGGATTGGAAAATCTTGGATTTTATTTAGAATAGAATTAAATATGGAAATCAATGGATTTTAATAATATTGATTTTATTTAATTTAAGTATTTTATTTAAAATCATTAGATTAATTCAAAATTTATTTTGGATTGGAAAATCTTGGATTTTATTTAAAATAGAATTAAATATGGAAATCAATGGAATTGATTTTATTTAATTGGAGTATTTTATTTAAAATCATTAGATTGATTCAAATTTATTTTGGATTGGAATCTTGGATTTTATTTAAAATAAATTAAATATGAGAATCAAAGAATTTTTCCGTCACTCGACAAAGTATTCAAGACGTAGAATGAAGACTCAAGGAAAGCATGCTGGAATTCATCAAGGTACGAATAGTCGAGAAATAATTTTTACTTGAGCAATTATTTGATTATTTGTGTACGTACTTGCATGAAATGTATGTTTGTTATTATGCTTATGTGTATTTAATTATGCATTAGATAGCGTATCCCTTTATTGTAAAAAGCTAAGTGGGAGAGGGAATGGAAACATTGCCATGGTCTCCATTGCTGTTCTCTTGGTGACTTTTATGGACTTCTGAAGTTCATATAGATAAGTCATTGGAGGAGAGTTCTTGTAATTCCTCTTACAAGAAACATTGATTAAGTTTATCAAACAATGCCTAATTTGTCTTTCCAAAGCTGATTTCAGGTCGACTCATTCTCACCTCGGGGAGTGGAATGGAGCCAGAGCCACTTGGTCATGTAGAGGACACAAATTAGAGACTTTCGTGCCATTCTTTGATAGATGGGTCGTTTGTCTGCTCGGCTCCCTCATTTATGAGAGATAGGGTCGTTCGCATGGTGAATCACTGGTTAGAAACTTCGAGTTTCACTTATGATTCTCCGCGTCTTGATTTACGAGATTAAATGGATCAAGTAATTGGGAGTCAATTATAAAAGTCTCTTAGTGTAGTAAACGTCCACACCACGTGGCTTGCTATACTGACGGACTTTGGATTAATTGATGTAGACAGTTGTAAGTAATTATGAAGAGTTGTGAAGTTATCGTAAACGTCCACACCACGTGGCTTGCGGTGATGTAGCAATTCCAAGTAATTCACTTTGGTACTGAGTAATGGTTTACACTTAGATACGCATTATAGTATTCCTCCCCACGAGGTTCCGCTATAAGTGATGTATGACCGAAGCAAATCTAATTGCTAAATCATTTGGGTGGGTAAACGTCCACACCACGTGGCTTGCCTTACCTGATGGGATTTTAGATGTGATTAGTGGTTTAATGATATTATTTGAGGGAGATAATATCGGAGATTAAATCGATTGTTTGTTGTTATATGTGCTCATAGATTAGGAAATGGCCTTGAACCCACTTTATGTGATACGTAAGGATTTTAAACTCATTGGTCCCAAAATGTAATGATTGGAATAGAGATCTAGACATTACCCAAACTGTTAAAGAGTGCAAGGTTGCACTCAGTGAGCTTTGTCCTCCCGAGCCTATTGACATAGGCGGCTAGACAAGAAGCGATGAGGATACTCATAAAGGCCAGTCATTTCGAGGAAACGCTTAAAAACGTTTTTGAGATGATTGACCTTTTAGACGAGTTGAGACGGAAATCGCAAGCTCTTGTAGCCAATGCCAAAGGTTTCGAACCTAAAGGCATGAATCGGGGGAAAGGACAAGAAAGCAAAGAAACCCAGTGGTTCCTTTTGGACCACTAGATGGGACGAGAAAGCCATGAGGCAAGTATTCTCGATGCAAACAGTCTGGGTACTGGAAGTCTGATTATCCTCTCAAAGAAAGTACGAAATTTTCTTTAGTCGTGAAACATAGTCAGTGGTATTATCTACCGGAACCTGGTGTGTAGATATGGAACCACTGACGGTATGTGCATTCTAAATGCAAGGGTTCCAGGAAACCCGACGACTTAGAAAAGAAGAAATCGTAGTCTACATGGGCAATGCTGTAGAGGAGGCAGCAGTTGCAGTGGGGGACATTTTATAGGATTTTCATTTTGGGTTATTGCTTTTATGTACCTTTCAAATTAGAAAGAACTTTGTTCTGGATTTCTAATAAATGGATATTTTATTTCTTTTAATCATTTGATGGTTATAAGAAGAAATAATGATATTATCTATTTTGGTACATTAGCTAGCAATATATAAATGATGAATCCTGAGTCTACCACAATGCGACGAACCGTTTTATATAACTCGTTTTACTAATAAGAGATTTCTTTATTAAATCATTTATACTTGTGGAATCTTATGCTAAGTCATATTTATTCAAATAAGAAGTTCAAAGGTCGAAAATTGATTGTAAGATCAATTAAGTTGAAGGAGTGGACCTTCCGACCTAAGAATCTAATTTGGAAGATAATACGACTAAGCAATCCTTTATGGATATAAGATGTAAGATCCGGACAAGTATTAGAATTGATTGACTCTGATTTATGATCAGAGCTTGGGATTGGATCCCAAGTGACTACACCATACAGTCCTCTGTAAGATTGGTGTGTCGGAAATAAGAAATGGAACTCTTATAGAAATAGTAAAAGCGCGAGTTAAACGGAACTACCTATGTTCTATGGATATGTCTTGGTAACAACGGCACATTCAAATGTGGTTGTAGAATATCCTAGAAGAACAAAAGATGTGTGTTCGATAGTACTATGAACCAGAAGGACGTTATAAGTTCTAACGCCCGGTTCTTAGAGGAAGACTATTAGATGAACCACAAAGCCCAAAATGACATGATGCTTCTGAAAAGAGAGAAAACGATTAAGACTTAGAACCAGCCGAACCGAGTAGCGGTACACCACTAACTGCACCTACTGTTATTACTGTTTATACACCGGAACGCCATTGTAGTGGGAGGTTGTATAACAACCGGAGATATTCATAAAACTGGGTGAGTCTTCGGACTCTGGACCTAGTATACGTGAAATCGATCCCTAGATCTACATAGAGGCGGTACTAGATCTAAATGTGCCTTCTTGGAAAGCAATAAGGATTATTGTTAAGAGGCGAGATCATTTAGATTACAAGCTTAGTTGATCCATTTATGGATTGTAACAAAGCTAGAATTCGTGGAACTTGCGCATTGATGAGATAGTCCATTTGATGGATTCATCAAAAGGCATTGACGAATCGTGTGTATGGGAAACGTGATGGAAACAAGGTGGTGTTTCTCGGAGGTTTTATGTAGATAAACAATTTATCATTGGCAACAATGTAAAGATGTTGTCAGACATAAAATGATGGTTGTCTAGAAAAATCGATATATAAGATAAAGAAGAAGTTAGAGCATGTTCTTAAGATCTAGGATCTCAAGAAAAGAACATTGTACTTCTCCTGGACATCTTACATATATATGATTATGGTTCGTTTTAACATGCAAGATTCCGAGAAAGGTTCGTTACCTTTCAGAGACGGAATGCATCTATCTAATGTATGTGTTTTGGAACACATAAAGGTGATAGAAGCAGTGAAAGCAGTTTCCTACACTTGGAGTGTGGAAAGCTTGATAAATGCATTGTTGAAAACAAGAACCTGATATCGGCTATGCGGTTAGCATAGTGGGAGGATATCAAGGTAATCCTGGAAAGGAATATTCGACTGCCGTAAAAGTACTTTCGAAGTACTGTTCTAGACTACGAAGCAGACGAGTTTTTCCTTTGTATTACATTCTCTTAGATTTCTAATTGAATGAGGACCGGTGTAAGTCGATATCAGGCTATGTGTTTCACTATTGAAGGAGAAGGAGTTTAACATGGAAGAGTGATAAGCACGATGCTTTTCGGACTCTACCATGGGTAACCAAATAGCGGCCTCAGAGGCAGCGGAAGTTTTGGTATAACTCCGGGATAATCTCTGGGACTTGGATGTGATTCTTAATTTGCCAAAGGCTATGTAAATAGCGGTGCGATGGCAAATGGTAAGAAGTCACAAGTCCATAAGTGTAAGATAACACATAGTGCAAGTACCACCTGATACGAGTCATCGTCAAGGGAGACGACGCTGTAGTCACCAAGATAACTTCAGAGCGGCAACCTAGATTGCTCATTCACATAGTACTTCTTGGAAGTACAACTTAAGCACGTGATGAGTATGGGAGTCGGGAGTTTGGAGGAAATGACTAGACCTTAGTACAAGTGGGAGATTGTTGGAGTTGTGTACTTAATGTCTAGATTTAAGTGACGGAAACTCACGATCCATTGCCACTAATCTATTTAATTAAATAAACAATTATTTGCGTTTAATTATTTATAATTAAATATATGCAAATCATAGTCCTGGATTTTATACGTTGTAGTTAGTATGGTGTTGCATGGGCACACAGAAGATCATACTATCGGTTACTCGTATTTAATCGAACAGTAGCTCACGACCTAGATGGACACGGACCAATCCATCGGTACAGTCGTTGTGTGAGAGAGAAAATAATTTATCTTAATTATTTTATCACACTTGTACACTTGGTGTATTGGGCGGATCTGCTTGAGATTTATCGATTAGGATTGCCGGCGATAATCGATTTAAGTCTCAGTGTATTTTATTCTTAATCCCCGATATTATTGCGGGTGTGTATATTTAATATTAGTGACTTTGATTTACCAAAGGAATTAACCGATTTAATTATTGGGTTGATTACCGGTTAAGTTGGGTCACTATATTTTATATATGGCATGCCGTGAATACTTGACGGGAAAGTGTATCCCGTAAGGGTTGATAATATCCCCGAGATGAGTTCATAAGGAATTATTATGTAAACCCTGCAGGTGGATTTGTTCCGCATAATAATTAAGGTTGAATGGTACTAGTCTCGGATATAAGAGATGAATAAATTAATTAGCAATAAATTAATTTTATTCATGGATATTTATATCTTAAATACACGGAATAAATAAATACTACCGGAGAAATATTATTTGATATAATATGGTTTAATATTGGGAGTGCAATTAATTTTATATAGTGGAAAATAGAATTAATTAATATTAATGGATTAATAGATTTGGGCTTGGGCTCAATTTAATCATTAATATTGGAAGCCCAATATTCCACCTCCTTAAGATCCCCTACGTAGCCTATAAAAGCACTACATGGTCTTCTCTATTCTCATAACTTGAAGAACACAATTCTAGAGAGAGAAAGTAGAGAGGAGGATCCATGGAGTTCGGTAGATCGTCGCCCACACGACGTCCGGGCTAGTGCAAGGAATACGTGGGAAGATCTCAATGTCATCATAAGATCTCGTTTCTCCGCACAACGAATCGAAAGGTGAATTAAATAATTGCTATTTAATTCTAGTTTATTGATCAATTATCGAAAAACAAGATCCGAAAGTCGAACCCGGATTAGACGAACGATCACGCGGTGGTGGCGAAGCCACCGGACCGCGGGATCGCCGCCTAGGGTTTCGGAGGGGCGAGAGGGTCGAACCCTCGGCTGGAGCCGAGGGCGTGCGATCGATCCTCATGATCGATCGCGGAGGGCGCGGGCTGGTGCCGCCCCTCCCCACCCTGAAGGTGGTCGACCTCCAGGCGGCGGCGAGTCGCCGGACTCGCCGCGGGGGCTGCTGGGCAGCCCCACCCCAATCGATCGCAAGCGCGCACCCGTGGGGGTGCGGCTGGGGCGTGCGCGGCCTTCAGGCCTCGCTGTGCGCTTCGGCCGTATCCCGGCACGTGTGTCGTGTTCGTGTGATCTCCGGCGAAGGGTTTGATCGGGTTATTGGTTTCCGCAAATTTAAATAACCCGGGATATCGAATTCCAACAGTTTTTAGGGTTTTTGTTTTTGGTTTTAGGGTTTAGAATATTAGGGTTTAATGTTTAGTTTTAGGGTTTAGGGTTTAAATGTTTTCAAGATTAGGGTTTTAGTTTTTAGGGTTTAGGGTTTTTGTTTTAGGTTTTAGGGTTTAGAATATTAGGGTTTAATGTTTACTTTTAGGGTTTAGGGTTTTAGTGTATTCAAGTTTAGGGTTATAATTTTTTGGGTTTAGGGTTTGGTTTTAGGTTTTAGGGTTTACAATTTTAGTTTTAGGGTTTAGGGTTTTAGTGTATTAAAGATAAGGGTTTTTGTTTTTAGGGTTTAGAGTTTCGTTTTTATGTTTTAGTGTTTAGAGAATTAGGATTCAGGGTTTAGTGTATTAAAGTATAGGGTTTTAGATTTAGTTTTTAGGGTTTAGGGTTTAGGGTTTTTGTTTTCAATTTTAGGGTTTTGAGTTTTTGGGTTATATGCTTCGTTTAGGGTTTAATTTTAGGTTTTAGGGTTTAGGGTTTATTGTATTCAAGTTTAATTAGGGTTTTAGGTTTTAGTTTTTAGGGTTTTTGTTTTAGGTTTTAGGGTTTAGAATTTTAGGGTTTAATATTTAGTTTTAGGGTTTAGGGTTTTAGAGTATTAAAGATTAGGGTTCTAGTTTTTAGGGTTTAGGGTTTTGTTTTTAGGTTTTAGTGTTTATAGTATTAGGATTTAGGGTTTAGTGTATTAAAGTTTAGGGTTTTAGATTTAGTCTTTAGGGTTTAGTGTTTAGATTTTTTAAAAAATTTTAGGGTTTTGAGTTTTTCGGTTATATGCTTAGTTTTAGGGTTTAATTTTAAGGTTTAGGGTTTTAGGTTTTAGAATATTAAGGTTTTGTTTTAGGTTTTAGGGTTTAGAATATTAGGGTTTAATGTTTAGTTTTAGGGTTTAGGGTTTTAGTGTATTCAAGATTAGGGTTTTAGTTTTTAGGGTTTAAAGTTTTTGTTTTAGGTTTTTGGGTTTAGAATATTAGGGTTTAATGTTTACTTTTAGGGTATAGGGTTTTAGTGTATTCAAGTTTAGGGTTATAATTTTTTAGGTTTAGGGTTTTGGTTTTAGGTTTTAGGGTTTAAAATTTTAGTTTTAGGGTTTAGGGTTTTAGTGTATTAAAGATTAGGGTTTTTGTTTTTAGGGTTTAAGGTTTCGTTTTTATGTTTTAGTGTTTAGATAATTAGGATTTAGGGTTTAGTGTATTAAAGTTTAGGGTTTTAGATTTATTTTTTAGGGTTTAGGGTTTAGGATTTTTGTTTTCAATTTTAGGGTTTTGAGTTTCTGGGTCATATGCTTTGTTTAGGGTTTAATTTTAGGTTTTAGGGTTTAGGGTTTTATTGTATTCAAGTTTAGGATTTTAGCTTTTTGTTTTTAGGGTTTTTGTTTTAGGTTTTAGGGTTTAGAATTTTAGGGTTTAGAATTTTAGGGTTTAGAGTTTAGGGTTTTAGTTTTTAGGGTATAGGGTTTTGTCTTTAGGTTTTAGTGTTTAGAGTATTAGGATTTAGGGTTTAGTGTATTAAAGTTTAGGGGTTTAGATTTAGTTTTTAATGTTTAGTGTTTAGATTTTTTTTTAAATTTTAGGGTTTTGAGTTTTTCGGTTATATGCTTAGTTTTAGGGTTTAATTTTAAGGTTTAGGGTTTTAGGTTTTAGTTTTTAGGGTTTTTGTTTTTGGTTTTAGGGTTTAGAATATTAGGGTTTAATGTTTAGTTTTAGGGTTTAGGGTTTAAATGTATTCAAGATTAGGGTTTTAGTTTTTAGGGTTTAGGGTTTTTGTTTTAGGTTTTAGGGTTTAGAATATTAGGGTTTAATGTTTACTTTTAGGGTTTAGGGTTTTAGTGTATTCAAGTTTAGGGTTATAATTTTTTAGGTTTTTGGTTTGGTTTTAGGTTTTAGGGTTTACAATTTTAGTTTTAGGGTTTAGGGTTTTAGTGTATTAAAGATAAGGGTTTTTGTTTTTAGGGTATAGAGTTTCGTTTTTATGTTTTAGTGTTTAGAGAATTAGGATTCAGGGTTTAGTGTATTAAAGTTTAGGGTTTTAGATTTAGTTTTTAGGGTTTAGGGTTTAGGGTTTTTGTTTTCAATTTTAGGGTTTTGAGTTTTTGGGTTATATGCTTCGTTTTAGGGTTTAATTTTAGGTTTTAGGGTTTAGGGTTTATTGTATTCAAGTTTAATTAGGGTTTTAGGTTTTAGTTTTTAGGGTTTTTGTTTTAGGTTTTAGGGTTTAGAATTTTAGGGTTTAATATTTAGTTTTAGGGTTTAGGGTTTTAGTGTATTCAAGATTAGGGTTTTAGTTTTTAGGGTTTATGGTTTTTGTTTTAGGTTTTTGGGTTTAGAATATTAGGGTTTAATGTTTACTTTTAGGGTATAGGGTTTTAGTGTATTCAAGTTTAGGGTTATAATTTTTTAGGTTTAGGGTTTTGGTTTTAGGTTTTAGGGTTTAAAATTTTAGTTTTAGGGCTTAGGGTTTTAGTGTATTAAAGATTAGGGTTTTTGTTTTTAGGGTTTAAGGTTTCGTTTTTATGTTTTAGTGTTTAGAGAATTAGGATTTAGGGTTTAGTGTATTAAAGTTTAGGGTTTTAGATTTAGTTTTTAGGGTTTAGGGTGTAGGGTTTTTGTTTTCAATTTTAGGGTTTTAAGTTTTTGGGTTATATGCTTCGTTTTAGGATTTAGTTTTAGGTTTTAGGGTTTAGGGTTTTATTGTATTCAAGTTTAGGGTTTTAGGTTTTTGTTTTAGGGTTTTTGTTTTAGGTTTTAGGGTTTAATATTTAGTTTTAGGGTTTAGGGTTTTAGTGTATTAAAGATTAGGGTTCTAGTTTTTAGGGTTTAGGGTTTTGTTTTTAGGTTTTAGTATTTAGAGTATTCGGATTTAGGGTTTAGTGTATTAATGTTTAGGGTTTTAGATTTAGTTTTTAGGGTTTAGTGTTTAGATTTTTTTTTAAATTTTAGGGTTTAGAATTTTTCAGTTATAAGCATAGTTTTAGGGTTTAATTTTAAGGTTTAGGGTTTTAGGTTTTAATTTTTAGGGTTTTTGTTTAAGGTTTTAGGGTTTAGAATATTAGGGTTTAATATTTAGTTTTAGGGTTTAGGGTTTTAGTGTATTCAAGATTAGGGTTATAGTTTTTAGGGTTTAGGGTTTTTGTTTTAGGTTTTAAGGTTTAGAATATTAGGGTTTAATGTTTAGTTTTAGGGTTTAGGGTTTTAGTGTATTCAAGTTTAGGGTTATAGTTTTTTGGGTTTAGGGTTTGGTTTTAGGTTTTAGGGTTTAAAATTTTAGTTTTAGGGTTTAGGGTTTTAGTGTATTAAAGATTAGGGTTTTTTTTAGGGTTTAGGGTTTTGTTTTTATGTTTTAGTGTTTAGAGAATTAGGATTTAGGGTTTACTGTATTAAAGTTTAGGGTTTTAGATTTATTTTTTAGGGTTTAGGGTTTAGGATTTTTGTTTTCAATGTTAGGGTTTTGAGTTTCTGGGTCATATGCTTCGTTTAGGGTTTAATTTTAGGTTTTAGGATTTAGGGTTTTATTGTATTAAGGTTTAGGATTTTAGGTTTTTGTTTTTAGGGTTTTTGTTTTAGGTTTTAGGGTTTAGAATTTTAGGGTTTAATATTTAGTTTTAGAGTTTAGGGTTTTAGTTTTTAGGGTATAGGGTTTTGTCTTTAGGTTTTAGTGTTTAGAGTATTAGGATTTAGGGTTTAGTGTATTAAAGTTTAGGGTTTTAGATTTAGTTTTTAATGTTTAGTGTTTAGATTTTTTATAGGGTTTTAGGTTTTTCGGTTATATGCTTAGTTTTAGGGTTTAATTTTAAGGTTTAGGGTTTTTGGTTTTAGTTTTTAGGGTTTTTGTTTTTGGTTTTAGGGTTTAGAATATTAGGGTTTAATGTTTAGTTTTAGGGTTTAGGGTTTAAATGTATTCAAGATTAGGGTTTTAGTTTTTAGGGTTTAGGGTTTTTGTTTTAGGTTTTAGGGTTTAGAATATTAGGGTTTAATGTTTACTTTTAGGGTTTAGGGTTTTAGTGTATTCAAGTTTAGGGTTATAATTTATTGGGGTTAGGGTTTGGTTTTAGGTTTTAGGGTTTACAATTTTAGTTTTAGGGTTTAGGGTTTTAGT
This sequence comes from Euphrasia confusa, assembly GCA_954870475.1. NCBI lineage: Eukaryota > Viridiplantae > Streptophyta > Magnoliopsida > Lamiales > Orobanchaceae > Euphrasia > Euphrasia confusa. Next base: position 197,387 of record CATPAB010000244.1, on the reverse strand, counting down.
GTATTAAAGATAAAGGTTTTTGTTTTTAGGGTTTAGAGTTTCGTTTTTATGTTTTAGTGTTTAGAGAATTAGGATTCAGGGTTTAGTGTATTAAAGTTTATGGTTTTAGATTTAGTTTTTAGGGTTTAGGGTTTAGGGTTTTTGTTTTCAATTTTAGGGTTTTGAGTTTTTGGGTTATATGCTTCGTTTTAGGGTTTAATTTTAGGTTTTAGGGTTTTAGGTTTTAATTTTTAGGGTTTTTGTTTAAGGTTTTAGGGTTTAGAATATTAGTTTTAGGGTTTAGGGTTTTAGTGTATTAAAGATTAGGGTTTTTTTTTAGGGTTTAGGGTTTAGGATTTTTGTTTTCAATTTTAGGGTTTTGAGTTTCTGGGTCATATGCTTCGTTTAGGGTTTAATTTTAGGTTTTAGGATTTAGGGTTTTATTGTATTAAGGTTTAGGATTTTAGGTTTTTGTTTTTAGGGTTTTTGTTTTAGGTTTTAGGGTTTAGAATTTTAGGGTTTAATATTTAGTTTTAGAGGTTAGGGTTTTAGTTTTTAGGGTATAGGGTTTTGTCTTTAGGTTTTAGTGTTTAGAGTATTAGGATTTAGGGTTTAGTGTATTAAAGTTTAGGGTTTTAGATTTAGTTTTTAATGTTTAGTGTTTAGATTTTTTTTTTAAATTTTAGGGTTTTGAGTTTTTCGGTTATATGCTTAGTTTTAGGGTTTAATTTTAAGGTTTAGGGTTTTTGGTTTTAGTTTTTAGGGTTTTTGTTTTTGGTTTTAGGGTTTAGAATATTAGGGTTTTTAGGTTTAGAATATTAGGGTTTAGGGTTTAAGGTTTTTGTTTTCAATTTTAGGGTTTTGAGTTTTTGGGTTATATGCTTCGTTTTAGGGTTTAATTTTAGGTTTTAGGGTTTAGGGTTTATTGTATTCAAGTTTAATTAGGGTTTTAGGTTTTAGTTTTTAGGGTTTTTGTTTTAGGTTTTAGGGTTTAGAATTTTAGGGTTTAATATTTAGTTTTAGGGTTTAGGGTTTTAGAGTATTAAAGATTAGGGTTCTAGTTTTTAGGGTTTAGGGTTTTGTTTTTAGGTTTTAGTGTTTATAGTATTAGGATTTAGGGTTTAGTGTATTAAAGTTTAGGGTTTTAGATTTAGTCTTTAGGGTTTAGTGTTTAGATTTTTTAAAAAATTTTAGGGTTTTGAGTTTTTCGGTTATATGCTTAGTTTTAGGGTTTAATTTTAAGGTTTAGGGTTTTAGGTTTTAGAATATTAAGGTTTTGTTTTAGGTTTTAGGGTTTAGAATATTAGGGTTTAATGTTTAGTTTTAGGGTTTAGGGTTTTAGTGTATTCAAGATTAGGGTTTTAGTTTTTAGGGTTTAAAGTTTTTGTTTTAGGTTTTTGGGTTTAGAATATTAGGGTTTAATGTTTACTTTTAGGGTATAGGGTTTTAGTGTATTCAAGTTTAGGGTTATAATTTTTTAGGTTTAGGGTTTTGGTTTTAGGTTTTAGGGTTTAAAATTTTAGTTTTAGGGTTTAGGGTTTTAGTGTATTAAAGATTAGGGTTTTTGTTTTTAGGGTTTAAGGTTTCGTTTTTATGTTTTAGTGTTTAGATAATTAGGATTTAGGGTTTAGTGTATTAAAGTTCAGGGTTTTAGATTTAGTTTTTAGGGTTTAGGGTGTAGGGTTTTTGTTTTCAATTTTAGGGTTTTAAGTTTTTGGGTTATATGCTTCGTTTTAGGATTTAGTTTTAGGTTTTAGGGTTTAGGGTTTTATTGTATTCAAGTTTAGGGTTTTAGGTTTTTGTTTTAGGGTTTTTGTTTTAGGTTTTAGGGTTTAATATTTAGTTTTAGGGTTTAGGGTTTTAGTGTATTAAAGATTAGGGTTCTAGTTTTTAGGGTTTAGGGTTTTGTTTTTAGGTTTTAGTATTTAGAGTATTCGGATTTAGGGTTTAGTGTATTAATGTTTAGGGTTTTAGATTTAGTTTTTAGGGTTTAGTGTTTAGATTTTTTTTTAAATTTTAGGGTTTAGAATTTTTCAGTTATAAGCATAGTTTTAGGGTTTAATTTTAAGGTTTAGGGTTTTAGGTTTTAATTTTTAGGGTTTTTGTTTAAGGTTTTAGGGTTTAGAATATTAGGGTTTAATATTTAGTTTTAGGGTTTAGGGTTTTAGTGTATTCAAGATTAGGGTTATAGTTTTTAGGGTTTAGGGTTTTTGTTTTAGGTTTTAAGGTTTAGAATATTAGGGTTTAATGTTTAGTTTTAGGGTTTAGGGTTTTAGTGTATTCAAGTTTAGGGTTATAATTTTTTGGGTTTAGGGTTTGGTTTTAGGTTTTAGGGTTTAAAATTTTAGTTTTAGGGTTTAGGGTTTTAGTGTATTAATGATTAGGGTTTTTTTTAGGGTTTAGGGTTTTGTTTTTATGTTTTAGTGTTTAGAGAATTAGGATTTAGGGTTTACTGTATTAAAGTTTAGGGTTTTAGATTTATTTTTTAGGGTTTAGGGTTTAGGATTTTTGTTTTCAATTTTAGGGTTTTGAGTTTCTGGGTCATATGCTTTGTTTAGGGTTTAATTTTAGGTTTTAGGGTTTAGGGTTTTATTGTATTCAAGTTTAGGATTTTAGCTTTTTGTTTTTAGGGTTTTTGTTTTAGGTTTTAGGGTTTAGAATTTTAGGGTTTAGAATTTTAGGGTTTAGAGTTTATGGTTTTAGTTTTTAGGGTATAGGGTTTTGTCTTTAGGTTTTAGTGTTTAGAGTATTAGGATTTAGGGTTTAGTGTATTAAAGTTTAGGGGTTTAGATTTAGTTTTTAATGTTTAGTGTTTAGATTTTTTTTTAAATTTTAGGGTTTTGAGTTTTTCGGTTATATGCTTAGTTTTAGGGTTTAATTTTAAGGTTTAGGGTTTTAGGTTTTAGTTTTTAGTGTTTTTGTTTTTGGTTTTAGGGTTTAGAATATTAGGGTTTAATGTTTTGTTTTAGGGTTTAGGGTTTAAATGTATTCAAGATTAGGGTTTTAGTTTTTAGGGTTTAGGGTTTTTGTTTTAGGTTTTAGGGTTTAGAATATTAGGGTTTAATGTTTACTTTTAGGGTTTAGGGTTTTAGTGTATTCAAGTTTAGGGTTATAATTTATTAGGTTTAGGGTTTGGTTTTAGGTTTTAGGGTTTACAATTTTAGTTTTAGGGTTTAGGGTTTTATTGTATTAAAGATTAGGGTTCTAGTTTTTAGGGTTTAGGGTTTCGTTTTTAGGTTTTAGTGTTTATAGTATTAGGATTTAGGGTTTAGTGTATTAAAGTTTAGGGTTTTAGATTTAGTCTTTAGGGTTTAGGGTTTAGGGTTTTTGTTTTCAATTTTAGGGTTTTGAGTTTTTGGGTTATATGCTTCGTTTTAGGGTTTAATTTTAGGTTTTAGGGTTTAGGGTTTATTGTATTCAAGTTTAATTAGGGTTTTAGGTTTTAGTTTTTAGGGTTTTTGTTTTAGGTTTTAGGGTTTAGAATTTTAGGGTTTAATATTTAGTTTTAGGGTTTAGGGTTTTAGTGTTAATAAAAGATTAGGGTTCTAGTTTTTAGGGTTTAGGGTTTTGTTTTTAGGTTTTAGTGTTTATAGTATTAGGATTTAGGGTTAAGTGTATTAAAGTTTAGGGTTTTAGATTTAGTCTTTAGGGTTTAGTGTTTAGATTTTTTAAAAAATTTTAGGGTTTTGTGTTTTTCGGTTATATGCTTAGTTTTAGGGTTTAATTTTAAGGTTTAGGGTTTTAGGTTTTAGAATATTAGGGTTTTGTTTTAGGTTTTATGGTTTAGAATATTAGGGTTTAATGTTTAGTTTTAGGGTTTAGGGTTTTAGTGTATTCAAGATTAGGGTTTTAGTTTTTAGGGTTTAAAGTTTTTGTTTTAGGTTTTTGGGGTTAGAATATTAGGGTTTAATGTTTACTTTTAGGGTATAGGGTTTTAGTGTATTCAAGTTTGGGGTTATAATTTTTTGGGTTTAGGGTTTGGTTTTAGGTTTTAGGGTTTAAAATTTTAGTTTTAGGGTTTAGGGTTTAGGATTTTTGTTTTCAATTTTAGGGTTTTGAGTTTCTGGGTCATATGCTTCGTTTAGGGTTTAATTTTAGGTTTTAGGATTTAGGGTTTTATTGTATTAAGGTTTAGGATTTTAGGTTTTTGTTTTTAGGGTTTTTGTTTTAGGTTTTAGGGTTTAGAATTTTAGGGTTTAATATTTAGTTTTAGAGGTTAGGGTTTTAGTTTTTAGGGTATAGGGTTTTGTCTTTAGGTTTTAGTGTTTAGAGTATTAGGATTTAGGGTTTAGTGTATTAAAGTTTAGGGTTTTAGATTTAGTTTTTAATGTTTAGTGTTTAGATTTTTTTTTTAAATTTTAGGGTTTTGAGTTTTTCGGTTATATGCTTAGTTTTAGGGTTTAATTTTAAGGTTTAGGGTTTTTGGTTTTAGTTTTTAGGGTTTTTGTTTTTGGTTTTAGGGTTTAGAATATTAGGATTTAATGTTTAGTTTTAGGGTTTAGGGTTTAAATATATTCAAGATTAGGGTTTTAGTTTTTAGGGTTTAAAGTTTTTGTTTTAGGTTTTTGGGGTTAGAATATTAGGGTTTAATGTTTACTTTTAGGGTATAGGGTTTTAGTGTATTCAAGTTTGGGGTTATAATTTTTTGGGTTTAGGGTTTGGTTTTAGGTTTTAGGGTTTAAAATTTTAGTTTTAGGGTTTAGGGTTTTAGTGTATTAAAGATTAGGTTTTTTTTTTAGGGTTTAGGGTTTAGGATTTTTGTTTTCAATTTTAGGGTTTTGAGTTTCTGGGTCATATGCTTCGTTTAGGGTTTAATTTTAGGTTTTAGGATTTAGGGTTTTATTGTATTAAGGTTTAGGATTTTAGGTTTTTGTTTTTAGGGTTTTTGTTTTAGGTTTTAGGGTTTAGAATTTTAGGGTTTAATATTTAGTTTTAGAGGTTAGGGTTTTAGTTTTTAGGGTATAGGGTTTTGTCTTTAGGTTTTAGTGTTTAGAGTATTAGGATTTAGGGTTTAGTGTATTAAAGTTTAGGGTTTTAGATTTAGTTTTTAATGTTTAGTGTTTAGATTTTTTTTTTAAATTTTAGGGTTTTGAGTTTTTCGGTTATATGCTTAGTTTTAGGGTTTAATTTTAAGGTTTAGGGTTTTTGGTTTTAGTTTTTAGGGTTTTTGTTTTTGGTTTTAGGGTTTAGAATATTAGGATTTAATGTTTAGTTTTAGGGTTTAGGGTTTAAATATATTCAAGATTAGGGTTTTAGTTTTTAGGGTTTAGGGTTTTTGTTTTAGGTTTTAGGGTTTAGAATATTAGGGTTTAATGTTTACTTTTAGGGTTTAGGGTTTTAGTGTATTCAAGTTTAGGGTTATAATTTATTGGGTTTAGGGTTTGGTTTTAGGTTTTAGGGTTTACAATTTTAGTTTTAGGGTTTAGGGTTTTAGTGTATTAAAGATAAGGGTTTTTGTTTTTAGGGTTTAGAGTTTCGTTTTTATGTTTTAGTGTTTAGAGAATTAGGATTCAGGGTTTAGTGTATTAAAGTTTAGGGTTTTAGATTTAGTTTTTAGGGTTTAGGGTTTAGGGTTTTTGTTTTCAATTTTAGGGTTTTGAGTTTTTGGGTTATATGCTTCGATTTAGGGTTTAATTTTAGGTTTTAGGGTTTAGGGTTTATTGTATTCAAGTTTAATTAGGGTTTTAGGTTTTAGTTTTTAGGGTTTTTGTTTTAGGTTTTAGGGTTTAGAATTTTAGGGTTTAATATTTAGTTTTAGGGTTTAGGGTTTTAGTGTATTCAAGATTAGGGTTCTAGTTTTTAGGGTTTAGGGTTTTGTTTTTAGGTTTTAGTGTTTATAGTATTAGGATTTAGGGTTAAGTGTATTAAAGTTTAGGGTTTTAGATTTAGTCTTTAGGGTTTAGTGTTTATATTTTTTAAAAAATTTTAGGGTTTTGTGTTTTTCGGTTATATGCTTAGTTTTAGGGTTTAATTTTAAGGTTTAGGGTTTTAGGTTTTAGAATATTAGGGTTTTAGGTTTTAGAATATTAGGGTTTTGTTTTAGGTTTTAGGGTTTAGAATATTAGGGTTTAATGTTTAGTTTTAGGGTTTAGGGTTTTAGTGTATTCAAGATTAGGGTTTTAGTTTTTAGGGTTTAAAGTTTTTGTTTTAGGTTTTTGGGTTTAGAATATTAGGGTTTAATGTTTACTTTTAGGGTATAGGGTTTTAGTGTATTCAAGTTTAGGGTTATAATTTTTTGGGTTTAGGGTTTGGTTTTAGGTTTTAGGGTTTAAAATTTTAGTTTTAGGGTTTAGGGTTTTAGTGTATTAAAGATTAGGGTTTTTTTTAGGGTTTAGGGTTTTGTTTTTATGTTTTAGTGTTTAGAGAATTAGGATTTAGGGTTTACTGTATTAAAGTTTAGGGTTTTAGATTTATTTTTTAGGGTTTAGGGTTTAGGATTTTTGTTTTCAATTTTAGGGTTTTGAGTTTCTGGGTCATATGCTTCGTTTAGGGTTTAATTTTAGGTTTTAGGATTTAGGGTTTTATTGTATTAAGGTTTAGGATTTTAGGTTTTTGTTTTTAGGGTTTTTGTTTTAGGTTTTAGGGTTTAGAATTTTAGGGTTTAATATTTAGTTTTAGAGTTTAGGGTTTTAGTTTTTAGGGTATAGGGTTTTGTCTTTAGGTTTTAGTGTTTAGAGTATTAGGATTTAGGGTTTAGTGTATTAAAGTTTAGGGTTTTAGATTTAGTTTTTAATGTTTAGTGTTTAGATTTTTTTTTAAATTTTAGGGATTTGAGTTTTTCGGTTATATGCTTAGTTTTAGGGTTTAATTTTAAGGTTTAGGGTTTTTGGTTTTAGTTTTTAGGGTTTTTGTTTTTGGTTTTAGGGTTTAGAATATTAGGGTTTAATGTTTAGTTTTAGGGTTTAGGGTTTAAATGTATTCAAGATTAGGGTTTTAGTTTTTAGGGTTTAGGGTTTTTGTTTTAGGTTTTAGGGTTTAGAATATTAGGGTTTAATGTTTACTTTTAGGGTTTAGGGTTTTAGTGTATTCAAGTTTAGGGTTATAATTTTTTGGGTTTAGGGTTTGGTTTTAGGTTTTAGGGTTTACAATTTTAGTTTTAGGGTTTAGGGTTTTAGTGTATTAAAGATAAGGGTTTTTGTTTTTAGGGTTTAGAGTTTCGTTTTTATGTTTTAGTGTTTAGAGAATTAGGATTCAGGGTTTAGTGTATTAAAGTATAGGGTTTTAGATTTAGTTTTTAGGGTTTAGGGTTTAGGGTTTTTGTTTTCAATTTTAGGGTTTTGAGTTTTTGGGTTATATGCTTCGTTTTAGGGTTTAATTTTAGGTTTTAGGGTTTAGGGTTTATTGTATTCAAGTTTAATTAGGGTTTTAGGTTTTAGTTTTTAGGATTTTTGTTTTAGGTTTTAGGGTTTAGAATTTTAGGGTTTAATATTTAGTTTTAGGGTTTAGGGTTTTAGTGTATTCAAGATTAGGGTTCTAGTTTTTAGGGTTTAGGGTTTTGTTTTTAGGTTTTAGTGTTTATAGTATTAGGATTTAGGGTTAAGTGTATTAAAGTTTAGGGTTTTAGATTTAGTCTTTAGGGTTTAGTGTTTAGATTTTTTAAAAAATTTTAGGGTTTTGTGTTTTTCGGTTATATGCTTAGTTTTAGGGTTTAATTTTAAGGTTTAGGGTTTTAGGTTTTAGAATATTAGGGTTTTGTTTTAGGTTTTAGGGTTTAGAATATTAGGGTTTAATGTTTAGTTTTAGGGTTTAGGGTTTTAGTGTATTCAAGATTAGGGTTTTAGTTTTTAGGGTTTAAAGTTTTTGTTTTAGGTTTTTGGGTTTAGAATATTAGGGTTTAATGTTTACTTTTAGGGTATAGGGTTTTAGTGTATTCAAGTTTGGGGTTATAATTTTTTGGGTTTAGGGTTTGGTTTTAGGTTTTAGGGTTTAAAATTTTAGTTTTAGGGTTTAGGGTTTTAGTGTATTAAAGATTAGGGTTTTTTTTTAGGGTTTAGGGTTTAGGATTTTTGTTTTCAATTTTAGGGTTTTGAGTTTCTGGGTCATATGCTTCGTTTAGGGTTTAATTTTAGGTTTTAGGATTTAGGGTTTTATTGTATTAAGGTTTAGGATTTTAGGTTTTTGTTTTTAGGGTTTTTGTTTTAGGTTTTAGGGTTTAGAATTTTAGGGTTTAATATTTAGTTTTAGAGGTTAGGGTTTTAGTTTTTAGGGTATAGGGTTTTGTCTTTAGGTTTTAGTGTTTAGAGTATTAGGATTTAGGGTTTAGTGTATTAAAGTTTAGGGTTTTAGATTTAGTTTTTAATGTTTAGTGTTTAGATTTTTTTTTTAAATTTTAGGGTTTTGAGTTTTTCGGTTATATGCTTAGTTTTAGGGTTTAATTTTAAGGTTTAGGGTTTTTGGTTTTAGTTTTTAGGGTTTTTGTTTTTGGTTTTAGGGTTTAGAATATTAGGGTTTAATGTTTAGTTTTAGGGTTTAGGGTTTAAATGTATTCAAGATTAGGGTTTTAGTTTTTAGGGTTTAGTGTTTTTGTTTTAGGTTTTAGGGTTTAGAATATTAGGGTTTAATGTTTACTTTTAGGGTTTAGGGTTTTAGTGTATTCAAGTTTAGGGTTATAATTTATTGGGTTTAGGGTTTGGTTTTAGGTTTTAGGGTTTACAATTTTAGTTTTAGGGTTTAGGGTTTTAGTGTATTAAAGATAAGGGTTTTTGTTTTTAGGGTTTAGAGTTTCGTTTTTATGTTTTAGTGTTTAGAGAATTAGGATTCAGGGTTTAGTGTATTAAAGTTTAGGGTTTTAGATTTAGTTTTTAGGGTTTAGGGTTTAGGGTTTTTGTTTTCAATTTTAGGGTTTTGAGTTTTTGGGTTATATGCTTCGTTTTAGGGTTTAATTTTAGGTTTTAGGGTTTAGGGTTTATTGTATTCAAGTTTAATTAGGGTTTTAGGTTTTAGTTTTTAGGGTTTTTGTTTTAGGTTTTAGGGTTTAGAATTTTAGGGTTTAATATTTAGTTTTAGGGTTTAGGGTTTTAGTGTATTCAAGATTAGGGTTCTAGTTTTTAGGGTTTAGGGTTTTGTTTTTAGGTTTTAGTGTTTATAGTATTAGGATTTAGGGTTAAGTGTATTAAAGTTTAGGGTTTTAGATTTAGTCTTTAGGGTTTAGTGTTTATATTTTTTAAAAAATTTTAGGGTTTTGTGTTTTTCGGTTATATGCTTAGTTTTAGGGTTTAATTTTAAGGTTTAGGGTTTTAGGTTTTAGAATATTAGGGTTTTAGGTTTTAGAATATTAGGGTTTTGTTTTAGGTTTTAGGGTTTAGAATATTAGGGTTTAATGTTTAGTTTTAGGGTTTAGGGTTTTAGTGTATTCAAGATTAGGGTTTTAGTTTTTAGGGTTTAAAGTTTTTGTTTTAGGTTTTTGGGTTTAGAATATTAGGGTTTAATGTTTACTTTTAGGGTATAGGGTTTTAGTGTATTCAAGTTTAGGGTTATAATTTTTTGGGTTTAGGGTTTGGTTTTAGGTTTTAGGGTTTAAAATTTTAGTTTTAGGGTTTAGGGTTTTAGTGTATTAAAGATTAGGGTTTTTTTAGGGTTTAGGGTTTTGTTTTTATGTTTTAGTGTTTAGAGAATTAGGATTTAGGGTTTACTGTATTAAAGTTTAGGGTTTTAGATTTATTTTTTAGGGTTTAGGGTTTAGGATTTTTGTTTTCAATTTTAGGGTTTTGAGTTTCTGGGTCATATGCTTCGTTTAGGGTTTAATTTTAGGTTTTAGGATTTAGGGTTTTATTGTATTAAGGTTTAGGATTTTAGGTTTTTGTTTTTAGGGTTTTTGTTTTAGGTTTTAGGGTTTAGAATTTTAGGGTTTAATATTTAGTTTTAGAGTTTAGGGTTTTAGTTTTTAGGGTATAGGGTTTTGTCTTTAGGTTTTAGTGTTTAGAGTATTAGGATTTAGGGTTTAGTGTATTAAAGTTTAGGGTTTTAGATTTAGTTTTTAATGTTTAGTGTTTAGATTTTTTTTTTAAATTTTAGGGTTTTGAGTTTTTCGGTTATATGCTTAGTTTTAGGGTTTAATTTTAAGGTTTAGGGTTTTTGGTTTTAGTTTTTAGGGTTTTTGTTTTTGGTTTTAGGGTTTAGAATATTAGGGTTTAATGTTTAGTTTTAGGGTTTAGGGTTTAAATGTATTCAAGATTAGGGTTTTAGTTTTTAGGGTTTAGGGTTTTTGTTTTAGGTTTTAGGGTTTAGAATATTAGGGTTTAATGTTTACTTTTAGGGTTTAGGGTTTTAGTGTATTCAAGTTTAGGGTTATAATTTTTTGGGTTTAGGGTTTGGTTTTAGGTTTTAGGGTTTACAATTTTAGTTTTAGGGTTTAGGGTTTTAGTGTATTAAAGATAAGGGTTTTTGTTTTTAGGGTTTAGAGTTTCGTTTTTATGTTTTAGTGTTTAGAGAATTAGGATTCAGGGTTTAGTGTATTAAAGTATAGGGTTTTAGATTTAGTTTTTAGGGTTTAGGGTTTAGGGTTTTTGTTTTCAATTTTAGGGTTTTGAGTTTTTGGGTTATATGCTTCGTTTTAGGGTTTAATTTTAGGTTTTAGGGTTTAGGGTTTATTGTATTCAAGTTTAATTAGGGTTTTAGGTTTTAGTTTTTAGGGTTTTTGTTTTAGGTTTTAGGGTTTAGAATTTTAGGGTTTAATATTTAGTTTTAGGGTTTAGGGTTTTAGTGTATTCAAGATTAGGGTTCTAGTTTTTAGGGTTTAGGGTTTTGTTTTTAGGTTTTAGTGTTTATAGTATTAGGATTTAGGGTTAAGTGTATTAAAGTTTAGGGTTTTAGATTTAGTCTTTAGGGTTTAGTGTTTAGATTTTTTAAAAAATTTTAGGGTTTTGTGTTTTTCGGTTATATGCTTAGTTTTAGGGTTTAATTTTAAGGTTTAGGGTTTTAGGTTTTAGAATATTAGGGTTTTGTTTTAGGTTTTAGGGTTTAGAATATTAGGGTTTAATGTTTAGTTTTAGGGTTTAGGGTTTTAGTGTATTCAAGATTAGGGTTTTAGTTTTTAGGGTTTAAAGTTTTTGTTTTAGGTTTTTGGGTTTAGAATATTAGGGTTTAATGTTTACTTTTAGGGTATAGGGTTTTAGTGTATTCAAGTTTAAGGTTATAATTTTTTGGGTTTAGGGTTTGGTTTTAGGTTTTAGGGTTTAAAATTTTAGTTTTAGGGTTTAGGGTTTTAGTGTATTAAAGATTAGGGGTTTTTTTAGGGTTTAGGGTTTTGTTTTTATGTTTTAGTGTTTAGAGAATTAGGATTTAGGGTTTACGGTATTAAAGTTTAGGGTTTTAGATTTATTTTTTAGGGTTTAGGGTTTAGGATTTTTGTTTTCAATTTTAGGGTTTTGAGTTTCTGGGTCATATGCTTCGTTTAGGGTTTAATTTTAGGTTTTAGGATTTAGGGTTTTATTGTATTAAGGTTTAGGATTTTAGGTTTTTGTTTTTAGGGTTTCTGTTTTAGGTTTTAGGGTTTAGAATTTTAGGGTTTAATATTTAGTTTTAGAGTTTAGGGTTTTAGTTTTTAGGGTATAGGGTTTTGTCTTTAGGTTTTAGTGTTTAGAGTATTAGGATTTAGGGTTTAGTGTATTAAAGTTTAGGGTTTTAGATTTAGTTTTTAATGTTTAGTATTTAGATTTTTTTTTAAATTTTAGGGTTTTGAGTTTTTCGGTTATATGCTTAGTTTTAGGGTTTAATTTTAAGGTTTAGGGTTTTTGGTTTTAGTTTTTAGGGTTTTTGTTTTTGGTTTTAGGGTTTAGAATATTAGGGTTTAATGTTTAGTTTTAGGGTTTAGGGTTTAAATGTATTCAAGATTAGGGTTTTAGTTTTTAGGGTTTAGGGTTTTTGTTTTAGGTTTTAGGGTTTAGAATATTAGGGTTTAATGTTTACTTTTAGGGTTTAGGGTTTTAGTGTATTCAAGTTTAGGGTTATAATTTATTGGGTTTAGGGTTTGGTTTTAGGTTTTAGGGTTTACAATTTTAGTTTTAGGGTTTAGGGTTTTAGTGTATTAAAGATAAGGGTTTTTGTTTTTAGGGTTTAGAGTTTCGTTTTTATGTTTTAGTGTTTAGAGAATTAGGATTCAGGGTTTAGTGTATTAAAGTTTAGGGTTTTAGATTTAGTTTTTAGGGTTTAGGGTTTAGGGTTTTTGTTTTCAATTTTAGGGTTTTGAGTTTTTGGGTTATATGCTTCGTTTTAGGGTTTAATTTTAGGTTTTAGGGTTTAGGGTTTATTGTATTCAAGTTTAATTAGGGTTTTAGGTTTTAGTTTTTAGGGTTTTTGTTTTAGGTTTTAGGGTTTAGAATTTTAGGGTTTAATATTTAGTTTTAGGGTTTAGGGTTTTAGTGTATTCAAGATTAGGGTTTTAGTTTTTAGGGTTTAGGGTTTTTGTTTTAGGTTTTTGGGTTTAGAATATTAGGGTTTAATGTTTACTTTTAGGGTATAGGGTTTTAGTGTATTCAAGTTTAGGGTTATAATTTTTTAGGTTTAGGGTTTTGGTTTTAGGTTTTAGGGTTTAAAATTTTAGTTTTAGGGCTTAGGGTTTTAGTGTATTAAAGATTAGGGTTTTTGTTTTTAGGGTTTAAGGTTTCGTTTTTATGTTTTAGTGTTTAGAGAATTAGGATTTAGGGTTTAGTGTATTAAAGATTAGGGTTTTAGATTTAGTTTTTAGGGTTTAGGGTGTAGGGTTTTTGTTTTCAATTTTAGGGTTTTGAGTTTCTGGGTCATATGCTTCGTTTAGGGTTTAATTTTAGGTTTTAGGATTTATGGTTTTATTGTATTAAGGTTTAGGATTTTAGGTTTTTGTTTTTAGGGTTTTTGTTTTAGGTTTTAGGGTTTAGAATTTTAGGGTTTAATATTTAGTTTTAGAGTTTAGGGTTTTAGTTTTTAGGGTATAGGGTTTTGTCTTTAGGTTTTAGTGTTTAGAGTATTAGGATTTAGGGTTTAGTGTATTAAAGTTTAGGGTTTTAGATTTAGTTTTTAATGTTTAGTGTTTAGATTTTTTTTTAAATTTTAGGGTTTTGAGTTTTTCGGTTATATGCTTAGTTTTAGGGTTTAATTTTAAGGTTTAGGGTTTTTGGTTTTAGTTTTTAGGGTTTTTGTTTTTGGTTTTAGGGTTTAGAATATTAGGATTTAATGTTTAGTTTTAGGGTTTAGGGTTTAAATGTATTCAAGATTAGGGTTTTAGTTTTTAGGGTTTTGGGTTTTTGTTTTAGGTTTTAGGGTTTAGAATATTAGGGTTTAATGTTTACTTTTAGGGTTTAGGGTTTTAGTGTATTCAAGTTTAGGGTTATAATTTTTTGGGTTTAGGGTTTGGTTTTAGGTTTTAAGGTTTACAATTTTAGTTTTAGGGTTTAGGGTTTTAGTGTATTAAAGATAAGGGTTTTTGTTTTTAGGGTTTAGAGTTTCGTTTTTATGTTTTAGTGTTTAGAGAATTAGGATTCAGGGTTTAGTGTATTAAAGTTTAGGGTTTTAGATTTAGTTTTTAGGGTTTAGGGTTTAGGGTTTTTGTTTTCAATTTTAGGGTTTTGAGTTTTTGGGTTATATGCTTCGTTTTAGGGTTTAATTTTAGGTTTTAGGGTTTAGGGTTTATTGTATTCAAGTTTAATTAGGGTTTTAGGTTTTAGTTTTTAGGGTTTTTGTTTTAGGTTTTAGGGTTTAGAATTTTAGGGTTTAATATTTAGTTTTAGGGTTTAGGGTTTTAGTGTATTCAAGATTAGGGTTTTAGTTTTTAGGGTTTAGGGTTTTTGTTTTAGGTTTTTGGGTTTAGAATATTAGGGTTTAATGTTTACTTTTAGGGTATAGGGTTTTAGTGTATTCAAGTTTAGGGTTATAATTTTTTAGGTTTAGGGTTTTGGTTTTAGGTTTTAGGGTTTAAAATTTTAGTTTTAGGGCTTAGGGTTTTAGTGTATTAAAGATTAGGGTTTTTGTTTTTAGGGTTTAAGGTTTCGTTTTTATGTTTTAGTGTTTAGAGAATTAGGATTTAGGGTTTAGTGTATTAAAGATTAGGGTTTTAGATTTAGTTTTTAGGGTTTAGGGTGTAGGGTTTTTGTTTTCAATTTTAGGGTTTTGAGTTTCTGGGTCATATGCTTCGTTTAGGGTTTAATTTTAGGTTTTAGGATTTATGGTTTTATTGTATTAAGGTTTAGGATTTTAGGTTTTTGTTTTTAGGGTTTTTGTTTTAGGTTTTAGGGTTTAGAATTTTAGGGTTTAATATTTAGTTTTAGAGTTTAGGGTTTTAGTTTTTAGGGTATAGGGTTTTGTCTTTAGGTTTTAGTGTTTAGAGTATTAGGATTTAGGGTTTAGTGTATTAAAGTTTAGGGTTTTAGATTTAGTTTTTAATGTTTAGTGTTTAGATTTTTTTTTAAATTTTAGGGTTTTGAGTTTTTCGGTTATATGCTTAGTTTTAGGGTTTAATTTTAAGGTTTAGGGTTTTTGGTTTTAGTTTTTAGGGTTTTTGTTTTTGGTTTTAGGGTTTAGAATATTAGGATTTAATGTTTAGTTTTAGGGTTTAGGGTTTAAATGTATTCAAGATTAGGGTTTTAGTTTTTAGGGTTTTGGGTTTTTGTTTTAGGTTTTAGGGTTTAGAATATTAGGGTTTAATGTTTACTTTTAGGGTTTAGGGTTTTAGTGTATTCAAGTTTAGGGTTATAATTTTTTGGGTTTAGGGTTTGGTTTTAGGTTTTAAGGTTTACAATTTTAGTTTTAGGGTTTAGGGTTTTAGTGTATTAAAGATAAGGGTTTTTGTTTTTAGGGTTTAGAGTTTCGTTTTTATGTTTTAGTGTTTAGAGAATTAGGATTCAGGGTTTAGTGTATTAAAGTTTAGGGATTTAGATTTAGTTTTTAGGGTTTAGGGTTTAGGGTTTTTGTTTTCAATTTTAGGGTTTTGAGTTTTTGGGTTATATGCTTCGTTTTAGGGTTTAATTTTAGGTTTTAGGGTTTAGGGTTTATTGTATTCAAGTTTAATTAGGGTTTTAGGTTTTAGTTTTTAGGGTTTTTGTTTTAGGTTTTAGGGTTTAGAATTTTAGGGTTTAATATTTAGTTTTAGGGTTTAGGGTTTTAGTGTATTAAAGATTAGGGTTCTAGTTTTTAGGGTTTAGGGTTTTGTTTTTAGGTTTTAGTGTTTATAGTATTAGGATTTAGGGTTTAGTGTATTAAAGTTTAGGGTTTTAGATTTAGTCTTTAGGGTTTAGTGTTTAGATTTTTTTAAAAATTTTAGGGTTTTGAGTTTTTCGGTTATATGCTTAGTTTTAGGGTTTAATTTTAAGGTTTAGGGTTTCAGGTTTTAGAATATTAAGGTTTTGTTTTAGGCTTTAGGGTTTAGAATATTAGGGTTTAATGTTTAGTTTTAGGGTTTAGGGTTTTAGTGTATTCAAGATTAGGGTTTTAGTTTTTAGGGTTTAAAGTTTTTGTTTTAGGTTTTTGGGTTTAGAATATTAGGGTTTAATGCTTACTTTTAGGGTATAGGGTTTTAGTGTATTCAAGTTTAGGGTTATAATTTTTTAGGTTTAGGGTTTTGGTTTTAGGTTTTAGGGTTTAAAATTTTAGTTTTAGGGTTTAGGGTTTTAGTGTATTAAAGATTAGGGTTTTTGTTTTTAGGGTTTAAGGTTTCGTTTTTATGTTTTAGTGTTTAGATAATTAGGATTTAGGGTTTAGTGTATTAAAGTTTAGGGTTTTAGATTTATTTTTTAGGGTTTAGGGTTTAGGATTTTTGTTTTCAATTTTAGGGTTTTGAGTTTCTGGGTCATATGCTTTGTTTAGGGTTTAATTTTAGGTTTTAGGGTTTAGGGTTTTATTGTATTCAAGTTTAGGATTTTAGCTTTTTGTTTTTAGGGTTTTTGTTTTAGGTTTTAGGGTTTAGAATTTTAGGGTTTAGAATTTTAGGGTTTAGAGTTTAGGGTTTTAGTTTTTAGGGTATAGGGTTTTGTCTTTAGGTTTTAGTGTTTAGAGTATTAGGATTTAGGGTTTAGTGTATTAAAGTTTAGGGGTTTAGATTTAGTTTTTAATGTTTAGTGTTTAGATTTTTTTTTAAATTTTAGGGTTTTGAGTTTTTCGGTTATATGCTTAGTTTTAGGATTTAATTTTAAGGTTTAGGGTTTTTGGTTTTAGTTTTTAGGGTTTTTGTTTTTGGTTTTAGGGTTTAGAATATTAGGGTTTAATGTTTAGTTTTAGGGTTTAGGGTTTAAATGTATTCAAGATTAGGGTTTTAGTTTTTAGGGTTTAGGGTTTTTGTTTTAGGTTTTAGGGTTTAGAATATTAGGGTTTAATGTTTACTTTTAGGGTTTAGGGTTTTAGTGTATTCAAGTTTAGGGTTATAATTTTTTGGGTTTAGGGTTTGGTTTTAGGTTTTAGGGTTTACAATTTTAGTTTTAGGGTTTAGGGTTTTAGTGTATTAAAGATAAGGGTTTTTGTTTTTAGGGTTTAGAGTTTCGTTTTTATGTTTTAGTGTTTAGAGAATTAGGATTCAGGGTTTAGTGTATTAAAGTATAGGGTTTTAGATTTAGTTTTTAGGGTTTAGGGTTTAGGGTTTTTGTTTTCAATTTTAGGGTTTTGAGTTTTTGGGTTATATGCTTCGTTTTAGGGTTTAATTTTAGGTTTTAGGGTTTAGGGTTTATTGTATTCAAGTTTAATTAGGGTTTTAGGTTTTAGTTTTTAGGGTTTTTGTTTTAGGTTTTAGGGTTTAGAATTTTAGGGTTTAATATTTAGTTTTAGGGTTTAGGGTTTTAGAGTATTAAAGATTAGGGTTCTAGTTTTTAGGGTTTAGGGTTTTGTTTTTAGGTTTTAGTGTTTATAGTATTAGGATTTAGGGTTTAGTGTATTAAAGTTTAGGGTTTTAGATTTAGTCTTTAGGGTTTAGTGTTTAGATTTTTTAAAAAATTTTAGGGTTTTGAGTTTTTTGGTTATATGCTTAGTTTTAGGGTTTAATTTTAAGGTTTAGGGTTTCAGGTTTTAGAATATTAAGGTTTTGTTTTAGGTTTTAGGGTTTAGAATATTAGGGTTTAATGTTTAGTTTTAGGGTTTAGGGTTTTAGTGTATTCAAGATTAGGGTTTTAGTTTTTAGGGTTTAAAGTTTTTGTTTTAGGTTTTTGGGTTTAGAATATTAGGGTTTAATGCTTACTTTTAGGGTATAGGGTTTTAGTGTATTCAAGTTTAGGGTTATAATTTTTTAGGTTTAGGGTTTTGGTTTTAGGTTTTAGGGTTTAAAATTTTAGTTTTAGGGTTTAGGGTTTTAGTGTATTAAAGATTAGGGTTTTTGTTTTTAGGGTTTAAGGTTTCGTTTTTATGTTTTAGTGTTTAGATAATTAGGATTTAGGGTTTAGTGTATTAAAGTTTAGGGTTTTAGATTTATTTTTTAGGGTTTAGGGTTTAGGATTTTTGTTTTCAATTTTAGGGTTTTGAGTTTCTGGGTCATATGCTTTGTTTAGGGTTTAATTTTAGGTTTTAGGGTTTAGGGTTTTATTGTATTCAAGTTTAGGATTTTAGCTTTTTGTTTTTAGGGTTTTTGTTTTAGGTTTTAGGGTTTAGAATTTTAGGGTTTAGAATTTTAGGGTTTAGAGTTTAGGGTTTTAGTTTTTAGGGTATAGGGTTTTGTCTTTAGGTTTTAGTGTTTAGAGTATTAGGATTTAGGGTTTAGTGTATTAAAGTTTAGGGGTTTAGATTTAGTTTTTAATGTTTAGTGTTTAGATTTTTTTTTAAATTTTAGGGTTTTGAGTTTTTCGGTTATATGCTTAGTTTTAGGATTTAATTTTAAGGTTTAGGGTTTTTGGTTTTAGTTTTTAGGGTTTTTGTTTTTGGTTTTAGGGTTTAGAATATTAGGGTTTAATGTTTAGTTTTAGGGTTTAGGGTTTAAATGTATTCAAGATTAGGGTTTTAGTTTTTAGGGTTTAGGGTTTTTGTTTTAGGTTTTAGGGTTTAGAATATTAGGGTTTAATGTTTACTTTTAGGGTTTAGGGTTTTAGTGTATTCAAGTTTAGGGTTATAATTTTTTGGGTTTAGGGTTTGGTTTTAGGTTTTAGGGTTTACAATTTTAGTTTTAGGGTTTAGGGTTTTAGTGTATTAAAGATAAGGGTTTTTGTTTTTAGGGTTTAGAGTTTCGTTTTTATGTTTTAGTGTTTAGAGAATTAGGATTCAGGGTTTAGTGTATTAAAGTATAGGGTTTTAGATTTAGTTTTTAGGGTTTAGGGTTTAGGGTTTTTGTTTTCAATTTTAGGGTTTTGAGTTTTTGGGTTATATGCTTCGTTTTAGGGTTTAATTTTAGGTTTTAGGGTTTAGGGTTTATTGTATTCAAGTTTAATTAGGGTTTTAGGTTTTAGTTTTTAGGGTTTTTGTTTTAGGTTTTAGGGTTTAGAATTTTAGGGTTTAATATTTAGTTTTAGGGTTTAGGGTTTTAGAGTATTAAAGATTAGGGTTCTAGTTTTTAGGGTTTAGGGTTTTGTTTTTAGGTTTTAGTGTTTATAGTATTAGGATTTAGGGTTTAGTGTATTAAAGTTTAGGGTTTTAGATTTAGTCTTTAGGGTTTAGTGTTTAGATTTTTTAAAAAATTTTAGGGTTTTGAGTTTTTTGGTTATATGCTTAGTTTTAGGGTTTAATTTTAAGGTTTAGGGTTTCAGGTTTTAGAATATTAAGGTTTTGTTTTAGGTTTTAGGGTTTAGAATATTAGGGTTTAATGTTTAGTTTTAGGGTTTAGGGTTTTAGTGTATTCAAGATTAGGGTTTTAGTTTTTAGGGTTTAAAGTTTTTGTTTTAGGTTTTTGGGTTTAGAATATTAGGGTTTAATGCTTACTTTTAGGGTATAGGGTTTTAGTGTATTCAAGTTTAGGGTTATAATTTTTTAGGTTTAGGGTTTTGGTTTTAGGTTTTAGGGTTTAAAATTTTAGTTTTAGGGTTTAGGGTTTTAGTGTATTAAAGATTAGGGTTTTTGTTTTTAGGGTTTAAGGTTTCGTTTTTATGTTTTAGTGTTTAGATAATTAGGATTTAGGGTTTAGTGTATTAAAGTTTAGGGTTTTAGATTTATTTTTTAGGGTTTAGGGTTTAGGATTTTTGTTTTCAATTTTAGGGTTTTGAGTTTCTGGGTCATATGCTTTGTTTAGGGTTTAATTTTAGGTTTTAGGGTTTAGGGTTTTATTGTATTCAAGTTTAGGATTTTAGCTTTTTGTTTTTAGGGTTTTTGTTTTAGGTTTTAGGGTTTAGAATTTTAGGGTTTAGAATTTTAGGGTTTAGAATTTAGGGTTTTAGTTTTTAGGGTATAGGGTTTTGTCTTTAGGTTTTAGTGTTTAGAGTATTAGGATTTAGGGTTTAGTGTATTAAAGTTTAGGGGTTTAGATTTAGTTTTTAATGTTTAGTGTTTAGATTTTTTTTTAAATTTTAGGGTTTTGAGTTTTTCGGTTATATGCTTAGTTTTAGGATTTAATTTTAAGGTTTAGGGTTTTTGGTTTTAGTTTTTAGGGTTTTTGTTTTTGGTTTTAGGGTTTAGAATATTAGGGTTTAATGTTTAGTTTTAGGGTTTAGGGTTTAAATGTATTCAAGATTAGGGTTTTAGTTTTTAGGGTTTAGGGTTTTTGTTTTAGGTTTTAGGGTTTAGAATATTAGGGTTTAATGTTTACTTTTAGGGTTTAGGGTTTTAGTGTATTCAAGTTTAGGGTTATAATTTTTTGGGTTTAGGGTTTTGGTTTTAGGTTTTAGGGTTTAAAATTTTAGTTTTAGGGCTTAGGGTTTTAGTGTATTAAAGATTAGGGTTTTTGTTTTTAGGGTTTAAGGTTTCGTTTTTATGTTTTAGTGTTTAGAGAATTAGGATTTAGGGTTTAGTGTATTAAAGATTAGGGTTTTAGATTTAGTTTTTAGGGTTTAGGGTGTAGGGTTTTTGTTTTCAATTTTAGGGTTTTGAGTTTCTGGGTCATATGCTTCGTTTAGGGTTTAATTTTAGGTTTTAGGATTTATGGTTTTATTGTATTAAGGTTTAGGATTTTAGGTTTTTGTTTTTAGGGTTTTTGTTTTAGGTTTTAGGGTTTAGAATTTTAGGGTTTAATATTTAGTTTTAGAGTTTAGGGTTTTAGTTTTTAGGGTATAGGGTTTTGTCTTTAGGTTTTAGTGTTTAGAGTATTAGGATTTAGGGTTTAGTGTATTAAAGTTTAGGGTTTTAGATTTAGTTTTTAATGTTTAGTGTTTAGATTTTTTTTTAAATTTTAGGGTTTTGAGTTTTTCGGTTATATGCTTAGTTTTAGGGTTTAATTTTAAGGTTTAGGGTTTTTGGTTTTAGTTTTTAGGGTTTTTGTTTTTGGTTTTAGGGTTTAGAATATTAGGATTTAATGTTTAGTTTTAGGGTTTAGGGTTTAAATGTATTCAAGATTAGGGTTTTAGTTTTTAGGGTTTAGGGTTTTTGTTTTAGGTTTTAGGGTTTAGAATATTAGGGTTTAATGTTTACTTTTAGGGTTTAGGGTTTTAGTGTATTCAAGTTTAGGGTTATAATTTTTTGGGTTTAGGGTTTGGTTTTAGGTTTTAAGGTTTACAATTTTAGTTTTAGGGTTTAGGGTTTTAGTGTATTAAAGATAAGGGTTTTTGTTTTTAGGGTTTAGAGTTTCGTTTTTATGTTTTAGTGTTTAGAGAATTAGGATTCAGGGTTTATTGTATTAAAGTTTAGGGATTTAGATTTAGTTTTTAGGGTTTAGGGTTTAGGGTTTTTGTTTTCAATTTTAGGGTTTTGAGTTTTTGGGTTATATGCTTCGTTTTAGGGTTTAATTTTAGGTTTTAGGGTTTAGGGTTTATTGTATTCAAGTTTAATTAGGGTTTTAGGTTTTAGTTTTTAGGGTTTTTGTTTTAGGTTTTAGGGTTTAGAATTTTAGGGTTTAATATTTAGTTTTAGGGTTTAGGGTTTTAGTTTTTAGGGTATAGGGTTTTGTCTTTAGGTTTTAGTGTTTAGAGTATTAGGATTTAGGGTTTAGTGTATTAAAGTTTAGGGTTTTAGATTTAGTTTTTAATGTTTAGTGTTTAGATTTTTTTTTTAAATTTTAGGGTTTTGAGTTTTTCGGTTATATGCTTAGTTTTAGGGTTTAATTTTAAGGTTTAGGGTTTTTGGTTTTAGTTTTTAGGGTTTTTGTTTTTGGTTTTAGGGTTTAGAATATTAGGGTTTAATGTTTAGTTTTAGGGTTTAGGGTTTAAATGTATTCAAGATTAGGGTTTTAGTTTTTAGGGTTTAGGGTTTTTGTTTTAGGTTTTAGGGTTTAGAATATTAGGGTTTAATGTTTACTTTTAGGGTTTAGGGTTTTAGTGTATTCAAGTTTAGGGTTATAATTTTTTGGGTTTAGGGTTTGGTTTTAGGTTTTAGGGTTTACAATTTTAGTTTTAGGGTTTAGGGTTTTAGTGTATTAAAGATAAGGGTTTTTGTTTTTAGGGTTTAGAGTTTCGTTTTTATGTTTTAGTGTTTAGAGAATTAGGATTCAGGGTTTAGTGTATTAAAGTATAGGGTTTTAGATTTAGTTTTTAGGGTTTAGGGTTTAGGGTTTTTGTTTTCAATTTTAGGGTTTTGAGTTTTTGGGTTATATGCTTCGTTTTAGGGTTTAATTTTAGGTTTTAGGGTTTAGGGTTTATTGTATTCAAGTTTAATTAGGGTTTTAGGTTTTAGTTTTTAGGGTTTTTGTTTTAGGTTTTAGGGTTTAGAATTTTAGGGTTTAATATTTAGTTTTAGGGTTTAGGGTTTTAGTGTATTCAAGATTAGGGTTCTAGTTTTTAGGGTTTAGGGTTTTGTTTTTAGGTTTTAGTGTTTATAGTATTAGGATTTAGGGTTAAGTGTATTAAAGTTTAGGGTTTTAGATTTAGTCTTTAGGGTTTAGTGTTTAGATTTTTTAAAAAATTTTAGGGTTTTGTGTTTTTCGGTTATATGCTTACTTTTAGGGTTTAATTTTAAGGTTTAGGGTTTTAGGTTTTAGAATATTAGGGTTTTGTTTTAGGTTTTAGGGTTTAGAATATTAGGGTTTAATGTTTAGTTTTAGGGTTTAGGGTTTTAGTGTATTCAAGATTAGGGTTTTAGTTTTTAGGGTTTAAAGTTTTTGTTTTAGGTTTTTGGGTTTAGAATATTAGGGTTTAATGTTTACTTTTAGGGTATAGGGTTTTAGTGTATTCAAGTTTGGGGTTATAATTTTTTGGGTTTAGGGTTTGGTTTTAGGTTTTAGGGTTTAAAATTTTAGTTTTAGGGTTTAGGGTTTTAGTGTATTAAAGATTAGGTTTTTTTTTTAGGGTTTAGGGTTTAGGATTTTTGTTTTCAATTTTAGGGTTTTGAGTTTCTGGGTCATATGCTTCGTTTAGGGTTTAATTTTAGGTTTTAGGATTTAGGGTTTTATTGTATTAAGGTTTAGGATTTTAGGTTTTTGTTTTTAGGGTTTTTGTTTTAGGTTTTAGGGTTTAGAATTTTAGGGTTTAATATTTAGTTTTAGAGGTTAGGGTTTTAGTTTTTAGGGTATAGGGTTTTGTCTTTAGGTTTTAGTGTTTAGAGTATTAGGATTTAGGGTTTAGTGTATTAAAGTTTAGGGTTTTAGATTTAGTTTTTAATGTTTAGTGTTTAGATTTTTTTTTTAAATTTTAGGGTTTTGAGTTTTTCGGTTATATGCTTAGTTTTAGGGTTTAATTTTAAGGTTTAGGGTTTTTGGTTTTAGTTTTTAGGGTTTTTGTTTTTGGTTTTAGGGTTTAGAATATTAGGGTTTAATGTTTAGTTTTAGGGTTTAGGGTTTAAATGTATTCAAGATTAGGGTTTTAGTTTTTAGGGTTTAGTGTTTTTGTTTTAGGTTTTAGGGTTTAGAATATTAGGGTTTAATGTTTACTTTTAGGGTTTAGGGTTTTAGTGTATTCAAGTTTAGGGTTATAATTTATTGGGTTTAGGGTTTGGTTTTAGGTTTTAGGGTTTACAATTTTAGTTTTAGGGTTTAGGGTTTTAGTGTATTAAAGATAAGGGTTTTTGTTTTTAGGGTTTAGAGTTTCGTTTTTATGTTTTAGTGTTTAGAGAATTAGGATTCAGGGTTTAGTGTATTAAAGTTTAGGGTTTTAGATTTAGTTTTTAGGGTTTAGGGTTTAGGGTTTTTGTTTTCAATTTTAGGGTTTTGAGTTTTTGGGTTATATGCTTCGTTTTAGGGTTTAATTTTAGGTTTTAGGGTTTAGGGTTTATTGTATTCAAGTTTAATTAGGGTTTTAGGTTTTAGTTTTTAGGGTTTTTGTTTTAGATTTTAGGGTTTAGAATTTTAGGGTTTAATATTTAGTTTTAGGGTTTAGGGTTTTAGTGTATTCAAGATTAGGGTTCTAGTTTTTAGGGTTTAGGGTTTTGTTTTTAGGTTTTAGTGTTTATAGTATTAGGATTTAGGGTTAAGTGTATTAAAGTTTAGGGTTTTAGATTTAGTCTTTAGGGTTTAGTGTTTATATTTTTTAAAAAATTTTAGGGTTTTGTGTTTTTCGGTTATATGGTTAGTTTTAGGGTTTAATTTTAAGGTTTAGGGTTTTAGGTTTTAGAATATTAGGGTTTTAGGTTTTAGAATATTAGGGTTTTGTTTTAGGTTTTAGGGTTTAGAATATTAGGGTTTAATGTTTAGTTTTAGGGTTTAGGGTTTTAGTGTATTCAAGATTAGGGTTTTAGTTTTTAGGGTTTAAAGTTTTTGTTTTAGGTTTTTGGGTTTAGAATATTAGGGTTTAATGTTTACTTTTAGGGTATAGGGTTTTAGTGTATTCAAGTTTAGGATTATAATTTTTTGGGTTTAGGGTTTGGTTTTAGGTTTTAGGGTTTAAAATTTTAGTTTTAGGGTTTAGGGTTTTAGTGTATTAAAGATTAGGGTTTTTTTAGGGTTTAGGGTTTTGTTTTTATGTTTTAGTGTTTAGAGAATTAGGATTTAGGGTTTACTGTATTAAAGTTTAGGGTTTTAGATTTATTTTTTAGGGTTTAGGGTTTAGGATTTTTGTTTTCAATTTTAGGGTTTTGTGTTTCTGGGTCATATGCTTCGTTTAGGGTTTAATTTTAGGTTTTAGGATTTAGGGTTTTATTGTATTAAGGTTTAGGATTTTAGGTTTTTGTTTTTAGGGTTTTTGTTTTAGGTTTTAGGGTTTAGAATTTTAGGGTTTAATATTTAGTTTTAGAGTTTAGGGTTTTAGTTTTTAGGGTATAGGGTTTTGTCTTTAGGTTTTAGTGTTTAGAGTATTAGGATTTAGGGTTTAGTGTATTAAAGTTTAGGGTTTTAGATTTAGTTTTTAATGTTTAGTGTTTAGATTTTTTTTTTAAATTTTAGGGTTTTGAGTTTTTCGGTTATATGCTTAGTTTTAGGGTTTAATTTTAAGGTTTAGGGTTTTTGGTTTTAGTTTTTAGGGTTTTTGTTTTTGGTTTTAGGGTTTAGAATATTAGGGTTTAATGTTTAGTTTTAGGGTTTAGGGTTTAAATGTATTCAAGATTAGGGTTTTAGTTTTTAGGGTTTAGGGTTTTTGTTTTAGGTTTTAGGGTTTAGAATATTAGGGTTTAATGTTTACTTTTAGGGTTTAGGGTTTTAGTGTATTCAAGTTTAGGGTTATAATTTTTTGGGTTTAGGGTTTGGTTTTAGGTTTTAGGGTTTACAATTTTAGTTTTAGGGTTTAGGGTTTTAGTGTATTAAAGATAAGGGTTTTTGTTTTTAGGGTTTAGAGTTTCGTTTTTATGTTTTAGTGTTTAGAGAATTAGGATTCAGGGTTTAGTGTATTAAAGTATAGGGTTTTAGATTTAGTTTTTAGGGTTTAGGGTTTAGGGTTTTTGTTTTCAATTTTAGGGTTTTGAGTTTTTGGGTTATATGCTTCGTTTTAGGGTTTAATTTTAGGTTTTAGGGTTTAGGGTTTATTGTATTCAAGTTTAATTAGGGTTTTAGGTTTTAGTTTTTAGGGTTTTTGTTTTAGGTTTTAGGGTTTAGAATTTTAGGGTTTAATATTTAGTTTTAGGGTTTAGGGTTTTAGTGTATTCAAGATTAGGGTTCTAGTTTTTAGGGTTTAGGGTTTTGTTTTTAGGTTTTAGTGTTTATAGTATTAGGATTTAGGGTTAAGTGTATTAAAGTTTAGGGTTTTAGATTTAGTCTTTAGGGTTTAGTGTTTAGATTTTTTAAAAAATTTTAGGGTTTTGTGTTTTTCGGTTATATGCTTAGTTTTAGGGTTTAATTTTAAGGTTTAGGGTTTTAGGTTTTAGAATATTAGGGTTTTGTTTTAGGTTTTAGGGTTTAGAATATTAGGGTTTAATGTTTAGTTTTAGGGTTTAGGGTTTTAGTGTATTCAAGATTAGGGTTTTAGTTTTTAGGGTTTAAAGTTTTTGTTTTAGGTTTTTGGGTTTAGAATATTAGGGTTTAATGTTTACTTTTAGGGTATAGGGTTTTAGTGTATTCAAGTTTGGGGTTATAATTTTTTGGGTTTAGGGTTTGGTTTTAGGTTTTAGGGTTTAAAATTTTAGTTTTAGGGTTTAGGGTTTTAGTGTATTAAAGATTAGGGTTTTTTTTTAGGGTTTAGGGTTTAGGATTTTTGTTTTCAATTTTAGGGTTTTGAGTTTCTGGGTCATATGCTTCGTTTAGGGTTTAATTTTAGGTTTTAGGATTTAGGGTTTTATTGTATTAAGGTTTAGGATTTTAGGTTTTTGTTTTTAGGGTTTTTGTTTTAGGTTTTAGGGTTTAGAATTTTAGGGTTTAATATTTAGTTTTAGAGGTTAGGGTTTTAGTTTTTAGGGTATAGGGTTTTGTCTTTAGGTTTTAGTGTTTAGAGTATTAGGATTTAGGGTTTAGTGTATTAAAGTTTAGGGTTTTAGATTTAGTTTTTAATGTTTAGTGTTTAGATTTTTTTTTTAAATTTTAGGGTTTTGAGTTTTTCGGTTATATGCTTAGTTTTAGGGTTTAATTTTAAGGTTTAGGGTTTTTGGTTTTAGTTTTTAGGGTTTTTGTTTTTGGTTTTAGGGTTTAGAATATTAGGGTTTAATGTTTAGTTTTAGGGTTTAGGGTTTAAATGTATTCAAGATTAGGGTTTTAGTTTTTAGGGTTTAGTGTTTTTGTTTTAGGTTTTAGGGTTTAGAATATTAGGGTTTAATGTTTACTTTTAGGGTTTAGGGTTTTAGTGTATTCAAGTTTAGGGTTATAATTTATTGGGTTTAGGGTTTGGTTTTAGGTTTTAGGGTTTACAATTTTAGTTTTAGGGTTTAGGGTTTTAGTGTATTAAAGATAAGGGTTTTTGTTTTTAGGGTTTAGAGTTCCGTTTTTATGTTTTAGTGTTTAGAGAATTAGGATTCAGGGTTTAGTGTATTAAAGTTTAGGGTTTTAGATTTAGTTTTTAGGGTTTAGGGTTTAGGGTTTTTGTTTTCAATTTTAGGGTTTTGAGTTTTTGGGTTATATGCTTCGTTTTAGGGTTTAATTTTAGGTTTTAGGGTTTATGGTTTATTGTATTCAAGTTTAATTAGGGTTTTAGGTTTTAGTTTTTAGGGTTTTTGTTTTAGGTTTTAGGGTTTAGAATTTTAGGGTTTAATATTTAGTTTAAGGGTTTAGGGTTTTAGTGTATTCAAGATTAGGGTTTTAGTTTTTAGGGTTTAGGGTTTTTGTTTTAGGTTTTTGGGTTTAGAATATTAGGGTTTAATGTTTACTTTTAGGGTATAGGGTTTTAGTGTATTCAAGTTTAGGGTTATAATTTTTTAGGTTTAGGGTTTTGGTTTTAGGTTTTAGGGTTTAAAATTTTAGTTTTAGGGCTTAGGGTTTTAGTGTATTAAAGATTAGGGTTTTTGTTTTTAGGGTTTAAGGTTTCGTTTTTATGTTTTAGTGTTTAGAGAATTAGGATTTAGGGTTTAGTGTATTAAAGATTAGGGTTTTAGATTTAGTTTTTAGGGTTTAGGGTGTAGGGTTTTTGTTTTCAATTTTAGGGTTTTGAGTTTCTGGGTCATATGCTTCGTTTAGGGTTTAATTTTAGGTTTTAGGATTTATGGTTTTATTGTATTAAGGTTTAGGATTTTAGGTTTTTGTTTTTAGGGTTTTTGTTTTAGGTTTTAGGGTATAGAATTTTAGGGTTTAATATTTAGTTTTAGAGTTTAGGGTTTTAGTTTTTAGGGTATAGGGTTTTGTCTTTAGGTTTTAGTGTTTAGAGTATTAGGATTTAGGGTTTAGTGTATTAAAGTTTAGGGTTTTAGATTTAGTTTTTAATGTTTAGTGTTTAGATTTTTTTTTAAATTTTAGGGTTTTGAGTTTTTCGGTTATATGCTTAGTTTTAGGGTTTAATTTTAAGGTTTAGGGTTTTTGGTTTTAGTTTTTAGGGTTTTTGTTTTTGGTTTTAGGGTTTAGAATATTAGGATTTAATGTTTAGTTTTAGGGTTTAGGGTTTAAATGTATTCAAGATTAGGGTTTTAGTTTTTAGGGTTTAGGGTTTTTGTTTTAGGTTTTAGGGTTTAGAATATTAGGGTTTAATGTTTACTTTTAGGGTTTAGGGTTTTAGTGTATTCAAGTTTAGGGTTATAATTTTTTGGGTTTAGGGTTTGGTTTTAGGTTTTAAGGTTTACAATTTTAGTTTTAGGGTTTAGGGTTTTAGTGTATTAAAGATAAGGGTTTTTGTTTTTAGGGTTTAGAGTTTCGTTTTTATGTTTTAGTGTTTAGAGAATTAGGATTCAGGGTTTAGTGTATTAAAGTTTAGGGATTTAGATTTAGTTTTTAGGGTTTAGGGTTTAGGGTTTTTGTTTTCAATTTTAGGGTTTTGAGTTTTTGGGTTATATGCTTCGTTTTAGGGTTTAATTTTAGGTTTTAGGGTTTAGGGTTTATTGTATTCAAGTTTAATTAGGGTTTTAGGTTTTAGTTTTTAGGGTTTTTGTTTTAGGTTTTAGGGTTTAGAATTTTAGGGTTTAATATTTAGTTTTAGGGTTTAGGGTTTTAGTGTATTAAAGATTAGGGTTCTAGTTTTTAGGGTTTAGGGTTTTGTTTTTAGGTTTTAGTGTCTATAGTATTAGGATTTAGGGTTTAGTGTATTAAAGTTTAGGGTTTTAGATTTAGTCTTTAGGGTTTAGTGTTTAGATTTTTTTAAAAATTTTAGGGTTTTGAGTTTTTCGGTTATATGCTTAGTTTTAGGGTTTAATTTTAAGGTTTAGGGTTTCAGGTTTTAGAATATTAAGGTTTTGTTTTAGGCTTTAGGGTTTAGAATATTAGGGTTTAATGTTTAGTTTTAGGGTTTAGGGTTTTAGTGTATTCAAGATTAGGGTTTTAGTTTTTAGGGTTTAAAGTTTTTGTTTTAGGTTTTTGGGTTTAGAATATTAGGGTTTAATGCTTACTTTTAGGGTATAGGGTTTTAGTGTATTCAAGTTTAGGGTTATAATTTTTTAGGTTTAGGGTTTTGGTTTTAGGTTTTAGGGTTTAAAATTTTAGTTTTAGGGTTTAGGGTTTTAGTGTATTAAAGATTAGGGTTTTTGTTTTTAGGGTTTAAGGTTTCGTTTTTATGTTTTAGTGTTTAGATAATTAGGATTTAGGGTTTAGTGTATTAAAGTTTAGGGTTTTAGATTTAGTTTTTAGGGTTTAGGGTGTAGGGTTTTTGTTTTCAATTTTAGGGTTTTAAGTTTTTGGGTTATATGCTTCGTTTTAGGATTTAGTTTTAGGTTTTAGGGTTTAGGGTTTTATTGTATTCAAGTTTAGGGTTTTAGGTTTTTGTTTTAGGGTTTTTGTTTTAGGTTTTAGGGTTTAATATTTAGTTTTAGGGTTTAGGGTTTTAGTGTATTAAAGATTAGGGTTCTAGTTTTTAGGGTTTAGGGTTTTGTTTTTAGGTTTTAGTATTTAGAGTATTCGGATTTAGGGTTTAGTGTATTAATGTTTAGGGTTTTAGATTTAGTTTTTAGGGTTTAGTGTTTAGATTTTTTTTTAAATTTTAGGGTTTAGAATTTTTCAGTTATAAGCATAGTTTTAGGGTTTAATTTTAAGGTTTAGGGTTTTCGGTTTTAATTTTTAGGGTTTTTGTTTAAGGTTTTAGGGTTTAGAATATTAGGGTTTAATATTTAGTTTTAGGGTTTAGGGTTTTAGTGTATTCAAGATTAGGGTTATAGTTTTTAGGGTTTAGGGTTTTTGTTTTAGGTTTTAAGGTTTAGAATATTAGGGTTTAATGTTTAGTTTTAGGGTTTAGGGTTTTAGTGTATTCAAGTTTAGGGTTATAATTTTTTGGGTTTAGGGTTTGGTTTTAGGTTTTAGGGTTTAAAATTTTAGTTTTAGGGTTTAGGGTTTTAGTGTATTAAAGATTAGGGTTTTTTTTAGGGTTTAGGGTTTTGTTTTTATGTTTTAGTGTTTAGAGAATTAGGATTTAGGGTTTACTGTATTAAAGTTTAGGGTTTTAGATTTATTTTTTAGGGTTTAGGGTTTAGGATTTTTGTTTTCAATGTTAGGGTTTTGAGTTTCTGGGTCATATGCTTCGTTTAGGGTTTAATTTTAGGTTTTAGGATTTAGGGTTTTATTGTATTAAGGTTTAGGATTTTAGGTTTTTGTTTTTAGGGTTTTTGTTTTAGGTTTTAGGGTTTAGAATTTTAGGGTTTAATATTTAGTTTTAGAGTTTAGGGTTTTAGTTTTTAGGGTATAGGGTTTTGTCTTTAGGTTTTAGTGTTTAGAGTATTAGGATTTAGGGTTTAGTGTATTAAAGTTTAGGGTTTTAGATTTAGTTTTTAATGTTTAGTGTTTAGATTTTTTTTTTAAATTTTAGGGTTTTAGGTTTTTCGGTTATATGCTTAGTTTTAGGGTTTAATTTTAAGGTTTAGGGTTTTTGGTTTTAGTTTTTAGGGTTTTTGTTTTTGGTTTTAGGGTTTAGAATATTAGGGTTTAATGTTTAGTTTTAGGGTTTAGGGTTTAAATGTATTCAAGATTAGGGTTTTAGTTTTTAGGGTTTAGGGTTTTTGTTTTAGGTTTTAGGGTTTAGAATATTAGGGTTTAATGTTTACTTTTAGGGTTTAGGGTTTTAGTGTATTCAAGTTTAGGGTTATAATTTATTGGGGTTAGGGTTTGGTTTTAGGTTTTAGGGTTTACAATTTTAGTTTTAGGGTTTAGGGTTTTAGTGTATTAAAGATAAAGGTTTTTGTTTTTAGGGTTTAGAGTTTCGTTTTTATGTTTTAGTGTTTAGAGAATTAGGATTCAGGGTTTAGTGTATTAAAGTTTATGGTTTTAGATTTAGTTTTTAGGGTTTAGGGTTTAGGGTTTTTGTTTTCAATTTTAGGGTTTTGAGTTTTTGGGTTATATGCTTCGTTTTAGGGTTTAATTTTAGGTTTTAGGGTTTAGGGTTTATTGTATTCAAGTTTAATTAGGGTTTTAGGTTTTAGTTTTTAGGGTTTTTGTTTTAGGTTTTAGGGTTTAGAATTTTAGGGTTTAATATTTAGTTTTAGGGTTTAGGGTTTTAGTGTTAATAAAAGATTAGGGTTCTAGTTTTTAGGGTTTAGGGTTTTGTTTTTAGGTTTTAGTGTTTATAGTATTAGGATTTAGGGTTAAGTGTATTAAAGTTTAGGGTTTTAGATTTAGTTTTTAGGGTTTAGTGTTTAGATTTTTTAAAAAATTTTAGGGTTTTGTGTTTTTCGGTTATATGCTTAGTTTTAGGGTTTAATTTTAAGGTTTAGGGTTTTAGGTTTTAGAATATTAGGGTTTTGTTTTAGGTTTTATGGTTTAGAATATTAGGGTTTAATGTTTAGTTTTAGGGTTTAGGGTTTTAGTGTATTCAAGATTAGGGTTTTAGTTTTTAGGGTTTAAAGTTTTTGTTTTAGGTTTTTGGGTTTAGAATATTAGGGTTTAATGTTTACTTTTAGGGTATAGGGTTTTAGTGTATTCAAGTTTGGGGTTATAATTTTTTGGGTTTAGGGTTTGGTTTTAGGTTTTAGGGTTTAAAATTTTAGTTTTAGGGTTTAGGGTTTTAGTGTATTAAAGATTAGGGTTTTTTTTTAGGGTTTAGGGTTTTGTTTTTATGTTTTAGTGTTTAGAGAATTAGGATTTAGGGTTTACTGTATTAAAGTTTAGGGTTTTAGATTTATTTTTTAGGGTTTAGGATTTTTGTTTTCAATTTTAGGGTTTTGAGTTTCTGGGTCATATGCTTCGTTTAGGGTTTAATTTTAGGTTTTAGGATTTAGGGTTTTATTGTATTAAGGTTTAGGATTTTAGGTTTTTGTTTTTAGGGTTTTTGTTTTAGGTTTTAGGGTTTAGAATTTTAGGGTTTAATATTTAGTTTTAGAGGTTAGGGTTTTAGTTTTTAGGGTATAGGGTTTTGTCTTTAGGTTTTAGTGTTTAGAGTATTAGGATTTAGGGTTTAGTGTATTAAAGTTTAGGGTTTTAGATTTAGTTTTTAATGTTTAGTGTTTAGATTTTTTTTTTAAATTTTAGGGTTTTGAGTTTTTCGGTTATATGCTTAGTTTTAGGGTTTAATTTTAAGGTTTAGGGTTTTTGGTTTTAGTTTTAGGGTTTTTGTTTTTTGTTTTAGGGTTTAGAATATTAGGGTTTAATGTTTAGTTTTAGGGTTTAGGGTTTAAATGTATTCAAGATTAGGGTTTTAGTTTTTAGGGTTTAGGGTTTTTGTTTTAGGTTTTAGGGTTTAGAATATTAGGGTTTAATGTTTACTTTTAGGGTTTAGGGTTTTAGTGTATTCAAGTTTAGGGTTATAATTTATTGGGTTTAGGGTTTGGTTTTAGGTTTTAGGGTTTACAATTTTAGTTTTAGGGTTTAGGGTTTTAGTGTATTAAAGATAAGGGTTTTTGTTTTTAGGGTTTAGAGTTTCGTTTTTATGTTTTAGTGTTTAGAGAATTAGGATTCAGGGTTTAGTGTATTAAAGTTTAGGGTTTTAGATTTAGTTTTTAGGGTTTAGGGTTTAGGGTTTTTGTTTTCAATTTTAGGGTTTTGAGTTTTTGGGTTATATGCTTCGTTTTAGGGTTTAATTTTAGGTTTTAGGGTTTAGGGTTTATTGTATTCAAGTTTAATTAGGGTTTTAGGTTTTAGTTTTTAGGGTTTTTGTTTTAGGTTTTAGGGTTTAGAATTTTAGGGTTTAATATTTAGTTTTAGGGTTTAGGGTTTTAGTGTATTCAAGATTAGGGTTCTAGTTTTTAGGGTTTAGGGTTTTGTTTTTAGGTTTTAGTGTTTATAGTATTAGGATTTAGGGTTAAGTGTATTAAAGTTTAGGGTTTTAGATTTAGTCTTTAGGGTTTAGTGTTTATATTTTTTAAAAAATTTTAGGGTTTTGTGTTTTTCGGTTATATGCTTAGTTTTAGGGTTTAATTTTAAGGTTTAGGGTTTTAGGTTTTAGAATATTAGGGTTTTAGGTTTTAGGTTTTAGGGTTTAGAATATTAGGGTTTAATGTTTAGTTTTAGGGTTTAGGGTTTTAGTGTATTCAAGATTAGGGTTTTAGTTTTTAGGGTTTAAAGTTTTTGTTTTAGGTTTTTGGGTTTAGAATATTAGGGTTTAATGTTTACTTTTAGGGTATAGGGTTTTAGTGTATTCAAGTTTAGGGTTATAATTTTTTGGGTTTAGGGTTTGGTTTTAGGTTTTAGGGTTTAAAATTTTAGTTTTAGGGTTTAGGGTTTTAGTGTATTAAAGATTAGGGTTTTTTTTAGGGTTTAGGGTTTTGTTTTTATGTTTTAGTGTTTAGAGAATTAGGATTTAGGGTTTACTGTATTAAAGTTTAGGGTTTTAGATTTATTTTTTAGGGTTTAGGGTTTAGGATTTTTGTTTTCAATTTTAGGGTTTTGAGTTTCTGGGTCATATGCTTCGTTTAGGGTTTAATTTTAGGTTTTAGGATTTAGGGTTTTATTGTATTAAGGTTTAGGATTTTAGGTTTTTGTTTTTAGGGTTTCTGTTTTAGGTTTTAGGGTTTAGAATTTTAGGGTTTAATATTTAGTTTTAGAGTTTAGGGTTTTAGTTTTTAGGGTATAGGGTTTTGTCTTTAGGTTTTAGTGTTTAGAGTATTAGGATTTAGGGTTTAGTGTATTAAAGTTTAGGGTTTTAGATTTAGTTTTTAATGTTTAGTGTTTAGATTTTTTTTTAAATTT
Organism: Euphrasia confusa; assembly: GCA_954870475.1. NCBI lineage: Eukaryota > Viridiplantae > Streptophyta > Magnoliopsida > Lamiales > Orobanchaceae > Euphrasia > Euphrasia confusa. The sequence goes on along the minus strand of CATPAB010000244.1, from coordinate 164,419 downwards.
TAGGGTTTTGAGTTTTTCGGTTATATGCTTAGTTTTAGGGTTTAATTTTAAGGTTTAGGGTTTTTGGTTTTAGTTTTTAGGGTTTTTGTTTTTGGTTTTAGGGTTTAGAATATTAGGGTTTAATGTTTAGTTTTAGGGTTTAGGGTTTAAATGTATTCAAGATTAGGGTTTTAGTTTTTAGGGTTTAGGGTTTTTGTTTTAGGTTTTAGGGTTTAGAATATTAGGGTTTAATGTTTACTTTTAGGGTTTAGGGTTTTAGTGTATTCAAGTTTAGGGTTATAATTTATTGGGTTTAGGGTTTGGTTTTAGGTTTTAGGGTTTACAATTTTAGTTTTAGGGTTTAGGGTTTTAGTGTATTAAAGATAAGGGTTTTTGTTTTTAGGGTTTAGAGTTTCGTTTTTATGATTTAGTGTTTAGAGAATTAGGATTCAGGGTTTAGTGTATTAAAGTTTAGGGTTTTAGATTTAGTTTTTAGGGTTTAGGGTTTAGGGTTTTTGTTTTCAATTTTAGGGTTTTGAGTTTTTGGGTTATATGCTTCGTTTTAGGGTTTAATTTTAGGTTTTAGGGTTTAGGGTTTATTGTATTCAAGTTTAATTAGGGTTTTAGGTTTTAGTTTTTAGGGTTTTTGTTTTAGGTTTTAGGGTTTAGAATTTTAGGGTTTAATATTTAGTTTTAGGGTTTAGGGTTTTAGTGTATTTAAGATTAGGGTTTTAGTTTTTAGGGTTTAGGGTTTTTGTTTTAGGTTTTTGGGTTTAGAATATTAGGGTTTAATGTTTACTTTTAGGGTATAGGGTTTTAGTGTATTCAAGTTTAGGGTTATAATTTTTTAGGTTTAGGGTTTTGGTTTTAGGTTTTAGGGTTTAAAATTTTAGTTTTAGGGCTTAGGGTTTTAGTGTATTAAAGATTAGGGTTTTTGTTTTTAGGGTTTAAGGTTTCGTTTTTATGTTTTAGTGTTTAGAGAATTAGGATTTAGGGTTTAGTGTATTAAAGATTAGGGTTTTAGATTTAGTTTTTAGGGTTTAGGGTGTAGGGTTTTTGTTTTCAATTTTAGGGTTTTGAGTTTCTGGGTCATATGCTTCGTTTAGGGTTTAATTTTAGGTTTTAGGATTTATGGTTTTATTGTATTAAGGTTTAGGATTTTAGGTTTTTGTTTTTAGGGTTTTTGTTTTAGGTTTTAGGGTTTAGAATTTTAGGGTTTAATATTTAGTTTTAGAGTTTAGGGTTTTAGTTTTTAGGGTATAGGGTTTTGTCTTTAGGTTTTAGTGTTTAGAGTATTAGGATTTAGGGTTTAGTGTATTAAAGTTTAGGGTTTTAGATTTAGTTTTTAATGTTTAGTGTTTAGATTTTTTTTTAAATTTTAGGTTTTTGAGTTTTTCGGTTATATGCTTAGTTTTAGGGTTTAATTTTAAGGTTTAGGGTTTTTGGTTTTAGTTTTTAGGGTTTTTGTTTTTGGTTTTAGGGTTTAGAATATTAGGATTTAATGTTTAGTTTTAGGGTTTAGGGTTTAAATGTATTCAAGATTAGGGTTTTAGTTTTTAGGGTTTAGGGTTTTTGTTTTAGGTTTTAGGGTTTAGAATATTAGGGTTTAATGTTTACTTTTAGGGTTTAGGGTTTTAGTGTATTCAAGTTTAGGGTTATAATTTTTTGGGTTTAGGGTTTGGTTTTAGGTTTTAAGGTTTACAATTTTAGTTTTAGGGTTTAGGGTTTTAGTGTATTAAAGATAAGGGTTTTTGTTTTTAGGGTTTAGAGTTTCGTTTTTATGTTTTAGTGTTTAGAGAATTAGGATTCAGGGTTTAGTGTATTAAAGTTTAGGGATTTAGATTTAGTTTTTAGGGTTTAGGGTTTAGGGTTTTTGTTTTCAATTTTAGGGTTTTGAGTTTTTGGGTTATATGCTTCGTTTTAGGGTTTAATTTTAGGTTTTAGGGTTTAGGGTTTATTGTATTCAAGTTTAATTAGGGTTTTAGGTTTTAGTTTTTAGGGTTTTTGTTTTAGGTTTTAGGGTTTAGAATTTTAGGGTTTAATATTTAGTTTTAGGGTTTAGGGTTTTAGTGTATTAAAGATTAGGGTTCTAGTTTTTAGGGTTTAGGGTTTTGTTTTTAGGTTTTAGTGTTTATAGTATTAGGATTTAGGGTTTAGTGTATTAAAGTTTAGGGTTTTAGATTTAGTCTTTAGGGTTTAGTGTTTAGATTTTTTTAAAAATTTTAGGGTTTTGAGTTTTTCGGTTATATGCTTAGTTTTAGGGTTTAATTTTAAGGTTTAGGGTTTTAGGTTTTAGAATATTAAGGTTTTGTTTTAGGCTTTAGGGTTTAGAATATTAGGGTTTAATGTTTAGTTTTAGGGTTTAGGGTTTTAGTGTATTCAAGATTAGGGTTTTAGTTTTTAGGGTTTAAAGTTTTTGTTTTAGGTTTTTGGGTTTAGAATATTAGGGTTTAATGCTTACTTTTAGGGTATAGTGTTTTAGTGTATTCAAGTTTAGGGTTATAATTTTTTAGGTTTAGGGTTTTGGTTTTAGGTTTTAGGGTTTAAAATTTTAGTTTTAGGGTTTAGGGTTTTAGTGTATTAAAGATTAGGGTTTTTGTTTTTAGGGTTTAAGGTTTCGTTTTTATGTTTTAGTGTTTAGATAATTAGGATTTAGGGTTTAGTGTATTAAAGTTTAGGGTTTTAGATTTATTTTTTAGGGTTTAGGGTTTAGGATTTTTGTTTTCAATTTTAGGGTTTTGAGTTTCTGGGTCATATGCTTTGTTTAGGGTTTAATTTTAGGTTTTAGGGTTTAGGGTTTTATTGTATTCAAGTTTAGGATTTTAGCTTTTTGTTTTTAGGGTTTTTGTTTTAGGTTTTAGGGTTTAGAATTTTAGGGTTTAGAATTTTAGGGTTTAGAGTTTAGGGTTTTAGTTTTTAGGGTATAGGGTTTTGTCTTTAGGTTTTAGTGTTTAGAGTATTAGGATTTAGGGTTTAGTGTATTAAAGTTTAGGGGTTTAGATTTAGTTTTTAATGTTTAGTGTTTAGATTTTTTTTTAAATTTTAGGGTTTTGAGTTTTTCGGTTATATGCTTAGTTTTAGGATTTAATTTTAAGGTTTAGGGTTTTTGGTTTTAGTTTTTAGGGTTTTTGTTTTTGGTTTTAGGGTTTAGAATATTAGGGTTTAATGTTTAGTTTTAGGGTTTAGGGTTTAAATGTATTCAAGATTAGGGTTTTAGTTTTTAGGGTTTAGGGTTTTTGTTTTAGGTTTTAGGGTTTAGAATATTAGGGTTTAATGTTTACTTTTAGGGTTTAGGGTTTTAGTGTATTCAAGTTTAGGGTTATAATTTTTTGGGTTTAGGGTTTGGTTTTAGGTTTTAGGGTTTACAATTTTAGTTTTAGGGTTTAGGGTTTTAGTGTATTAAAGATAAGGGTTTTTGTTTTTAGGGTTTAGAGTTTCGTTTTTATGTTTTAGTGTTTAGAGAATTAGGATTCAGGGTTTAGTGTATTAAAGTATAGGGTTTTAGATTTAGTTTTTAGGGTTTAGGGTTTAGGGTTTTTGTTTTCAATTTTAGGGTTTTGAGTTTCTGGGTCATATGCTTCGTTTAGGGTTTAATTTTAGGTTTTAGGATTTATGGTTTTATTGTATTAAGGTTTAGGATTTTAGGTTTTTGTTTTTAGGGTTTTTGTTTTAGGTTTTAGGGTTTAGAATTTTAGGGTTTAATATTTAGTTTTAGAGTTTAGGGTTTTAGTTTTTAGGGTATAGGGTTTTGTCTTTAGGTTTTAGTGTTTAGAGTATTAGGATTTAGGGTTTAGTGTATTAAAGTTTAGGGTTTTAGATTTAGTTTTTAATGTTTAGTGTTTAGATTTTTTTTTAAATTTTAGGTTTTTGAGTTTTTCGGTTATATGCTTAGTTTTAGGGTTTAATTTTAAGGTTTAGGGTTTTTGGTTTTAGTTTTTAGGGTTTTTGTTTTTGGTTTTAGGGTTTAGAATATTAGGATTTAATGTTTAGTTTTAGGGTTTAGGGTTTAAATGTATTCAAGATTAGGGTTTTAGTTTTTAGGGTTTAGGGTTTTTGTTTTAGGTTTTAGGGTTTAGAATATTAGGGTTTAATGTTTACTTTTAGGGTTTAGGGTTTTAGTGTATTCAAGTTTAGGGTTATAATTTTTTGGGTTTAGGGTTTGGTTTTAGGTTTTAAGGTTTACAATTTTAGTTTTAGGGTTTAGGGTTTTAGTGTATTAAAGATAAGGGTTTTTGTTTTTAGGGTTTAGAGTTTCGTTTTTATGTTTTAGTGTTTAGAGAATTAGGATTCAGGGTTTAGTGTATTAAAGTTTAGGGATTTAGATTTAGTTTTTAGGGTTTAGGGTTTAGGGTTTTTGTTTTCAATTTTAGGGTTTTGAGTTTTTGGGTTATATGCTTCGTTTTAGGGTTTAATTTTAGGTTTTAGGGTTTAGGGTTTATTGTATTCAAGTTTAATTAGGGTTTTAGGTTTTAGTTTTTAGGGTTTTTGTTTTAGGTTTTAGGGTTTAGAATTTTAGGGTTTAATATTTAGTTTTAGGGTTTAGGGTTTTAGTGTATTAAAGATTAGGGTTCTAGTTTTTAGGGTTTAGGGTTTTGTTTTTAGGTTTTAGTGTTTATAGTATTAGGATTTAGGGTTTAGTGTATTAAAGTTTAGGGTTTTAGATTTAGTCTTTAGGGTTTAGTGTTTAGATTTTTTTAAAAATTTTAGGGTTTTGAGTTTTTCGGTTATATGCTTAGTTTTAGGGTTTAATTTTAAGGTTTAGGGTTTTAGGTTTTAGAATATTAAGGTTTTGTTTTAGGATTTAGGGTTTAGAATATTAGGGTTTAATGTTTAGTTTTAGGGTTTAGGGTTTTAGTGTATTCAAGATTAGGGTTTTAGTTTTTAGGGTATAAAGTTTTTGTTTTAGGTTTTTGGGTTTAGAATATTAGGGTTTAATGCTTACTTTTAGGGTATAGTGTTTTAGTGTATTCAAGTTTAGGGTTATAATTTTTTAGGTTTAGGGTTTTGGTTTTAGGTTTTAGGGTTTAAAATTTTAGTTTTAGGGTTTAGGGTTTTAGTGTATTAAAGATTAGGGTTTTGTTTTTAGGGTTTAAGGTTTCGTTTTTATGTTTTAGTGTTTAGATAATTAGGATTTAGGGTTTAGTGTATTAAAGTTTAGGGTTTTAGATTTATTTTTTAGGGTTTAGGGTTTAGGATTTTTGTTTTCAATTTTAGGGTTTTGAGTTTCTGGGTCATATGCTTTGTTTAGGGTTTAATTTTAGGTTTTAGGGTTTAGGGTTTTATTGTATTCAAGTTTAGGATTTTAGCTTTTTGTTTTTAGGGTTTTTGTTTTAGGTTTTAGGGTTTAGAATTTTAGGGTTTAGAATTTTAGGGTTTAGAGTTTAGGGTTTTAGTTTTTAGGGTATAGGGTTTTGTCTTTAGGTTTTAGTGTTTAGAGTATTAGGATTTAGGGTTTAGTGTATTAAAGTTTAGGGGTTTAGATTTAGTTTTTAATGTTTAGTGTTTAGATTTTTTTTTAAATTTTAGGGTTTTGAGTTTTTCGGTTATATGCTTAGTTTTAGGATTTAATTTTAAGGTTTAGGGTTTTTGGTTTTAGTTTTTAGGGTTTTTGGTTTTGGTTTTAGGGTTTAGAATATTAGGGTTTAATGTTTAGTTTTAGGGTTTAGGGTTTAAATGTATTCAAGATTAGGGTTTTAGTTTTTAGGGTTTAGGGTTTTTGTTTTAGGTTTTAGGGTTTAGAATATTAGGGTTTAATGTTTACTTTTAGGGTTTAGGGTTTTAGTGTATTCAAGTTTAGGGTTATAATTTTTTGGGTTTAGGGTTTGGTTTTAGGTTTTAGGGTTTACAATTTTAGTTTTAGGGTTTAGGGTTTTAGTGTATTAAAGATAAGGGTTTTTGTTTTTAGGGTTTAGAGTTTCGTTTTTATGTTTTAGTGTTTAGAGAATTAGGATTCAGGGTTTAGTGTATTAAAGTATAGGGTTTTAGATTTAGTTTTTAGGGTTTAGGGTTTAGGGTTTTTGTTTTCAATTTTAGGGTTTTGAGTTTTTGGGTTATATGCTTCGTTTTAGGGTTTAATTTTAGGTTTTAGGGTTTAGGGTTTATTGTATTCAAGTTTAATTAGGGTTTTAGGTTTTAGTTTTTAGGGTTTTTGTTTTAGGTTTTAGGGTTTAGAATTTTAGGGTTTAATATTTAGTTTTAGGGTTTAGGGTTTTAGAGTATTAAAGATTAGGGTTCTAGTTTTTAGGGTTTAGGGTTTTGTTTTTAGGTTTTAGTGTTTATAGTATTAGGATTTAGGGTTTAGTGTATTAAAGTTTAGGGTTTTAGATTTAGTCTTTAGGGTTTAGTGTTTAGATTTTTTTAAAAATTTTAGGGTTTTGAGTTTTTCGGTTATATGCTTAGTTTTAGGGTTTAATTTTAAGGTTTAGGGTTTTAGGTTTTAGAATATTAAGGTTTTGTTTTAGGTTTTAGGGTTTAGAATATTAGGGTTTAATGTTTAGTTTTAGGGTTTAGGGTTTTAGTGTATTCAAAATTAGGGTTTTAGTTTTTAGGGTTTAAAGTTTTTGTTTTAGGTTTTTGGGTTTAGAATATTAGGGTTTAATGTTTACTTTTAGGGTATAGGGTTTTAGTGTATTCAAGTTTAGGGTTATAATTTTTTAGGTTTAGGGTTTTGGTTTTAGGTTTTAGGGTTTAAAATTTTAGTTTTAGGGTTTAGGGTTTTAGTGTATTAAAGATTAGGGTTTTTGTTTTTAGGGTTTAAGGTTTCGTTTTTATGTTTTAGTGTTTAGATAATTAGGATTTAGGGTTTAGTGTATTAAAGTTTAGGGTTTTAGATTTATTTTTTAGGGTTTAGGGTTTAGGATTTTTGTTTTCAATTTTAGGGTTTTGAGTTTCTGGGTCATATGCTTCGTTTAGGGTTTAATTTTAGGTTTTAGGGTTTAGGGTTTTATTGTATTCAAGTTTAGGATTTTAGCTTTTTGTTTTTAGGGTTTTTGTTTTAGGTTTTAGGGTTTAGAATTTTAGGGTTTAGAATTTTAGGGTTTAGAGTTTAGGGTTTTAGTTTTTAGGGTATAGGGTTTTGTCTTTAGGTTTTAGTGTTTAGAGTATTAGGATTTAGGGTTTAGTGTATTAAAGTTTAGGGGTTTAGATTTAGTTTTTAATGTTTAGTGTTTAGATTTTTTTTTAAATTTTAGGGTTTTGAGTTTTTCGGTTATATGCTTAGTTTTAGGGTTTAATTTTAAGGTTTAGGGTTTTAGGTTTTAGTTTTTAGGGTTTTTGTTTTTGGTTTTAGGGTTTAGAATATTAGGGTTTAATGTTTAGTTTTAGGGTTTAGGGTTTAAATGTATTCAAGATTAGGGTTTTAGTTTTTAGGGTTTTTGTTTTAGGTTTTAGGGTTTAGAATATTAGGGTTTAATGTTTACTTTTAGGGTTTAGGGTTTTAGTGTATTCAAGTTTAGGGTTATAATTTTTTAGGTTTTTGGTTTGGTTTTAGGTTTTAGGGTTTACAATTTTAGTTTTAGGGTTTAGGGTTTTAGTGTATTAAAGATAAGGGTTTTTGTTTTTAGGGTATAGAGTTTCGTTTTTATGTTTTAGTGTTTAGAGAATTAGGATTCAGGGTTTAGTGTATTAAAGTTTAGGGTTTTAGATTTAGTTTTTAGAGTTTAGGGTTTAGGGTTTTTGTTTTCAATTTTAGGGTTTTGAGTTTCTGGGTCATATGCTTCGTTTAGGGTTTAATTTTAGGTTTTAGGATTTATGGTTTTATTGTATTAAGGTTTAGGATTTTAGGTTTTTGTTTTTAGGGTTTTTGTTTTAGGTTTTAGGGTTTAGAATTTTAGGGTTTAATATTTAGTTTTAGAGTTTAGGGTTTTAGTTTTTAGTGTATAGGGTTTTGTCTTTAGGTTTTAGTGTTTAGAGTATTAGGATTTAGGGTTTAGTGTATTAAAGTTTAGGGTTTTAGATTTAGTTTTTAATGTTTAGTGTTTAGATTTTTTTTTAAATTTTAGGTTTTTGAGTTTTTCGGTTATATGCTTAGTTTTAGGGTTTAATTTTAAGGTTTAGGGTTTTTGGTTTTAGTTTTTAGGGTTTTTGTTTTTGGTTTTAGGGTTTAGAATATTAGGATTTAATGTTTAGTTTTAGGGTTTAGGGTTTAAATGTATTCAAGATTAGGGTTTTAGTTTTTAGGGTTTAGGGTTTTTGTTTTAGGTTTTAGGGTTTAGAATATTAGGGTTTAATGTTTACTTTTAGGGTTTAGGGTTTTAGTGTATTCAAGTTTAGGGTTATAATTTTTTGGGTTTAGGGTTTGGTTTTAGGTTTTAAGGTTTACAATTTTAGTTTTAGGGTTTAGGGTTTTAGTGTATTAAAGATAAGGGTTTTTGTTTTTAGGGTTTAGAGTTTCGTTTTTATGTTTTAGTGTTTAGAGAATTAGGATTCAGGGTTTAGTGTATTAAAGTTTAGGGATTTAGATTTAGTTTTTAGGGTTTAGGGTTTAGGGTTTTTGTTTTCAATTTTAGGGTTTTGAGTTTTTGGGTTATATGCTTCGTTTTAGGGTTTAATTTTAGGTTTTAGGGTTTAGGGTTTATTGTATTCAAGTTTAATTAGGGTTTTAGGTTTTAGTTTTTAGGGTTTTTGTTTTAGGTTTTAGGGTTTAGAATTTTAGGGTTTAATATTTAGTTTTAGGGTTTAGGGTTTTAGTGTATTAAAGATTAGGGTTCTAGTTTTTAGGGTTTAGGGTTTTGTTTTTAGGTTTTAGTGTTTATAGTATTAGGATTTAGGGTTTAGTGTATTAAAGTTTAGGGTTTTAGATTTAGTCTTTAGGGTTTAGTGTTTAGATTTTTTTAAAAATTTTAGGGTTTTGAGTTTTTCGGTTATATGCTTAGTTTTAGGGTTTAATTTTAAGGTTTAGGGTTTTAGGTTTTAGAATATTAAGGTTTTGTTTTAGGATTTAGGGTTTAGAATATTAGGGTTTAATGTTTAGTTTTAGGGTTTAGGGTTTTAGTGTATTCAAGATTAGGGTTTTAGTTTTTAGGGTATAAAGTTTTTGTTTTAGGTTTTTGGGTTTAGAATATTAGGGTTTAATGCTTACTTTTAGGGTATAGTGTTTTAGTGTATTCAAGTTTAGGGTTATAATTTTTTAGGTTTAGGGTTTTGGTTTTAGGTTTTAGGGTTTAAAATTTTAGTTTTAGGGTTTAGGGTTTTAGTGTATTAAAGATTAGGGTTTTTGTTTTTAGGGTTTAAGGTTTCGTTTTTATGTTTTAGTGTTTAGATAATTAGGATTTAGGGTTTAGTGTATTAAAGTTTAGGGTTTTAGATTTATTTTTTAGGGTTTAGGGTTTAGGATTTTTGTTTTCAATTTTAGGGTTTTGAGTTTCTGGGTCATATGCTTTGTTTAGGGTTTAATTTTAGGTTTTAGGGTTTAGGGTTTTATTGTATTCAAGTTTAGGATTTTAGCTTTTTGTTTTTAGGGTTTTTGTTTTAGGTTTTAGGGTTTAGAATTTTAGGGTTTAGAATTTTAGGGTTTAGAGTTTAGGGTTTTAGTTTTTAGGGTATAGGGTTTTGTCTTTAGGTTTTAGTGTTTAGAGTATTAGGATTTAGGGTTTAGTGTATTAAAGTTTAGGGGTTTAGATTTAGTTTTTAATGTTTAGTGTTTAGATTTTTTTTTAAATTTTAGGGTTTTGAGTTTTTCGGTTATATGCTTAGTTTTAGGATTTAATTTTAAGGTTTAGGGTTTTTGGTTTTAGTTTTTAGGGTTTTTGTTTTTGGTTTTAGGGTTTAGAATATTAGGGTTTAATGTTTAGTTTTAGGGTTTAGGGTTTAAATGTATTCAAGATTAGGGTTTTAGTTTTTAGGGTTTAGGGTTTTTGTTTTAGGTTTTAGGGTTTAGAATATTAGGGTTTAATGTTTACTTTTAGGGTTTAGGGTTTTAGTGTATTCAAGTTTAGGGTTATAATTTTTTGGGTTTAGGGTTTGGTTTTAGGTTTTAGGGTTTACAATTTTAGTTTTAGGGTTTAGGGTTTTAGTGTATTAAAGATAAGGGTTTTTGGTTTTAGGGTTTAGAGTTTCGTTTTTATGTTTTAGTGTTTAGAGAATTAGGATTCAGGGTTTAGTGTATTAAAGTATAGGGTTTTAGATTTAGTTTTTAGGGTTTAGGGTTTAGGGTTTTTGTTTTCAATTTTAGGGTTTTGAGTTTTTGGGTTATATGCTTCGTTTTAGGGTTTAATTTTAGGTTTTAGGGTTTAGGGTTTATTGTATTCAAGTTTAATTAGGGTTTTAGGTTTTAGTTTTTAGGGTTTTTGTTTTAGGTTTTAGGGTTTAGAATTTTAGGGTTTAATATTTAGTTTTAGGGTTTAGGGTTTTAGAGTATTAAAGATTAGGGTTCTAGTTTTTAGGGTTTAGGGTTTTGTTTTTAGGTTTTAGTGTTTATAGTATTAGGATTTAGGGTTTAGTGTATTAAAGTTTAGGGTTTTAGATTTAGTCTTTAGGGTTTAGTGTTTAGATTTTTTTAAAAATTTTAGGGTTTTGAGTTTTTCGGTTATATGCTTAGTTTTAGGGTTTAATTTTAAGGTTTAGGGTTTTAGGTTTTAGAATATTAAGGTTTTGTTTTAGGTTTTAGGGTTTAGAATATTAGGGTTTAATGTTTAGTTTTAGGGTTTAGGGTTTTAGTGTATTCAAGATTAGGGTTTTAGTTTTTAGGGTTTAAAGTTTTTGTTTTAGGTTTTTGGGTTTAGAATATTAGGGTTTAATGTTTACTTTTAGGGTATAGGGTTTTAGTGTATTCAAGTTTAGGGTTATAATTTTTTAGGTTTAGGGTTTTGGTTTTAGGTTTTAGGGTTTAAAATTTTAGTTTTAGGGTTTAGGGTTTTAGTGTATTAAAGATTAGGGTTTTTGTTTTTAGGGTTTAAGGTTTCGTTTTTATGTTTTAGTGTTTAGATAATTAGGATTTAGGGTTTAGTGTATTAAAGTTTAGGGTTTTAGATTTATTTTTTAGGGTTTAGGGTTTAGGATTTTTGTTTTCAATTTTAGGGTTTTGAGTTTCTGGGTCATATGCTTTGTTTAGGGTTTAATTTTAGGTTTTAGGGTTTAGGGTTTTATTGTATTCAAGTTTAGGGTTTTAGTTTTTAGGGTTTAGGGTTTTTGTTTTAGGTTTTAGGGTTTAGAATTTTAGGGTTTAGAATTTTAGGGTTTAGAGTTTAGGGTTTTAGTTTTTAGGGTATAGGGTTTTGTCTTTAGGTTTTAGTGTTTAGAGTATTAGGATTTAGGGTTTAGTGTATTAAAGTTTAGGGGTTTAGATTTAGTTTTTAATGTTTAGTGTTTAGATTTTTTTTTAAATTTTAGGGTTTTGAGTTTTTCGGTTATATGCTTAGTTTTAGGGTTTAATTTTAAGGTTTAGGGTTTTAGGTTTTAGTTTTTAGGGTTTTTGTTTTTGGTTTTAGGGTTTAGAATATTAGGGTTTAATGTTTAGTTTTAGGGTTTAGGGTTTAAATGTATTCAAGATTAGGGTTTTAGTTTTTAGGGTTTTTGTTTTAGGTTTTAGGGTTTAGAATATTAGGGTTTAATGTTTACTTTTAGGGTTTAGGGTTTTAGTGTATTCAAGTTTAGGGTTATAATTTTTTAGGTTTTTGGTTTGGTTTTAGGTTTTAGGGTTTACAATTTTAGTTTTAGGGTTTAGGGTTTTAGTGTATTAAAGATAAGGGTTTTTGTTTTTAGGGTATAGAGTTTCGTTTTTATGTTTTAGTGTTTAGAGAATTAGGATTCAGGGTTTAGTGTATTAAAGTTTAGGGTTTTAGATTTAGTTTTTAGGGTTTAGGGTTTAGGGTTTTTGTTTTCATTTTTAGGTTTTTGAGTTTTTGGGTTATATGCTTCGTTTTAGGGTTTAATTTTAGGTTTTAGGGTTTAGGGTTTATTGTATTCAAGTTTAATTAGGGTTTTAGGTTTTAGTTTTTAGGGTTTTTGTTTTAGGTTTTAGGGTTTAGAATTTTAGGGTTTAATATTTAGTTTTAGGGATTAGGGTTTTAGTGTATTCAAGATTAGGGTTTTAGTTTTTAGGGTTTAGGGTTTTTGTTTAAGGTTTTTGGGTTAAGAATATTAGGGTTTAATGTTTACTTTTAGGGTATAGGGTTTTAGTGTATTCAAGTTTAGGGTTATAATTTTTTAGGTTTAGGGTTTTGGTTTTAGGTTTTAGGGTTTAAAATTTTAGTTTTAGGGCTTAGGGTTTTAGTGTATTAAAGATTAGGGTTTTTGTTTTTAGGGTTTAAGGTTTCGTTTTTATGTTTTAGTGTTTAGAGAATTAGGATTTAGGGTTTAGTGTATTAAAGTTTAGGGTTTTAGATTTAGTTTTTAGGGTTTAGGGTGTAGGGTTTTTGTTTTCAATTTTAGGGTTTTAAGTTTTTGGGTTATATGCTTCGTTTTAGGATTTAGTTTTAGGTTTTAGGGTTTAGGGTTTTATTGTATTCAAGTTTAGGGTTTTAGGTTTTTGTTTTAGGGTTTTTGTTTTAGGTTTTAGGGTTTAATATTTAGTTTTAGGGTTTAGGGTTTTAGTGTATTAAAGATTAGGGTTCTAGTTTTTAGGGTTTAGGGTTTTGTTTTTAGGTTTTAGTATTTAGAGTATTCGGATTTAGGGTTTAGTGTATTAATGTTTAGGGTTTTAGATTTAGTTTTTAGGGTTTAGTGTTTAGATTTTTTTTTAAATTTTAGGGTTTAGAATTTTTCAGTTATAAGCATAGTTTTAGGGTTTAATTTTAAGGTTTAGGGTTTTAGGTTTTAATTTTTAGGGTTTTTGTTTAAGGTTTTAGGGTTTAGAATATTAGGGTTTAATATTTAGTTTTAGGGTTTAGGGTTTTAGTGTATTCAAGATTAGGGTTATAGTTTTTAGGGTTTAGGGTTTTTGTTTTAGGTTTTAAGGTTTAGAATATTAGGGTTTAATGTTTAGTTTTAGGGTTTAGGGTTTTAGTGTATTCAAGTTTAGGGTTATAATTTTTTGGGTTTAGGGTTTGGTTTTAGGTTTTAGGGTTTAAAATTTTAGTTTTAGGGTTTAGGGTTTTAGTGTATTAAAGATTAGGGTTTTTTTTAGGGTTTAGGGTTTTGTTTTTATGTTTTAGTGTTTAGAGAATTAGGATTTAGGGTTTACTGTATTAAAGTTTAGGGTTTTAGATTTATTTTTTAGGGTTTAGGGTTTAGGATTTTTGTTTTCAATGTTAGGGTTTTGAGTTTCTGGGTCATATGCTTCGTTTAGGGTTTAATTTTAGGTTTTAGGATTTAGGGTTTTATTGTATTAAGGTTTAGGATTTTAGGTTTTTGTTTTTAGGGTTTTTGTTTTAGGTTTTAGGGTTTAGAATTTTAGGGTTTAATATTTAGTTTTAGAGTTTAGGGTTTTAGTTTTTAGGGTATAGGGTTTTGTCTTTAGGTTTTAGTGTTTAGAGTATTAGGATTTAGGGTTTAGTGTATTAAAGTTTAGGGTTTTAGATTTAGTTTTTAATGTTTAGTGTTTAGATTTTTTTTTTAAATTTTAGGGTTTTAGGTTTTTCGGTTATATGCTTAGTTTTAGGGTTTAATTTTAAGGTTTAGGGTTTTTGGTTTTAGTTTTTAGGGTTTTTGTTTTTGGTTTTAGGGTTTAGAATATTAGGGTTTAATGTTTAGTTTTAGGGTTTAGGGTTTAAATGTATTCAAGATTAGGGTTTTAGTTTTTAGGGTTTAGGGTTTTTGTTTTAGGTTTTAGGGTTTAGAATATTAGGGTTTAATGTTTACTTTTAGGGTTTAGGGTTTTAGTGTATTCAAGTTTAGGGTTATAATTTATTGGGGTTAGGGTTTACAATTTTAGTTTTAGGGTTTAGGGTTTTAGTGTATTAAAGATAAAGGTTTTTGTTTTTAGGGTTTAGAGTTTCGTTTTTATGTTTTAGTGTTTAGAGAATTAGGATTCAGGGTTTAGTGTATTAAAGTTTATGGTTTTAGATTTAGTTTTTAGGGTTTAGGGTTTAGGGTTTTTGTTTTCAATTTTAGGGTTTTGAGTTTTTGGGTTATATGCTTCGTTTTAGGGTTTAATTTTAGGTTTTAGGGTTTAGGGTTTATTGTATTCAAGTTTAATTAGGGTTTTAGGTTTTAGTTTTTAGGGTTTTTGTTTTAGGTTTTAGGGTTTAGAATTTTAGGGTTTAATATTTAGTTTTAGGGTTTAGGGTTTTAGTGTTAATAAAAGATTAGGGTTCTAGTTTTTAGGGTTTAGGGTTTTGTTTTTAGGTTTTAGTGTTTATAGTATTAGGATTTAGGGTTAAGTGTATTAAAGTTTAGGGTTTTAGATTTAGTCTTTAGGGTTTAGTGTTTATATTTTTTAAAAAATTTTAGGGTTTTGTGTTTTTCGGTTATATGCTTAGTTTTAGGGTTTAATTTTAAGGTTTAGGGTTTTAGGTTTTAGAATATTAGGGTTTTAGGTTTTAGAATATTAGGGTTTTGTTTTAGGTTTTAGGGTTTAGAATATTAGGGTTTAATGTTTAGTTTTAGGGTTTAGGGTTTTAGTGTATTCAAGATTAGGGTTTTAGTTTTTAGGGTTTAAAGTTTTTGTTTTAGGTTTTTGGGTTTAGAATATTAGGGTTTAATGTTTACTTTTAGGGTATAGGGTTTTAGTGTATTCAAGTTTAGGGTTATAATTTTTTGGGTTTAGGGTTTGGTTTTAGGTTTTAGGGTTTAAAATTTTAGTTTTAGGGTTTAGGGTTTTAGTGTATTAAAGATTAGGGTTTTTTTAGGGTTTAGGGTTTTGTTTTTATGTTTTAGTGTTTAGAGAATTAGGATTTAGGGTTTACTGTATTAAAGTTTAGGGTTTTAGATTTATTTTTTAGGGTTTAGGGTTTAGGATTTTTGTTTTCAATTTTAGGGTTTTGAGTTTCTGGGTCATATGCTTTGTTTAGGGTTTAATTTTAGGTTTTAGGATTTAGGGTTTTATTGTATTAAGGTTTAGGATTTTAGGTTTTTGTTTTTAGGGTTTTTGTTTTAGGTTTTAGGGTTTAGAATTTTAGGGTTTAATATTTAGTTTTAGAGTTTAGGGTTTTAGTTTTTAGGGTATAGGGTTTTGTCTTTAGGTTTTAGTGTTTAGAGTATTAGGATTTAAGGTTTAGTGTATTAAAGTTTAGGGTTTTAGATTTAGTTTTTAATGTTTAGTGTTTAGATTTTTTTTTTAAATTTTAGGGTTTTGAGTTTTTCGGTTATATGCTTAGTTTTAGGGTTTAATTTTAAGGTTTAGGGTTTTTGGTTTTAGTTTTTAGGGTTTTTGTTTTTGGTTTTAGGGTTTAGAATATTAGGGTTTAATGTTTAGTTTTAGGGTTTAGGGTTTAAATGTATTCAAGATTAGGGTTTTAGTTTTTAGGGTTTAGGGTTTTTGTTTTAGGTTTTAGGGTTTAGAATATTAGGGTTTAATGTTTACTTTTAGGGTTTAGGGTTTTAGTGTATTCAAGTTTAGGGTTATAATTTTTTGGGTTTAGGGTTTAGTTTTAGGTTTTAGGGTTTACAATTTTAGTTTTAGGGTTTAGGGTTTTAGTGTATTAAAGATAAGGGTTTTTGTTTTTAGGGTTTAGAGTTTCGTTTTTATGTTTTAGTGTTTAGAGAATTAGGATTCAGGGTTTAGTGTATTAAAGTATAGGGTTTTAGATTTAGTTTTTAGGGTTTAGGGTTTAGGGTTTTTGTTTTCAATTTTAGGGTTTTGAGTTTTTGGGTTATATGCTTCGTTTTAGGGTTTAATTTTAGGTTTTAGGGTTTAGGGTTTATTGTATTCAAGTTTAATTAGGGTTTTAGGTTTTAGTTTTTAGGGTTTTTGTTTTAGGTTTTAGGGTTTAGAATTTTAGGGTTTAATATTTAGTTTTAGGGTTTAGGGTTTTAGTGTATTCAAGATTAGGGTTCTAGTTTTTAGGGTTTAGGGTTTTGTTTTTAGGTTTTAGTGTTTATAGTATTAGGATTTAGGGTTAAGTGTATTAAAGTTTAGGGTTTTAGATTTAGTCTTTAGGGTTTAGTGTTTAGATTTTTTAAAAAATTTTAGGGTTTTGTGTTTTTCGGTTATATGCTTAGTTTTAGGGTTTAATTTTAAGGTTTAGGGTTTTAGGTTTTAGAATATTAGGGTTTTGTTTTAGGTTTTAGGGTTTAGAATATTAGGGTTTAATGTTTAGTTTTAGGGTTTAGGGTTTTAGTGTATTCAAGATTAGGGTTTTAGTTTTTAGGGTTTAAAGTTTTTGTTTTAGGTTTTTGGGTTTAGAATATTAGGGTTTAATGTTTACTTTTAGGGTATAGGGTTTTAGTGTATTCAAGTTTAGGGTTATAATTTTTTGGGTTTAGGGTTTGGTTTTAGGTTTTAGGGTTTAAAATTTTAGTTTTAGGGTTTAGGGTTTTAGTGTATTAAAGATTAGGGTTTTTTTTAGGGTTTAGGGTTTTGTTTTTATGTTTTAGTGTTTAGAGAATTAGGATTTAGGGTTTACTGTATTAAAGTTTAGGGTTTTAGATTTATTTTTTAGGGTTTAGGGTTTAGGATTTTTGTTTTCAATTTTAGGGTTTTGAGTTTCTGGGTCATATGCTTCGTTTAGGGTTTAATTTTAGGTTTTAGGATTTAGGGTTTTATTGTATTAAGGTTTAGGATTTTAGGTTTTCGTTTTTAGGGTTTCTGTTTTAGGTTTTAGGGTTTAGAATTTTAGGGTTTAATATTTAGTTTTAGAGTTTAGGGTTTTAGTTTTTAGGGTATAGGGTTTTGTCTTTAGGTTTTAGTGTTTAGAGTATTAGGATTTAGGGTTTAGTGTATTAAAGTTTAGGGTTTTAGATTTAGTTTTTAATGTTTAGTGTTTAGATTTTTTTTTAAATTTTAGGGTTTTGAGTTTTTCGGTTATATGCTTAGTTTTAGGGTTTAATTTTAAGGTTTAGGGTTTTTGGTTTTAGTTTTTAGGGTTTTTGTTTTTGGTTTTAGGGTTTAGAATATTAGGGTTTAATGTTTAGTTTTAGGGTTTAGGGTTTAAATGTATTCAAGATTAGGGTTTTAGTTTTTAGGGTTTAGGGTTTTTGTTTTAGGTTTTAGGGTTTAGAATATTAGGGTTTAATGTTTACTTTTAGGGTTTAGGGTTTTAGTGTATTCAAGTTTAGGGTTATAATTTATTGGGTTTAGGGTTTGGTTTTAGGTTTTAGGGTTTACAATTTTAGTTTTAGGGTTTAGGGTTTTAGTGTATTAAAGATAAGGGTTTTTGTTTTTAGGGTTTAGAGTTTCGTTTTTATGTTTTAGTGTTTAGAGAATTAGGATTCAGGGTTTAGTGTATTAAAGTTTAGGGTTTTAGATTTAGTTTTTAGGGTTTAGGGTTTAGGGTTTTTGTTTTCAATTTTAGGGTTTTGAGTTTTTGGGTTATATGCTTCGTTTTAGGGTTTAATTTTAGGTTTTAGGGTTTAGGGTTTATTGTATTCAAGTTTAATTAGGGTTTTAGGTTTTAGTTTTTAGGGTTTTTGTTTTAGGTTTTAGGGTTTAGAATTTTAGGGTTTAATATTTAGTTTTAGGGTTTAGGGTTTTAGTGTATTCAAGATTAGAGTTTTAGTTTTTAGGGTTTAGGGTTTTTGTTTTAGGTTTTTGGGTTTAGAATATTAGGGTTTAATGTTTACTTTTAGGGTATAGGGTTTTAGTGTATTCAAGTTTAGGGTTATAATTTTTTAGGTTTAGGGTTTTGGTTTTAGGTTTTAGGGTTTAAAATTTTAGTTTTAGGGCTTAGGGTTTTAGTGTATTAAAGATTAGGGTTTTTGTTTTTAGGGTTTAAGGTTTCGTTTTTATGTTTTAGTGTTTAGAGAATTAGGATTTAGGGTTTAGTGTATTAAAGATTAGGGTTTTAGATTTAGTTTTTAGGGTTTAGGGTGTAGGGTTTTTGTTTTCAATTTTAGGGTTTTGAGTTTCTGGGTCATATGCTTCGTTTAGGGTTTAATTTTAGGTTTTAGGATTTATGGTTTTATTGTATTAAGGTTTAGGATTTTAGGTTTTTGTTTTTAGGGTTTTTGTTTTAGGTTTTAGGGTTTAGAATTTTAGGGTTTAATATTTAGTTTTAGAGTTTAGGGTTTTAGTTTTTAGGGTATAGGGTTTTGTCTTTAGGTTTTAGTGTTTAGAGTATTAGGATTTAGGGTTTAGTGTATTAAAGTTTAGGGTTTTAGATTTAGTTTTTAATGTTTAGTGTTTAGATTTTTTTTAAAATTTTAGGTTTTTGAGTTTTTCGGTTATATGCTTAGTTTTAGGGTTTAATTTTAAGGTTTAGGGTTTTTGGTTTTAGTTTTTAGGGTTTTTGTTTTTGGTTTTAGGGTTTAGAATATTAGGATTTAATGTTTAGTTTTAGGGTTTAGGGTTTAAATGTATTCAAGATTAGGGTTTTAGTTTTTAGGGTTTAGGGTTTTTGTTTTAGGTTTTAGGGTTTAGAATATTAGGGTTTAATGTTTACTTTTAGGGTTTAGGGTTTTAGTGTATTCAAGTTTAGGGTTATAATTTTTTGGGTTTAGGGTTTGGTTTTAGGTTTTAAGGTTTACAATTTTAGTTTTAGGGTTTAGGGTTTTAGTGTATTAAAGATAAGGGTTTTTGTTTTTAGGGTTTAGAGTTTCGTTTTTATGTTTTAGTGTTTAGAGAATTAGGATTCAGGGTTTAGTGTATTAAAGTTTAGGGATTTAGATTTAGTTTTTAGGGTTTAGGGTTTAGGGTTTTTGTTTTCAATTTTAGGGTTTTGAGTTTTTGGGTTATATGCTTCGTTTTAGGGTTTAATTTTAGGTTTTAGGGTTTAGGGTTTATTGTATTCAAGTTTAATTAGGGTTTTAGGTTTTAGTTTTTAGGGTTTTTGTTTTAGGTTTTAGGGTTTAGAATTTTAGGGTTTAATATTTAGTTTTAGGGTTTAGGGTTTTAGTGTATTAAAGATTAGGGTTCTAGTTTTTAGGGCTTAGGGTTTTGTTTTTAGGTTTTAGTGTTTATAGTATTAGGATTTAGGGTTTAGTGTATTAAAGTTTAGGGTTTTAGATTTAGTCTTTAGGGTTTAGTGTTTAGATTTTTTTAAAAATTTTAGGGTTTTGAGTTTTTCGGTTATATGCTTAGTTTTAGGGTTTAATTTTAAGGTTTAGGGTTTTAGGTTTTAGAATATTAAGGTTTTGTTTTAGGCTTTAGGGTTTAGAATATTAGGGTTTAATGTTTAGTTTTAGGGTTTAGGGTTTTAGTGTATTCAAGATTAGGGTTTTAGTTTTTAGGGTTTAAAGTTTTTGTTTTAGGTTTTTGGGTTTAGAATATTAGGGTTTAATGCTTACTTTTAGGGTATAGTGTTTTAGTGTATTCAAGTTTAGGGTTATAATTTTTTAGGTTTAGGGTTTTGGTTTTAGGTTTTAGGGTTTAAAATTTTAGTTTTAGGGTTTAGGGTTTTAGTGTATTAAAGATTAGGGTTTTTGTTTTTAGGGTTTAAGGTTTCGTTTTTATGTTTTAGTGTTTAGATAATTAGGATTTAGGGTTTAGTGTATTAAAGTTTAGGGTTTTAGATTTATTTTTTAGGGTTTAGGGTTTAGGATTTTTGTTTTCAATTTTAGGGTTTTGAGTTTCTGGGTCATATGCTTTGTTTAGGGTTTAATTTTAGGTTTTAGGGTTTAGGGTTTTATTGTATTCAAGTTTAGGATTTTAGCTTTTCGTTTTTAGGGTTTTTGTTTTAGGTTTTAGGGTTTAGAATTTTAGGGTTTAGAATTTTAGGGTTTAGAGTTTAGGGTTTTAGTTTTTAGGGTATAGGGTTTTGTCTTTAGGTTTTAGTGTTTAGAGTATTAGGATTTAGGGTTTAGTGTATTAAAGTTTAGGGGTTTAGATTTAGTTTTTAATGTTTAGTGTTTAGATTTTTTTTTAAATTTTAGGGTTTTGAGTTTTTCGGTTATATGCTTAGTTTTAGGATTTAATTTTAAGGTTTAGGGTTTTTGGTTTTAGTTTTTAGGGTTTTTGTTTTTGGTTTTAGGGTTTAGAATATTAGGGTTTAATGTTTAGTTTTAGGGTTTAGGGTTTAAATGTATTCAAGATTAGGGTTTTAGTTTTTAGGGTTTAGGGTTTTTGTTTTAGGTTTTAGGGTTTAGAATATTAGGGTTTAATGTTTACTTTTAGGGTTTAGGGTTTTAGTGTATTCAAGTTTAGGGTTATAATTTTTTGGGTTTAGGGTTTGGTTTTAGGTTTTAGGGTTTACAATTTTAGTTTTAGGGTTTAGGGTTTTAGTGTATTAAAGATAAGGGTTTTTGTTTTTAGGGTTTAGAGTTTCGTTTTTATGTTTTAGTGTTTAGAGAATTAGGATTCAGGGTTTAGTGTATTAAAGTATAGGGTTTTAGATTTAGTTTTTAGGGTTTAGGGTTTAGGGTTTTTGTTTTCAATTTTAGGGTTTTGAGTTTTTGGGTTATATGCTTCGTTTTAGGGTTTAATTTTAGGTTTTAGGGTTTAGGGTTTATTGTATTCAAGTTTAATTAGGGTTTTAGGTTTTAGTTTTTAGGGTTTTTGTTTTAGGTTTTAGGGTTTAGAATTTTAGGGTTTAATATTTAGTTTTAGGGTTTAGGGTTTTAGAGTATTAAAGATTAGGGTTCTAGTTTTTAGGGTTTAGGGTTTTGTTTTTAGGTTTTAGTGTTTATAGTATTAGGATTTAGGGTTTAGTGTATTAAAGTTTAGGGTTTTAGATTTAGTCTTTAGGGTTTAGTGTTTAGATTTTTTAAAAAATTTTAGGGTTTTGAGTTTTTCGGTTATATGCTTAGTTTTAGGGTTTAATTTTAAGGTTTAGGGTTTTAGGTTTTAGAATATTAAGGTTTTGTTTTAGGTTTTAGGGTTTAGAATATTAGGGTTTAATGTTTAGTTTTAGGGTTTAGGGTTTTAGTGTATTCAAGATTAGGGTTTTAGTTTTTAGAGTTTAAAGTTTTTGTTTTAGGTTTTTGGGTTTAGAATATTAGGGTTTAATGTTTACTTTTAGGGTATAGGGTTTTAGTGTATTCAAGTTTAGGGTTATAATTTTTTAGGTTTAGGGTTTTGGTTTTAGGTTTTAGGGTTTAAAATTTTAGTTTTAGGGTTTAGGGTTTTAGTGTATTAAAGATTAGGGTTTTTGTTTTTAGGGTTTAAGGTTTCGTTTTTATGTTTTAGTGTTTAGATAATTAGGATTTAGGGTTTAGTGTATTAAAGTTTAGGGTTTTAGATTTATTTTTTAGGGTTTAGGGTTTAGGATTTTTGTTTTCAATTTTAGGGTTTTGAGTTTCTGGGTCATATGCTTTGTTTAGGGTTTAATTTTAGGTTTTAGGGTTTAGGGTTTTATTGTATTCAAGTTTAGGATTTTAGCTTTTTGTTTTTAGGGTTTTTGTTTTAGGTTTTAGGGTTTAGAATTTTAGGGTTTAGAATTTTAGGGTTTAGAGTTTAGGGTTTTAGTTTTTAGGGTATAGGGTTTTGTCTTTAGGTTTTAGTGTTTAGAGTATTAGGATTTAGGGTTTAGTGTATTAAAGTTTAGGGGTTTAGATTTAGTTTTTAATGTTTAGTGTTTAGATTTTTTTTTAAATTTTAGGGTTTTGAGTTTTTCGGTTATATGCTTAGTTTTAGGGTTTAATTTTAAGGTTTAGGGTTTTAGGTTTTAGTTTTTAGGGTTTTTGTTTTTGGTTTTAGGGTTTAGAATATTAGGGTTTAATGTTTAGTTTTAGGGTTTAGGGTTTAAATGTATTCAAGATTAGGGTTTTAGTTTTTAGGGTTTAGGGTTTTTGTTTTAGGTTTTAGGGTTTAGAATATTAGGGTTTAATGTTTACTTTTAGGGTTTAGGGTTTTAGTGTATTCAAGTTTAGGGTTATAATTTTTTAGGTTTTTGGTTTGGTTTTAGGTTTTAGGGTTTACAATTTTAGTTTTAGGGTTTAGGGTTTTAGTGTATTAAAGATAAGGGTTTTTGTTTTTAGGGTATAGAGTTTCGTTTTTATGTTTTAGTGTTTAGAGAATTAGGATTCAGGGTTTAGTGTATTAAAGTTTAGGGTTTTAGATTTAGTTTTTAGGGTTTAGGGTTTAGGGTTTTTGTTTTCAATTTTAGGATTTTGAGTTTTTGGGTTATATGCTTCGTTTTAGGGTTTAATTTTAGGTTTTAGGGTTTAGGGTTTATTGTATTCAAGTTTAATTAGGGTTTTAGGTTTTAGTTTTTAGGGTTTTTGTTTTAGGTTTTAGGGTTTAGAATTTTAGGGTTTAATATTTAGTTTGAGGGTTTAGGGTTTTAGTGTATTCAAGATTAGGGTTTTAGTTTTTAGGGTTTAGGGTTTTTGTTTTAGGTTTTTGGGATAAGAATATTAGGGTTTAATGTTTACTTTTAGGGTATAGGGTTTTAGTGTATTCAAGTTTAGGGTTATAATTTTTTAGGTTTAGGGTTTTGGTTTTAGGTTTTAGGGTTTAAAATTTTAGTTTTAGGGCTTAGGGTTTTAGTGTATTAAAGATTAGGGTTTTTGTTTTTAGGGTTTAAGGTTTCGTTTTTATGTTTTAGTGTTTAGAGAATTAGGATTTAGGGTTTAGTGTATTAAAGTTTAGGGTTTTAGATTTAGTTTTTAGGGTTTAGGGTGTAGGGTTTTTGTTTTCAATTTTAGGGTTTTAAGTTTTTGGGTTATATGCTTCGTTTTAGGATTTAGTTTTAGGTTTTAGGGTTTAGGGTTTTATTGTATTCAAGTTTAGGGTTTTAGGTTTTTGTTTTAGGGTTTTTGTTTTAGGTTTTAGGGTTTAATATTTAGTTTTAGGGTTTAGGGTTTTAGTGTATTAAAGATTAGGGTTCTAGTTTTTAGGGTTTAGGGTTTTGTTTTTAGGTTTTAGTATTTAGAGTATTCGGATTTAGGGTTTAGTGTATTAATGTTTAGGGTTTTAGATTTAGTTTTTAGGGTTTAGTGTTTAGATTTTTTTTTAAATTTTAGGGTTTAGAATTTTTCAGTTATAAGCATAGTTTTAGGGTTTAATTTTAAGGTTTAGGGTTTTAGGTTTTAATTTTTAGGGTTTTTGTTTAAGGTTTTAGGGTTTAGAATATTAGGGTTTAATATTTAGTTTTAGGGTTTAGGGTTTTAGTGTATTCAAGATTAGGGTTATAGTTTTTAGGGTTTAGGGTTTTTGTTTTAGGTTTTAAGGTTTAGAATATTAGGGTTTAATGTTTAGTTTTAGGGTTTAGGGTTTTAGTGTATTCAAGTTTAGGGTTATAATTTTTTGGGTTTAGGGTTTGGTTTTAGGTTTTAGGGTTTAAAATTTTAGTTTTAGGGTTTAGGGTTTTAGTGTATTAAAGATTAGGGTTTTTTTTAGGGTTTAGGGTTTTGTTTTTATGTTTTAGTGTTTAGAGAATTAGGATTTAGGGTTTACTGTATTAAAGTTTAGGGTTTTAGATTTATTTTTTAGGGTTTAGGGTTTAGGATTTTTGTTTTCAATGTTAGGGTTTTGAGTTTCTGGGTCATATGCTTCGTTTAGGGTTTAATTTTAGGTTTTAGGATTTAGGGTTTTATTGTATTAAGGTTTAGGATTTTAGGTTTTTGTTTTTAGGGTTTTTGTTTTAGGTTTTAGGGTTTAGAATTTTAGGGTTTAATATTTAGTTTTAGAGTTTAGGGTTTTAGTTTTTAGGGTATAGGGTTTTGTCTTTAGGTTTTAGTGTTTAGAGTATTAGGATTTAGGGTTTAGTGTATTAAAGTTTAGGGTTTTAGATTTAGTTTTTAATGTTTAGTGTTTAGATTTTTTTTTTAAATTTTAGGGTTTTAGGTTTTTCGGTTATATGCTTAGTTTTAGGGTTTAATTTTAAGGTTTAGGGTTTTTGGTTTTAGTTTTTAGGGTTTTTGTTTTTGGTTTTAGGGTTTAGAATATTAGGGTTTAATGTTTAGTTTTAGGGTTTAGGGTTTAAATGTATTCAAGATTAGGGTTTTAGTTTTTAGGGTTTAGGGTTTTTGTTTTAGGTTTTAGGGTTTAGAATATTAGGGTTTAATGTTTACTTTTAGGGTTTAGGGTTTTAGTGTATTCAAGTTTAGGGTTATAATTTATTGGGGTTAGGGTTTGGTTTTAGGTTTTAGGGTTTACAATTTTAGTTTTAGGGTTTAGGGTTTTAGTGTATTAAAGATAAAGGTTTTTGTTTTTAGGGTTTAGAGTTTCGTTTTTATGTTTTAGTGTTTAGAGAATTAGGATTCAGGGTTTAGTGTATTAAAGTTTATGGTTTTAGATTTAGTTTTTAGGGTTTAGGGTTTAGGGTTTTTGTTTTCAATTTTAGGGTTTTGAGTTTTTGGGTTATATGCTTCGTTTTAGGGTTTAATTTTAGGTTTTAGGGTTTAGGGTTTATTGTATTCAAGTTTAATTAGGGTTTTAGGTTTTAGTTTTTAGGGTTTTTGTTTTAGGTTTTAGGGTTTAGAATTTTAGGGTTTAATATTTAGTTTTAGGGTTTAGGGTTTTAGTGTTAATAAAAGATTAGGGTTCTAGTTTTTAGGGTTTAGGGTTTTGTTTTTAGGTTTTAGTGTTTATAGTATTAGGATTTAGGGTTAAGTGTATTAAAGTTTAGGGTTTTAGATTTAGTCTTTAGGGTTTAGTGTTTAGATTTTTTAAAAAATTTTAGGGTTTTGTGTTTTTCGGTTATATGCTTAGTTTTAGGGTTTAATTTTAAGGTTTAGGGTTTTAGGTTTTAGAATATTAGGGTTTTGTTTTAGGTTTTATGGTTTAGAATATTAGGGTTTAATGTTTAGTTTTAGGGTTTAGGGTTTTAGTGTATTTAAGATTAGGGTTTTAGTTTTTAGGGTTTAAAGTTTTTGTTTTAGGTTTTTGGGTTTAGAATATTAGGGTTTAATGTTTACTTTTAGGGTATAGGGTTTTAGTGTATTCAAGTTTGGGGTTATAATTTTTTGGGTTTAGGGTTTGGTTTTAGGTTTTAGGGTTTAAAATTTTAGTTTTAGGGTTTAGGGTTTTAGTGTATTAAAGATTAGGGTTTTTTTTTAGGGTTTAGGGTTTTGTTTTTATGTTTTAGTGTTTAGAGAATTAGGATTTAGGGTTTACTGTATTAAAGTTTAGGGTTTTAGATTTATTTTTTAGGGTTTAGGGTTTAGGATTTTTGTTTTCAATTTTAGGGTTTTGAGTTTTTGGGTCATATGCTTCGTTTAGGGTTTAATTTTAGGTTTTAGGATTTAGGGTTTTATTGTAGTAAGGTTTAGGATTTTAGGTTTTTGTTTTTAGGGTTTTTGTTTTAGGTTTTAGGGTTTAGAATTTTAGGGTTTAGAATTTTAGGGTTTAGAGTTTAGGGTTTTAGTTTTTAGGGTATAGGGTTTTGTCTTTAGGTTTTAGTGTTTAGAGTATTAGGATTTAGGGTTTAGTGTATTAAAGTTTAGGGGTTTAGATTTAGTTTTTAATGTTTAGTGTTTAGATTTTTTTTTAAATTTTAGGGTTTTGAGTTTTTCGGTTATATGCTTAGTTTTAGGGTTTAATTTTAAGGTTTAGGGTTTTAGGTTTTAATTTTTAGGGTTTTTGTTTAAGGTTTTAGTGTTTAGAATATTAGGGTTTAATATTTAGTTTTAGGGTTTAAGGTTTTAGTGTATTCAAGATTAGGGTTTTAGTTTTTAGGGTTTAGGGTTTTTGTTTTAGGTTTTAAGGTTTAGAATATTAGGGTTTAATGTTTAGTTTTAGGGTTTAGGGTTTTAGTGTATTCAAGTTTAGGGTTATAATTTTTTGGGTTTAGGGTTTGGTTTTAGGTTTTAGGGTTTAAAATTTTAGTTTTAGGGTTTAGGGTTTTAGTGTATTAAAGATTAGGGTTTTTTTTAGGGTTTAGGGTTTCGTTTTTATGTTTTAGTGTTTAGAGAATTAGGATTTAGGGTTTACTGTATTAAAGTTTAGGGTTTTAGATTTATTTTTTAGGGTTTAGGGTTTAGGATTTTTGTTTTCAATTTTAGGGTTTTGAGTTTCTGGGTCATATGCTTCGTTTAGGGTTTAATTTTAGGTTTTAGGATTTAGGGTTTTATTGTATTAAGGTTTAGGATTTTAGGTTTTTGTTTTTAGGGTTTTTGTTTTAGGTTTTAGGGTTTAGAATTTTAGGGTTTAATATTTAGTTTTAGAGTTTAGGGTTTTAGTTTTTAGGGTATAGGGTTTTGTCTTTAGGTTTTAGTGTTTAGAGTATTAGGATTTAGGGTTTAGTGTATTAAAGTTTAGGGTTTTATATTTAGTTTTTAATGTTTAGTGTTTAGATTTTTTTTTAAATTTTAGGGTTTTGAGTTTTTCGGTTATATGCTTAGTTTTAGGGTTTAATTTTAAGGTTTAGGGTTTTTGGTTTTAGGTTTTAGGGTTTTTGTTTTAGGTTTTAGGGTTTAGAATATTAGGGTTTAATGTTTACTTTTAGGGTTTAGGGTTTTAGTGTATTCAAGTTTAGGGTTATAATTTTTTGGGTTTAGGGTTTGGTTTTAGGTTTTAGGGTTTACAATTTTAGTTTTAGGGTTTAGGGTTTTAGTGTATTAAAGATAAGGGTTTTTGTTTTTAGGGTTTAGAGTTTCGTTTTTATGTTTTAGTGTTTAGAGAATTAGGATTCAGGGTTTAGTGTATTAAAGTTTAGGGTTTTAGATTTAGTTTTTAGGGTTTAGGGTTTAGGGTTTTTGTTTTCAATTTTAGGGTTTTGAGTTTTGGGTTATATGCTTCGTTTTTGTTGGAGTTGTGTACTTAATGTCTAGATTTAAGTAAAGGAAACTCACGATCCATTGCCATTAATCTATTTAATTAAATAAACAATTATTTGCGTTTAATTATTTATAATTAAATATATGCAAATCATAGTCCTGGATTTTATACGTTGTAGTTAGTATGGTGCAAGCATGGGCGCACAGAAGATCATACTATCGGTTACTCGTATTTAATCGAACAGTTGCTCACTAGATGGACACGGACCAATCCATCGGTATAGTCGTTGTGTGAGAGAGAAAATAATTTATCTTAATTATTTTATCACACTTGTACACTTGGTGTATTGAGCGGATCTGCTTGAGATTTATCTATTAGGATTGCCGGCGATAATCGATTTAAGTCTCAGTGTATTTTATTCTTAATCCCCGATACTATTGCGGGTGTGTATATTTAATATAAGTGACTTTGATTTACCAAAGGAATTAACCGATTTAATTATTGGGTTAATTACCGGTTAAGTTGGGTCACTGTATTTTATATATGACATGTCGTGAATACTTGACGGGAAAGTGTATCCCGTAAGGGTTGATAATATCCCCGAGATGAGTTCATAAGGAATTATTATGTAAACCCTGCAGGTGGATTCGTTCCGCATAATAATTAAGGTTGGATGGTACTAGTCTCGGATACAAGAGATGAATAAATTAATTAGCAATAAATTAATTTTATTCATGGATATTTATATCTTAAATACACGGAATAAATAATACTACCGGAGAAATATTATTTGACATAATATGGTTTAATATTGGGAGTGCAATTAATTTTATATAGTGGAAAATAGAATTAATTAATATTGATAAGGATTAATGGACCTGAGCATTGGGCTCAATTTAATCTTCAATATTGGAAGCCCAATATTCCACCTCCTTAAGATCCCCTACGTAGCCTATAAAAGCACTACATGGTCTTCACAATTAGACAAGACAAGATAATCATATTTGATTAGTCTAGAGAGTTCGTGAAGGAGATCCATGGAGTTTGGTAGATCGTCGCCCACACGACGTTCGGGCTAGTGCAAGGAATACGTGGGAAGATCTCAAGGTCGTCAATTGAGTTCTTCGTTTTTCCGAACAACGAGAACGAGGTAAATCGTAAAACCCTCTTTATGATTTTATCGTTTAATTATCGTAAAATTATCGTGAACCAAGATCCGAAAGACGAGACCCAAGACTAGGACGAACCGGGCGGTGGTGGTCGAAGACCACCGGACCGCCGGCGGATCGTCGGCTCGCCTAGGAGGGGTCGAAGGGCGTGAAACCCTAGTGCTCGCACGGTTGCGAGCGCACGCCTCCATCGGGCAGCCGCGGTTTGGCCGTGGCGGAGGGTCCGATGAATGGGGGCTGTTCCGTGAGGGTTTCCGGCATGTCCAGCGGGCTGCTGGAGCAGCCGCTCGCACGGTGCAAGCACCGCTCGCACGGGCTGGTCGCCGCTCGCGCGGCAGGACCACCGCTCGCGCGGTGGCGGGCTGGTGGTGATCGCTAGCCATGGTTCGACCGTGGCTGGGCGTGCGATCACCGGGCGTCGGCTGGGCATGAAAAGGGGCTGCTACGAGCAGCCCTAGACGGCTGCCAAGGACAGCCGCGAGCCCCATGCGGTGGCTCGACCGGACAGCCGCGGGCTATCCTCGCGGTGGCTTGTTTGGTTGAGTCCGGCTTCGTGGTGGTTCGTGGCGAGATGTTCCGGCAACCGGGAGTCGATTGGAGTTGTTGTTCCGCAATTTTACAACTCCGGATATTCGATCTCCAAAGGACTTCGGTCGGAATTAATTAGATAATTAATTTTAATTAATTTATTAATTCCGGGATATCGATTTCCAACAATTGGTATCAGAGCGTTGGTTTTCGTTCACGGTATTTTTCGATAAATTGTTCTACCTTGCAGGGTTTCCGACTATTATGGCTAGATATAATTGTTCTTAATTATTGTCATAATATTGTTCTTGATTATTAAACTCTCGGACATGTCGAGATTCGTTTTATGTGTGGTGAATGCTTGTAATAGTAAAAATTCGGGGGTTGACCGAATTTAGGTTTATTGTTACGTTCTACTTTTTCCGGAAAATGTATAGGGTCGATTTCATGTATAGAATCGATACCGGATAATTGTAATTAAATTATGTAATTTATTTTACGTTGGATCGATATCGAAACGACCGCCGGAAGAAGACGTGTGACGGAGGAGACGAAGAGAGGGAGGATTCCGGGGATCGATCAACCCCATGATCGAACCCCATGAAGGGTCGATCGATCGAAGGGAGAAGGGGGCTGCCCGAGGCTCTCGGCCACGCCTAGCCACCAGTGGTGGTGGCGCGTGGGCTGGGACGGCGGCAGTGCTCCTCCTCGAGCCGCGGTCGATGGTGATGGGGCGCGGGGACTCCCAACCCGTGCTCTCCCGCCAAGATCCAACTTTCCTAAATTATTCGGTTTTCCTATTTTGAGTATTCCTATTTTTGGGAATTCTCATGGAATAGGAAAAGAATAAATTTAGTATAAATTTATTTTTCCTTATTGATTATTCCTATTCTTGGGAATTTTCATGGTATAGGAAAAAGAATAAATTTAGAATTAATTTATTTTTCCTATTTAAATATTCCTTTATGGAATTTTTAATGGATTAGGAAAATAATTAATTTGGAAAGTTTTAATGGTCCTTAATTAATTTTTCCTATTTTAGGGTTTTTGTTTTTGGTTTTAGGGTTTAGAATATTAGGGTTTAATGTTTAGTTTTAGGGTTTAGGGTTTAAATGTATTCAAGATTAGGGTTTTAGTTTTTAGGGTTTAGGGTTTTTGTTTTAGGTTTTAGGGTTTAGAATATTAGGGTTTAATGTTTACTTTTAGGGTTTAGGGTTTTAGTGTATTCAAGTTTAGGGTTATAATTTATTGGGTTTAGGGTTTGGTTTTAGGTTTTAGGGTTTACAATTTTAGTTTTAGGGTTTAGGGTTTTAGTGTATTAAAGATAAGGGTTTTTGTTTTTAGGGTTTAGAGTTTCGTTTTTATGTTTTAGTGTTTAGAGAATTAGGATTCAGGGTTTAGTGTATTAAAGTTTAGGGTTTTAGATTTAGTTTTTAGGGTTTAGGGTTTAGGGTTTAGGGTTTTTGTTTTCAATTTTAGGGTTTTGAGTTTTTGGGTTATATGCTTCGTTTTAGGGTTTAATTTTAGGTTTTAGGGTTTAGAGTTTATTGTATTCAAGTTTAATTAGGGTTTTAGTTTTTAGGGTTTAGGGTTTTTGTTTTAGGTTTTAAGGTTTAGAATATTAGGGTTTAATGTTTAGTTTTAGGGTTTAGGGTTTTAGTGTATTCAAGTTTAGGGTTATAATTTTTTGGGTTTAGGGTTTGGTTTTAGGTTTTAGGGTTTAAAATTTTAGTTTTAGGGCTTAGGGTTTTAGTGTATTAAAGATTAAGGTTTTTTTTAGGGTTTAGGGTTTCGTTTTTATGTTTTAGTGTTTAGAGAATTAGGATTTAGGGTTTACTGTATTAAAGTTAAGGGTTTTAGATTTATTTTTTAGGGTTTAGGGTTTAGGATTTTTGTTTTCAATTTTAGGGTTTTGAGTTTCTGGGTCATATGCTTCGTTTAGGGTTTAATTTTAGGTTTTAGGATTTAGGGTTTTATTGTATTAAGGTTTAGGATTTTAGGTTTTTGTTTTTAGGGTTTTTGTTTTAGGTTTTAGGGTTTAGAATTTTAGGGTTTAATATTTAGTTTTAGAGTTTAGGGTTTTAGTTTTTAGGGTATAGGGTTTTGTCTTTAGGTTTTAGTGTTTAGAGTATTAGGATTTAGGGTTTAGTGTATTAAAGTTTAGTGTTTTAGATTTAGTTTTTAATGTTTATTGTTTAGATTTTTTTTTAAATTTTAGGGTTTTGAGTTTTTCGGTTATATGCTTAGTTTTAGGGTTTAATTTTAAGGTTTAGGGTTTTTGGTTTTAGTTTTTAGGGTTTTTATTTTTGGTTTTAGGGTTTAGAATATTAGGGTTTAATGTTTAGTTTTAGGGTTTAGGGTTTAAATGTATTCAAGATTAGGGTTTTAGTTTTTAGGGTTTAGGGTTTTTGTTTTAGGTTTTAGGGTTTAGAATATTAGGGTTTAATGTTTACTTTTAGGGTTTAGGGTTTTAGTGTATTCAAGTTTATGGTTATAATTTTTTGGGTTTAGGGTTTGGTTTTAGGTTTTAGGGTTTACAATTTTAGTTTTAGGGTTTAGGGTTTTAGTGTATTAAAGATAAGGGTTTTTGTTTTTAGGGTTTAGAGTTTCGTTTTTATGTTTTAGTGTTTAGAGAATTAGGATTCAGGGTTTAGTGTATTAAAGTTTAGGGTTTTAGATTTAGTTTTTAGGGTTTAGGGTTTATGGTTTAGGGTTTTTGTTTTCAATTTTAGGGTTTTAAGTTTTTGGGTTATATGCTTCGTTTTAGGGTTTAATTTTAGGTTTTAGGGTTTAGGGTTTATTGTATTCAAGTTTAATTAGGGTTTTAGGTTTTAGTTTTTAGGGTTTTTGTTTTAGGTTTTAGTGTTTAGAATTTTAGGGTTTAATATTTAGTTATAGGGTTTAGGGTTTTAGTGTATTAAAGATTAGGGTTCTAGTTTTTAGGGTTTAGGGTTTTGTTTTTAGGTTTTAGTGTTTATAGTATTAGGATTTAGGGTTTAGTGTATTAAAGTTTAGGGTTTTAGATTTAGTCTTTAGGGTTTAGTGTTTAGATTTTTTAAAAAATTTTAGGGTTTTGAGTTTTTCGGTTATATGCTTAGTTTTAGGGTTTAATTTTAAGGTTTAGGGTTTTAGGTTTTAGAATATTAGGGTTTTGTTTTAGGTTTTAGGGTTTAGAATATTAGGGTTTAATGTTTAGTTTTAGGGTTTAAGGTTTTAGTGTATTCAAGATTAGGGTTTTAGTTTTTAGGGTTTAAAGTTTTTGTTTTAGGTTTTTAGGTTTAGAATATTAGGTTTTAATGTTTACTTTTAGGGTATAGGGTTTTAGTGTATTCAAGTTTAGGGTTATAATTTTTTAGGTTTAGGGTTTATGTTTTAGGTTTTAGGGTTTTAAATTTTAGTTTTAGGGTTTAGGGTTTTAGTGTATTAAAGATTAGGGTTTTTGTTTTTAGGGTTTAAGGTTTCGTTTTTATGTTTTAGTGTTTAGATAATTAGGATTTAGGGTTTATTGTATTATAGTTTAGGGTTTTAGATTTATTTTTTAGGGTTTAGGGTTTAGGATTTTTGTTTTCAATTTTAGGGTTTTGAGTTTCTGGGTCATATGCTTTGTTTAGGGTTTAATTTTAGGTTTTAGGGTTTAGGGTTTTATTGTATTCAAGTTTAGGATTTTAGCTTTTTGTTTTTAAGGTTTTTGTTTTAGGTTTTAGGGTTTAGAATTTTAGGGTTTTAGTTTATAGGGTATAGGGTTTTGTCTTTAGGTTTTAGTGTTTAGAGTATTAGGATTTAGGGTTTAGTGTATTAAAGTTTAGGGGTTTAGATTTAGTTTTTAATGTTTAGTGTTTAGATTTTTTTTTTAAATTTTAGGGTTTTGAGTTTTTCGGTTATATGCTTAGTTTTAGGGTTTAATTTTAAGGTTTAGGGTTTTAGGTTTTAATTTTTAGGGTTTTTGTTTAAGGTTTTAGGGTTTAGAATATTAGGGTTTAATATTTAGTTTTAGGGTTTAGGGTTTTAGTGTATTCAAGATTAGGGTTTTAGTTTTTAGGGTTTAGGGTTTTTGTTTTAGGTTTTAGGGTTTAGAATATTAGGGTTTAATGTTTACTTTTAGGGTTTAGGGTTTTAGTGTATTCAAGTTTAGGGTTATAATTTTTTGGGTTTAGGGTTTGGTTTTAGGTTTTAGGGTTTACAATTTTAGTTTTAGGGTTTAGGGTTTTAGTGTATTAAAGATAAGGGTTTTTGTTTTTAGGGTTTAGAGTTTCGTTTTTATGTTTTAGTGTTTAGAGAATTAGGATTCAGGGTTTAGTGTATTAAAGTTTAGGGTTTTAGATTTAGTTTTTAGGGTTTAGAGTTTAGGGTTTTTGTTTTCAATTTTAGGGTTTTGAGTTTTTGGGTTATATGCTTCGTTTTAGGGTTTAGGGTTTATTGTATTCAAGTTTAATTAGGGTTTTAGGTTTTAGTTTTTAGGGTTTTTGTTTTAGGTTTTAGGGTTTAGAATTTTAGGGTTTAATATTTAGTTTTAGGGTTTAGGGTTTTAGTGTATTCAAGATTAGGATTTTAGTTTTTAGGGTTTAGGGTTTTTGTTTTAGGTTTTTGGGTTTAGAATTTTAGTTTTAGGGCTTAGGGTTTTAGTGTATTAAAGATTAGGGTTTTTGTTTTTAGGGTTTAAGGTTTCGTTTTTATGTTTTAGTGTTTAGAGAATTAGGATTTAGGGTTTAGTGTATTAAAGATTAGGGTTTTAGATTTAGTTTTTAGGGTTTAGGGTGTAGGGTTTTTGTTTTCAATTTTAGGGTTTTGAGTTTCTGGGTCATATGCTTCGTTTAGGGTTTAATTTTAGGTTTTAGGATTTATGGTTTTATTGTATTAAGGTTTAGGATTTTAGGTTTTTGTTTTTAGGGTTTTTGTTTTAGGTTTTAGGGTTTAGAATTTTAGGGTTTAATATTTAGTTTTAGAGTTTAGGGTTTTAGTTTTTAGGGTATAGGGTTTTGTCTTTAGGTTTTAGTGTTTAGAGTATTAGGATTTAGGGTTTAGTGTATTAAAGTTTAGGGTTTTAGATTTAGTTTTTAATGTTTAGTGTTTAGATTTTTTTTTAAATTTTAGGGTTTTGAGTTTTTCGGTTATATGCTTAGTTTTAGGGTTTAATTTTAAGGTTTAGGGTTTTTGGTTTTAGTTTTTAGGGTTTTTGTTTTTGGTTTTAGGGTTTAGAATATTAGGATTTAATGTTTAGTTTTAGGGTTTAGGGTTTAAATGTATTCAAGATTAGGGTTTTAGTTTTTAGGGTTTAGGGTTTTTGTTTTAGGTTTTAGGGTTTAGAATATTAGGGTTTAATGTTTACTTTTAGGGTTTAGGGTTTTAGTGTATTCATGTTTAGGGTTATAATTTTTTGGGTTTAGGGTTTGGTTTTAGGTTTTAGGGTTTACAATATTAGTTTTAGGGTTTAGGGTT
Organism: Euphrasia confusa; assembly: GCA_954870475.1. Lineage (NCBI taxonomy): Eukaryota > Viridiplantae > Streptophyta > Magnoliopsida > Lamiales > Orobanchaceae > Euphrasia > Euphrasia confusa. The sequence continues at coordinate 130,735 of CATPAB010000244.1, read as the reverse complement.
TTAGTGTATTAAAGATAAGGGTTTTTGTTTTTAGGGTTTAGAGTTTCGTTTTTATGTTTTAGTGTTTAGAGAATTAGGATTCAGGGTTTAGTGTATTAAAGTTTAGGGATTTAGATTTAGTTTTTAGGGTTTAGGGTTTAGGGTTTTTGTTTTCAATTTTAGGGTTTTGAGTTTTTGGGTTATATGCTTCGTTTTAGGGTTTAATTTTAGGTTTTAGGGTTTAGGGTTTATTGTATTCAAGTTTAATTAGGGTTTTAGGTTTTAGTTTTTAGGGTTTTTGTTTTAGGTTTTAGGGTTTAGAATTTTAGGGTTTAATATTTAGTTTTAGGGTTTAAGGTTTTAGTGTATTAAAGATTAGGGTTCTAGTTTTTAGGGTTTAGGGTTTTGTTTTTAGGTTTTAGTGTTTATAGTATTAGGATTTAGGGTTTAGTGTATTAAAGTTTAGGGTTTTAGATTTAGTCTTTAGGGTTTAGTGTTTAGATTTTTTAAAAAATTTTAGGGTTTTGAGTTTTTCGGTTATATGCTTAGTTTTACGATTTAATTTTAAGGTTTAGGGTTTTAGGTTTTAGAATATTAGGGTTTTGTTTTAGGTTTTAGGGTTTAGAATATTAGGGTTTAATGTTTAGTTTTAGGGTTTAAGGTTTTAGTGTATTCAAGATTAGGGTTTTAGTTTTTAGGGTTTAAAGTTTTTGTTTTAGGTTTTTGGGTTTAGAATATTAGGGTTTAATGTTTACTTTTAGGGTATAGGGTTTTAGTGTATTCAAGTTTAGGGTTATAATTTTTTAGGTTTAGGGTTTATGTTTTAGGTTTTAGGGTTTTAAATTTTAGTTTTAGGGTTTAGGGTTTTAGTGTATTAAAGATTAGGGTTTTTGTTTTTAGGGTTTAAGGTTTCGTTTTTATGTTTTAGTGTTTAGATAATTAGGATTTAGGGTTTAGTGTATTATAGTTTAGGGTTTTAGATTTATTTTTTAGGGTTTAGGGTTTAGGATTTTTGTTTTCAATTTTAGGGTTTTGAGTTTCTGGGTCATATGCTTTGTTTAGGGTTTAATTTTAGGTTTTAGGGTTTAGGGTTTTATTGTATTCAAGTTTAGGATTTTAGCTTTTTGTTTTTAGGGTTTTTGTTTTAGGTTTTAGGGTTTAGAATTTTAGGGTTTTAGTTTATAGGGTATAGGGTTTTGTCTTTAGGTTTTAGTGTTTAGAGTATTAGGATTTAGGGTTTAGTGTATTAAAGTTTAGGGGTTTAGATTTAGTTTTTAATGTTTAGTGTTTAGATTTTTTTTTAAATTTTAGGGTTTTGAGTTTTTCGGTTATATGCTTAGTTTTAGGGTTTAATTTTAAGGTTTAGGGTTTTAGGTTTTAATTTTTAGGGTTTTTGTTTAAGGTTTTAGGGTTTAGAATATTAGGGTTTAATATTTAGTTTTAGGGTTTAGGGTTTTAGTGTATTCAAGATTAGGGTTTTAGTTTTTAGGGTTTAGGGTTTTTGTTTTAGGTTTTAAGGTTTAGAATATTAGGGTTTAATGTTTAGTTTTAGGGTTTAGGGTTTTAGTGTATTCAAGTTTAGGGTTAAAATATTTTGGGTTTAGGGTTTGGTTTTAGGTTTTAGGGTTTAAAATTTTAGTTTTAGGGTTTAGGGTTTTAGTGTATTAAAGATTAGGGTTTTTTTAGGGTTTAGGGTTTCGTTTTTATGTTTTAGTGTTTAGAGAATTAGGATTTAGGGTTTACTGTATTAAAGTTTAGGGTTTTAGATTTATTTTTTAGGGTTTAGGGTTTAGGATTTTTGTTTTCAATTTTAGGGTTTTGAGTTTCTGGGTCATATGCTTCGTTTAGGCTTTAATTTTAGGTTTTAGGATTTAGGGTTTTATTGTATTAAGGTTTAGGATTTTAGGTTTTTGTTTTTAGGGTTTTTGTTTTATGTTTTAGGGTTTAGAATTTTAGGGTTTAATATTTAGTTTTAGTGTTTAGAGTATTAGGATTTAGGGTTTAGTGTATTAAAGTTTAGGGTTTTAGATTTAGTTTTTAATGTTTAGTGTTTAGATTTTTTTTTAAATTTTAGGGTTTTGAGTTTTTCGGTTATATGCTTAGTTTTAGGGTTTAATTTTAAGGTTTAGGGTTTTTGGTTTTAGTTTTTAGGGTTTTTGTTTTTGGTTTTAGGGTTTAGAATATTAGGGTTTAATGTTTAGTTTTAGGGTTTAGGGTTTAAATGTATTCAAGATTAGGGTTTTAGTTTTTAGGGTTTAGGGTTTTTGTTTTAGGTTTTAGGGTTTAGAATATTAGGGTTTAATGTTTACTTTTAGGGTTTAGGGTTTTAGTGTATTCAAGTTTTGGGTTATAATTTTTTGGGTTTAGGGTTTGGTTTTAGGTTTTAGGGTTTACAATTTTAGTTTTAGTGTTTAGGGTTTTAGTGTATTAAAGATAAGGGTTTTTGTTTTTAGGGTTTAGAGTTTCGTTTTTATGTTTTAGTGTTTAGAGAATTAGGATTCAGGGTTTAGTGTATTAAAGTTTAGGGTTTTAGATTTAGTTTTTAGGGTTTAGGGTTTAGGGTTTTTGTTTTCAATTTTAGGGTTTTGAGTTTTTGGGTTATATGCTTCGTTTTAGGGTTTAATTTTAGGTTTTAGGGTTTAGAGTTTATTGTATTCAAGTTTAATTAGGGTTTTAGTTTTTAGGGTTTAGGGTTTTTGTTTTAGGTTTTAAGGTTTAGAATATTAGGGTTTAATGTTTAGTTTTAGGGTTTAGGGTTTTAGTGTATTCAAGTTTAGGGTTATAATTTTTTGGGTTTAGGGTTTGGTTTTAGGTTTTAGGGTTTAAAATTTTAGTTTTAGGGCTTAGGGTTTTAGTGTATTAAAGATTAGGGTTTTTTTTAGGGTTTAGGGTTTCGTTTTTATGTTTTAGTGTTTAGAGAATTAGGATTTAGGGTTTACTGTATTAAAGTTAAGGGTTTTAGATTTATTTTTTAGGGTTTAGGGTTTAGGATTTTTGTTTTCAATTTTAGGGTTTTGAGTTTCTGGGTCATATGCTTCGTTTAGGGTTTAATTTTAGGTTTTAGGATTTAGGGTTTTATTGTATTAAGGTTTAGGATTTTAGGTTTTTGTTTTTAGGGTTTTTGTTTTAGGTTTTAGGGTTTAGAATTTTAGGGTTTAATATTTAGTTTTAGAGTTTAGGGTTTTAGTTTTTAGGGTATAGGGTTTTGTCTTTAGGTTTTAGTGTTTAGAGTATTAGGATTTAGGGTTTAGTGTATTAAAGTTTAGTGTTTTAGATTTAGTTTTTAATGTTTATTGTTTAGATTTTTTTTTTAAATTTTAGGGTTTTGAGTTTTTCGGTTATATGCTTAGTTTTAGGGTTTAATTTTAAGGTTTAGGGTTTTTGGTTTTAGTTTTTAGGGTTTTTATTTTTGGTTTTAGGGTTTAGAATATTAGGGTTTAATGTTTAGTTTTAGGATTTAGGGTTTAAATGTATTCAAGATTAGGGTTTTAGTTTTTAGGGTTTAGGGTTTTCGTTTTAGGTTTTAGGGTTTAGAATATTAGGGTTTAATGTTTACTTTTAGGGTTTAGGGTTTTAGTGTATTCAAGTTTAGGGTTATAATTTTTTGGGTTTAGGGTTTGGTTTTAGGTTTTAGGGTTTACAATTTTAGTTTTAGGGTTTAGGGTTTTAGTGTATTAAAGATAAGGGTTTTTGTTTTTAGGGTTTAGAGTTTCGTTTTTATGTTTTAGTGTTTAGAGAATTAGGATTCAGGGTTTAGTGTATTAAAGTTTAGGGTTTTAGATTTAGTTTTTAGGGTTTAGGGTTTATGGTTTAGGGTTTTTGTTTTCAATTTTAGGGTTTTGAGTTTTTGGGTTATATGCTTCGTTTTAGGGTTTAATTTTAGGGTTTAGGGTTTAGGGTTTATTGTATTCAAGTTTAATTAGGGTTTTAGGTTTTAGTTTTTAGGGTTTTTGTTTTAGGTTTTAGTGTTTAGAATTTTAGGGTTTAATATTTAGTTTTAGGGTTTAGGGTTTTAGTGTATTAAAGATTAGGGTTCTAGTTTTTAGGGTTTAGGGTTTTGTTTTTAGATTTTAGTGTTTATAGTATTAGGATTTAGGGTTTAGTGTATTAAAGTTTAGGGTTTTAGATTTAGTCTTTAGGGTTTAGTGTTTAGATTTTTTAAAAAATTTTAGGGTTTTGAGTTTTTCGGTTATATGCTTAGTTTTAGGGTTTAATTTTAAGGTTTAGGGTTTTAGGTTTTAGAATATTAGGGTTTTGTTTTAGGTTTTAGGGTTTAGAATATTAGGGTTTAATGTTTAGTTTTAGGGTTTAAGGTTTTAGTGTATTCAAGATTAGGGTTTTAGTTTTTAGGGTTTAAAGTTTTTGTTTTAGGTTTTTAGGTTTAGAATATTAGGGTTTAATGTTTACTTTTAGGGTATAGGGTTTTAGTGTATTCAAGTTTAGGGTTATAATTTTTTAGGTTTAGGGTTTATGTTTTAGGTTTTAGGGTTTTAAATTTTAGTTTTAGGGTTTAGGGTTTTAGTGTATTAAAGATTAGGGTTTTTGTTTTTAGGGTTTAAGGTTTCGTTTTTATGTTTTAGTGTTTAGATAATTAGGATTTAGGGTTTATTGTATTATAGTTTAGGGTTTTAGATTTATTTTTTAGGGTTTAGGGTTTAGGATTTTTGTTTTCAATTTTAGGGTTTTGAGTTTCTGGGTCATATGCTTTGTTTAGGGTTTAATTTTAGGTTTTAGGGTTTAGGGTTTTATTGTATTCAAGTTTAGGATTTTAGCTTTTTGTTTTTAAGGTTTTTGTTTTAGGTTTTAGGGTTTAGAATTTTAGGGTTTTAGTTTATAGGGTATAAGGTTTTGTCTTTAGGTTTTAGTGTTTAGAGTATTAGGATTTAGGGTTTAGTGTATTAAAGTTTAGGGGCTTAGATTTAGTTTTTAATGTTTAGTGTTTAGATTTTTTTTTAAATTTTAGGGTTTTGAGTTTTTCGGTTATATGCTTAGTTTTAGGGTTTAATTTTAAGGTTTAGGGTTTTAGGTTTTAATTTTTAGGGTTTTTGTTTAAGGTTTTAGGGTTTAGAATATTAGGGTTTAATATTTAGTTTTAGGGTTTAGGGTTTTAGTGTATTCAAGATTAGGGTTTTAGTTTTTAGGGTTTAGGGTTTTTGTTTTAGGTTTTAGGGTTTAGAATATTAGGGTTTAATGTTTACTTTTAGGGTTTAGGGTTTTAGTGTATTCAAGTTTAGGGTTATAATTTTTTGGGTTTAGGGTTTGGTTTTAGGTTTTAGGGTTTACAATTTTAGTTTTAGGGTTTAGGGTTTTAGTGTATTAAAGATAAGGGTTTTTGTTTTTAGGGTTTAGAGTTTCGTTTTTATGTTTTAGTGTTTAGAGAATTAGGATTCAGGGTTTAGTGTATTAAAGTTTAGGGTTTTAGATTTAGTTTTTAGGGTTTAGGGTTTAGGGTTTTTGTTTTCAATTTTAGGGTTTTGAGTTTTTGGGTTATATGCTTCATTTTAGGGTTTAGGGTTTATTGTATTCAAGTTTAATAAGGGTTTTAGGTTTTAGTTTTTAGGGTTTTTGTTTTAGGTTTTAGGGTTTAGAATTTTAGGGTTTAATATTTAGTTTTAGGGTTTAGGGTTTTAGTGTATTCAAGATTAGGATTTTAGTTTTTAGGGTTTAGGGTTTTTGTTTTAGGTTTTTGGGTTTAGAATTTTAGTTTTAGGGCTTAGGGTTTTAGTGTATTAAAGATTAGGGTTTTTGTTTTTAGGGTTTAAGGTTTCGTTTTTATGTTTTAGTGTTTAGAGAATTAGGATTTAGGGTTTAGTGTATTAAAGATTAGGGTTTTAGATTTAGTTTTTAGGGTTTAGGGTGTAGGGTTTTTGTTTTCAATTTTAGGGTTTTGAGTTTCTGGGTCATATGCTTCGTTTAGGGTTTAATTTTAGGTTTTAGGATTTATGGTTTTATTGTATTAAGGTTTAGGATTTTAGGTTTTTGTTTTTAGGGTTTTTGTTTTAGGTTTTAGGGTTTAGAATTTTAGGGTTTAATATTTAGTTTTAGAGTTTAGGGTTTTAGTTTTTAGGGTATAGGGTTTTGTCTTTAGGTTTTAGTGTTTAGAGTATTAGGATTTAGGGTTTAGTGTATTAAAGTTTAGGGTTTTAGATTTAGTTTTTAATGTTTAGTGTTTAGATTTTTTTTTAAATTTTAGGGTTTTGAGTTTTTCGGTTATATGCTTAGTTTTAGGGTTTAATTTTAAGGTTTAGGGTTTTTGGTTTTAGTTTTTAGGGTTTTTGTTTTTGGTTTTAGGGTTTAGAATATTAGGATTTAATGTTTAGTTTTAGGGTTTAGGGTTTAAATGTATTCAAGATTAGGGTTTTAGTTTTTAGGGTTTAGGGTTTTTGTTTTAGGTTTTAGGGTTTAGAATATTAGGGTTTAATGTTTACTTTTAGGGTTTAGGGTTTTAGTGTATTCATGTTTAGGGTTATAATTTTTTGGGTTTAGGGTTTGGTTTTAGGTTTTAGGGTTTACAATATTAGTTTTAGGGTTTAGGGTTTTAGTGTATTAAAGATAAGGGTTTTTGTTTTTAGGGTTTAGAGTTTCGTTTTTATGTTTTAGTGTTTAGAGAATTAGGATTCAGGGTTTAGTGTATTAAAGTTTAGGGATTTAGATTTAGTTTTTAGGGTTTAGGGTTTAGGGTTTTTGTTTTCAATTTTAGGGTTTTGAGTTTTTGGGTTATATGCTTCGTTTTAGGGTTTAATTTTAGGTTTTAGGGTTTAGAGTTTATTGTATTCAAGTTTAATTAGGGTTTTAGTTTTTAGGGTTTAGGGTTTTTGTTTTAGGTTTTAAGGTTTAGAATATTAGGGTTTAATGTTTAGTTTTAGGGTTTAGGGTTTTAGTGTATTCAAGTTTAGGGTTATAATTTTTTGGGTTTAGGGTTTGGTTTTAGGTTTTAGGGTTTAAAATTTTAGTTTTAGGGCTTAGGGTTTTAGTGTATTAAAGATTAGGGTTTTTTTTAGGGTTTAGGGTTTCGTTTTTATGTTTTAGTGTTTAGAGAATTAGGATTTAGGGTTTACTGTATTAAAGTTAAAGGTTTTAGATTTATTTTTTAGGGTTTAGGGTTTAGGATTTTTGTTTTCAATTTTAGGGTTTTGAGTTTCTGGGTCATATGCTTCGTTTAGGGTTTAATTTTAGGTTTTAGGATTTAGGGTTTTATTGTATTAAGGTTTAGGATTTTAGGTTTTTGTTTTTAGGGTTTTTGTTTTAGGTTTTAGGGTTTAGAATTTTAGGGTTTAATATTTAGTTTTAGAGTTTAGGGTTTTAGTTTTTAGGGTATAGGGTTTTGTCTTTAGGTTTTAGTGTTTAGAGTATTAGGATTTAGGGTTTAGTGTATTAAAGTTTAGTGTTTTAGATTTAGTTTTTAATGTTTATTGTTTAGATTTTTTTTTAAATTTTAGGGTTTTGAGTTTTTCGGTTATATGCTTAGTTTTAGGGTTTAATGTTTAGTTTTAGGGTTTAAGGTTTTAGTGTATTCAAGATTAGGGTTTTAGTTTTTAGGGTTTAAAGTTTTTGTTTTAGGTTTTTAGGTTTAGAATATTAGGGTTTAATGTTTACTTTTAGGGTATAGGGTTTTAGTGTATTCAAGTTTAGGGTTATAATTTTTTAGGTTTAGGGTTTATGTTTTAGGTTTTAGGGTTTTAAATTTTAGTTTTAGGGTTTAGGGTTTTAGTGTATTAAAGATTAGGGTTTTTGTTTTTAGGGTTTAAGGTTTCGTTTTTATGTTTTAGTGTTTAGATAATTAGGATTTAGGGTTTATTGTATTATAGTTTAGGGTTTTAGATTTATTTTTTAGGGTTTAGGGTTTAGGATTTTTGTTTTCAATTTTAGGGTTTTGAGTTTCTGGGTCATATGCTTTGTTTAGGGTTTAATTTTAGGTTTTAGGGTTTAGGGTTTTATTGTATTCAAGTTTAGGATTTTAGCTTTTTGTTTTTAAGGTTTTTGTTTTAGGTTTTAGGGTTTAGAATTTTAGGGTTTTAGTTTATAGGGTATAGGGTTTTGTCTTTAGGTTTTAGTGTTTAGAGTATTAGGATTTAGGGTTTAGTGTATTAAAGTTTAGGGGCTTAGATTTAGTTTTTAATGTTTAGTGTTTAGATTTTTTTTTAAATTTTAGGGTTTTGAGTTTTTCGGTTATATGCTTAGTTTTAGGGTTTAATTTTAAGGTTTAGGGTTTTAGGTTTTAATTTTTAGGGTTTTTGTTTAAGGTTTTAGGGTTTAGAATATTAGGGTTTAATATTTAGTTTTAGGGTTTAGGGTTTTAGTGTATTCAAGATTAGGGTTTTAGTTTTTAGGGTTTAGGGTTTTTGTTTTAGGTTTTAGGGTTTAGAATATTAGGGTTTAATGTTTACTTTTAGGGTTTAGGGTTTTAGTGTATTCAAGTTTAGGGTTATAATTTTTTGGGTTTAGGGTTTGGTTTTAGGTTTTAGGGTTTACAATTTTAGTTTTAGGGTTTAGGGTTTTAGTGTATTAAAGATAAGGGTTTTTGTTTTTAGGGTTTAGAGTTTCGTTTTTATGTTTTAGTGTTTAGAAATTAGGATTCAGGGTTTAGTGTATTAAAGTTTAGGGTTTTAGATTTAGTTTTTAGGGTTTAGGGTTTAGGGTTTTTGTTTTCAATTTTAGGGTTTTGAGTTTTTGGGTTATATGCTTCGTTTTAGGGTTTAGGGTTTATTGTATTCAAGTTTAATTAGGGTTTTAGGTTTTAGTTTTTAGGGTTTTTGTTTTAGGTTTTAGGGTTTAGAATTTTAGGGTTTAATATTTAGTTTTAGGGTTTAGGGTTTTAGTGTATTCAAGATTAGGATTTTAGTTTTTAGGGTTTAGGGTTTTTGTTTTAGGTTTTTGGGTTTAGAATTTTAGTTTTAGGGCTTAGGGTTTTAGTGTATTAAAGATTAGGGTTTTTGTTTTTAGGGTTTAAGGTTTCGTTTTTATGTTTTAGTGTTTAGAGAATTAGGATTTAGGGTTTAGTGTATTAAAGATTAGGGTTTTAGATTTAGTTTTTAGGGTTTAGGGTGTAGGGTTTTTGTTTTCAATTTTAGGGTTTTGAGTTTCTGGGTCATATGCTTCGTTTAGGGTTTAATTTTAGGTTTTAGGATTTATGGTTTTATTGTATTAAGGTTTAGGATTTTAGGTTTTTGTTTTTAGGGTTTTTGTTTTAGGTTTTAGGGTTTAGAATTTTAGGGTTTAATATTTAGTTTTAGAGTTTAGGGTTTTAGTTTTTAGGGTATAGGGTTTTGTCTTTAGGTTTTAGTGTTTAGAGTATTAGGATTTAGGGTTTAGTGTATTAAAGTTTAGGGTTTTAGATTTAGTTTTTAATGTTTAGTGTTTAGATTTTTTTTTAAATTTTAGGGTTTTGAGTTTTTCGGTTATATGCTTAGTTTTACGATTTAATTTTAAGGTTTAGGGTTTTTGGTTTTAGTTTTTAGGGTTTTTGTTTTTGGTTTTAGGGTTTAGAATATTAGGATTTAATGTTTAGTTTTAGGGTTTAGGGTTTAAATGTATTCAAGATTAGGGTTTTAGTTTTTAGGGTTTAGGGTTTTTGTTTTAGGTTTTAGGGTTTAGAATATTAGGGTTTAATGTTTACTTTTAGGGTTTAGGGTTTTAGTGTATTCATGTTTAGGGTTATAATTTTTTGGGTTTAGGGTTTGGTTTTAGGTTTTAGGGTTTACAATATTAGTTTTAGGGTTTAGGGTTTTAGTGTATTAAAGATAAGGGTTTTTGTTTTTAGGGTTTAGAGTTTCGTTTTTATGTTTTAGTGTTTAGAGAATTAGGATTCAGGGTTTAGTGTATTAAAGTTTAGGGATTTAGATTTAGTTTTTAGGGTTTAGGGTTTAGGGTTTTTGTTTTCAATTTTAGGGTTTTGAGTTTTTGGGTTATATGCTTCGTTTTAGGGTTTAATTTTAGGTTTTAGGGTTTAGGGTTTATTGTATTCAAGTTTAATTAGGGTTTTAGGTTTTAGTTTTTAGGGTTTTTGTTTTAGGTTTTAGGGTTTAGAATTTTAGGGTTTAATATTTAGTTTTAGGGTTTAAGGTTTTAGTGTATTAAAGATTAGGGTTCTAGTTTTTAGGGTTTAGGGTTTTGTTTTTAGATTTTAGTGTCTATAGTATTAGGATTTAGGGTTTAGTGTATTAAAGTTTAGGGTTTTAGATTTAGTCTTTAGGGTTTAGTGTTTAGATTTTTTAAAAAATTTTAGGGTTTTCAGTTTTTCGGTTATATGCTTAGTTTTACGATTTAATTTTAAGGTTTAGGGTTTTAGGTTTTAGAATATTAGGGTTTTGTTTTAGGTTTTAGGGTTTAGAATATTAGGGTTTAATGTTTAGTTTTAGGGTTTAAGGTTTTAGTGTATTCAAGATTAGGGCTTTAGTTTTTAGGGTTTAAAGTTTTTGTTTTAGGTTTTTGGGTTTAGAATATTAGGGTTTAATGTTTACTTTTAGGGTATAGGGTTTTAGTGTATTCAAGTTTAGGGTTATAATTTTTTAGGTTTAGGGTTTATGTTTTAGGTTTTAGGGTTTTAAATTTTAGTTTTAGGGTTTAGGGTTTTAGTGTATTAAAGATTAGGGTTTTTGTTTTTAGGGTTTAAGGTTTCGTTTTTATGTTTTAGTGTTTAGATAATTAGGATTTAGGGTTTAGTGTATTATAGTTTAGGGTTTTAGATTTATTTTTTAGGGTTTAGGGTTTAGGATTTTTGTTTTCAATTTTAGGGTTTTGAGTTTCTGGGTCATATGCTTTGTTTAGGGTTTAATTTTAGGTTTTAGGGTTTAGGGTTTTATTGTATTCAAGTTTAGGATTTTAGCTTTTTGTTTTTAGGGTTTTTGTTTTAGGTTTTAGGGTTTAGAATTTTAGGGTTTTAGTTTATAGGGTATAGGGTTTTGTCTTTAGGTTTTAGTGTTTAGAGTATTAGGATTTAGGGTTTAGTGTATTAAAGTTTAGGGGTTTAGATTTAGTTTTTAATGTTTAGTGTTTAGATTTTTTTTTAAATTTTAGGGTTTTGAGTTTTTCGGTTATATGCTTAGTTTTAGGGTTTAATTTTAAGGTTTAGGGTTTTAGGTTTTAATTTTTAGGGTTTTTGTTTAAGGTTTTAGGGTTTAGAATATTAGGGTTTAATATTTAGTTTTAGGGTTTAGGGTTTTAGTGTATTCAAGATTAGGGTTTTAGTTTTTAGGGTTTAGGGTTTTTGTTTTAGGTTTTAAGGTTTAGAATATTAGGGTTTAATGTTTAGTTTTAGGGTTTAGGGTTTTAGTGTATTCAAGTTTAGGGTTAAAATATTTTGGGTTTAGGGTTTGGTTTTAGGTTTTAGGGTTTAAAATTTTAGTTTTAGGGTTTAGGGTTTTAGTGTATTAAAGATTAGGGTTTTTTTAGGGTTTAGGGTTTCGTTTTTATGTTTTAGTGTTTAGAGAATTAGGATTTAGGGTTTACTGTATTAAAGTTTAGGGTTTTAGATTTATTTTTTAGGGTTTAGGGTTTAGGATTTTTGTTTTCAATTTTAGGGTTTTGAGTTTCTGGGTCATATGCTTCGTTTAGGCTTTAATTTTAGGTTTTAGGATTTAGGGTTTTATTGTATTAAGGTTTAGGATTTTAGGTTTTTGTTTTTAGGGTTTTTGTTTTATGTTTTAGGGTTTAGAATTTTAGGGTTTAATATTTAGTTTTAGTGTTTAGAGTATTAGGATTTAGGGTTTAGTGTATTAAAGTTTAGGGTTTTAGATTTAGTTTTTAATGTTTAGTGTTTAGATTTTTTTTTAAATTTTAGGGTTTTGAGTTTTTCGGTTATATGCTTAGTTTTAGGGTTTAATTTTAAGGTTTAGGGTTTTTGGTTTTAGTTTTTAGGGTTTTTGTTTTTGGTTTTAGGGTTTAGAATATTAGGGTTTAATGTTTAGTTTTAGGGTTTAGGGTTTAAATGTATTCAAGATTAGGGTTTTAGTTTTTAGGGTTTAGGGTTTTTGTTTTAGGTTTTAGGGTTTAGAATATTAGGGTTTAATGTTTACTTTTAGGGTTTAGGGTTTTAGTGTATTCAAGTTTTGGGTTATAATTTTTTGGGTTTAGGGTTTGGTTTTAGGTTTTAGGGTTTACAATTTTAGTTTTAGGGTTTAGGGTTTTAGTGTATTAAAGATAAGGGTTTTTGTTTTTAGGGTTTAGAGTTTCGTTTTTATGTTTTAGTGTTTAGAGAATTAGGATTCAGGGTTTAGTGTATTAAAGTTTAGGGTTTTAGATTTAGTTTTTAGGGTTTAGGGTTTAGGGTTTTTGTTTTCAATTTTAGGGTTTTGAGTTTTTGGGTTATATGCTTCGTTTTAGGGTTTAATTTTAGGTTTTAGGGTTTAGAGTTTATTGTATTCAAGTTTAATTAGGGTTTTAGTTTTTAGGGTTTAGGGTTTTTGTTTTAGGTTTTAAGGTTTAGAATATTAGGGTTTAATGTTTAGTTTTAGGGTTTAGGGTTTTAGTGTATTCAAGTTTAGGGTTATAATTTTTTGGGTTTAGGGTTTGGTTTTAGGTTTTAGGGTTTAAAATTTTAGTTTTAGGGCTTAGGGTTTTAGTGTATTAAAGATTAGGGTTTTTTTTAGGGTTTAGGGTTTCGTTTTTATGTTTTAGTGTTTAGAGAATTAGGATTTAGGGTTTACTGTATTAAAGTTAAGGGTTTTAGATTTATTTTTTAGGGTTTAGGGTTTAGGATTTTTGTTTTCAATTTTAGGGTTTTGAGTTTCTGGGTCATATGCTTCGTTTAAGGTTTAATTTTAGGTTTTAGGATTTAGGGTTTTATTGTATTAAGGTTTAGGATTTTAGGTTTTTGTTTTTAGGGTTTTTGTTTTAGGTTTTAGGGTTTAGAATTTTAGGGTTTAATATTTAGTTTTAGAGTTTAGGGTTTTAGTTTTTAGGGTATAGGGTTTTGTCTTTAGGTTTTAGTGTTTAGAGTATTAGGATTTAGGGTTTAGTGTATTAAAGTTTAGTGTTTTAGATTTAGTTTTTAATGTTTATTGTTTAGATTTTTTTTTAAATTTTAGGGTTTTGAGTTTTTCGGTTATATGCTTAGTTTTAGGGTTTAATTTTAAGGTTTAGGGTTTTTGGTTTTAGTTTTTAGGGTTTTTATTTTTGGTTTTAGGGTTTAGAATATTAGGGTTTAATGTTTAGTTTTAGGGTTTAGGGTTTAAATGTATTCAAGATTAGGGTTTTAGTTTTTAGGGTTTAGGGTTTTTGTTTTAGGTTTTAGGGTTTAGAATATTAGGGTTTAATGTTTACTTTTAGGGTTTAGGGTTTTAGTGTATTCAAGTTTAGGGTTATAATTTTTTGGGTTTAGGGTTTGGTTTTAGGTTTTAGGGTTTACAATTTTAGTTTTAGGGTTTAGGGTTTTAGTGTATTAAAGATAAGGGTTTTTGTTTTTAGGGTTTAGAGTTTCGTTTTTATGTTTTAGTGTTTAGAGAATTAGGATTCAGGGTTTAGTGTATTAAAGTTTAGGGTTTTAGATTTAGTTTTTAGGGTTTAGGGTTTAGGGTTTAGGGTTTTTGTTTTTAATTTTAGGGTTTTGAGTTTTTGGGTTATATGCTTCGTTTTAGGGTTTAATTTTAGGTTTTAGGGTTTAGGGTTTATTGTATTCAAGTTTAATTAGGGTTTTAGGTTTTAGTTTTTAGGGTTTTTGTTTTAGGTTTTAGTGTTTAGAATTTTAGGGTTTAATATTTAGTTTTAGGGTTTAGGGTTTTAGTGTATTAAAGATTAGGGTTCTAGTTTTTAGGGTTTAGGGTTTTGTTTTTAGGTTTTAGTGTTTATAGTATTAGGATTTAGGGTTTAGTGTATTAAAGTTTAGGGTTTTAGATTTAGTCTTTAGGGTTTAGTGTTTAGATTTTTTAAAAAATTTTAGGGTTTTGAGTTTTTCGGTTATATGCTTAGTTTTAGGGTTTAATTTTAAGGTTTATGGTTTTAGGTTTTAGAATATTAGGGTTTTGTTTTAGGTTTTAGGGTTTAGAATATTAGGGTTTAATGTTTAGTTTTAGGGTTTAAGGTTTTAGTGTATTCAAGATTAGGGTTTTAGTTTTTAGGGTTTAAAGTTTTTGTTTTAGGTTTTTAGGTTTAGAATATTAGGGTTTAATGTTTACTTTTAGGGTATAGGGTTTTAGTGTATTCAAGTTTAGGGTTATAATTTTTTAGGTTTAGGGTTTATGTTTTAGGTTTTAGGGTTTTAAATTTTAGTTTTAGGGTTTAGGGTTTTAGTGTATTAAAGATTAGGGTTTTTGTTTTTAGGGTTTAAGGTTTCGTTTTTATGTTTTAGTGTTTAGATAATTAGGATTTAGGGTTTATTGTATTATAGTTTAGGGTTTTAGATTTATTTTTTAGGGTTTAGGGTTTAGGATTTTTGTTTTCAATTTTAGGGTTTTGAGTTTCTGGGTCATATGCTTTGTTTAGGGTTTAATTTTAGGTTTTAGGGTTTAGGGTTTTATTGTATTCAAGTTTAGGATTTTAGCTTTTTGTTTTTAAGGTTTTTGTTTTAGGTTTTAGGGTTTAGAATTTTAGGGTTTTAGTTTATAGGGTATAGGGTTTTGTCTTTAGGTTTTAGTGTTTAGAGTATTAGGATTTAGGGTTTAGTGTATTAAAGTTTAGGGGTTTAGATTTAGTTTTTAATGTTTAGTGTTTAGATTTTTTTTTAAATTTTAGGGTTTTGAGTTTTTCGGTTATATGCTTAGTTTTAGGGTTTAATTTTAAGGTTTAGGGTTTTAGGTTTTAATTTTTAGGGTTTTTGTTTAAGGTTTTAGGGTTTAGAATATTAGGGTTTAATATTTAGTTTTAGGGTTTAGGGTTTTAGTGTATTCAAGATTAGGGTTTTAGTTTTTAGGGTTTAGGGTTTTTGTTTTAGGTTTTAGGGTTTAGAATATTAGGGTTTAATGTTTACTTTTAGGGTTTAGGGTTTTAGTGTATTCAAGTTTAGGGTTATAATTTTTTGGGTTTAGGGTTTGGTTTTAGGTTTTAGGGTTTACAATTTTAGTTTTAGGGTTTAGGGTTTTAGTGTATTAAAGATAAGGGTTTTTGTTTTTAGGGTTTAGAGTTTCGTTTTTATGTTTTAGTGTTTAGAGAATTAGGATTCAGGGTTTAGTGTATTAAAGTTTAGGGTTTTAGATTTAGTTTTTAGGGTTTAGGGTTTATGGTTTAGGGTTTTTGTTTTCAATTTTAGGGTTTTGAGTTTTTGGGTTATATGCTTCGTTTTAGGGTTTAATTTTAGGTTTTAGGGTTTAGGGTTTATTGTATTCAAGTTTAATTAGGGTTTTAGGTTTTAGTTTTTAGGGTTTTTGTTTTAGGTTTTAGTGTTTAGAATTTTAGGGTTTAATATTTAGTTTTAGGGTTTAGGGTTTTAGTGTATTAAAGATTAGGGTTCTAGTTTTTAGGGTTTAGGGTTTTGTTTTTAGGTTTTAGTGTTTATAGTATTAGGATTTAGGGTTTAGTGTATTAAAGTTTAGGGTTTTAGATTTAGTCTTTAGGGTTTAGTGTTTAGATTTTTTAAAAAATTTTAGGGTTTTGAGTTTTTCGGTTATATGCTTAGTTTTAGGGTTTAATTTTAAGGTTTATGGTTTTAGGTTTTAGAATATTAGGGTTTTGTTTTAGGTTTTAGGGTTTAGAATATTAGGGTTTAATGTTTAGTTTTAGGGTTTAAGGTTTTAGTGTATTCAAGATTAGGGTTTTAGTTTTTAGGGTTTAAAGTTTTTGTTTTAGGTTTTTAGGTTTAGAATATTAGGGTTTAATGTTTACTTTTAGGGTATAGGGTTTTAGTGTATTCAAGTTTAGGGTTATAATTTTTTAGGTTTAGGGTTTATGTTTTAGGTTTTAGGGTTTTAAATTTTAGTTTTAGGGTTTAGGGTTTTAGTGTATTAAAGATTAGGGTTTTTGTTTTTAGGGTTTAAGGTTTCGTTTTTATGTTTTAGTGTTTAGATAATTAGGATTTAGGGTTTATTGTATTATAGTTTAGGGTTTTAGATTTATTTTTTAGGGTTTAGGGTTTAGGATTTTTGTTTTCAATTTTAGGGTTTTGAGTTTCTGGGTCATATGCTTTTTTTAGGGTTTAATTTTAGGTTTTAGGGTTTAGGGTTTTATTGTATTCAAGTTTAGGATTTTAGCTTTTTGTTTTTAAGGTTTTTGTTTTAGGTTTTAGGGTTTAGAATTTTAGGGTTTTAGTTTATAGGGTATAGGGTTTTGTCTTTAGGTTTTAGTGTTTAGAGTATTAGGATTTAGGGTTTAGTGTATTAAAGTTTAGGGGTTTAGATTTAGTTTTTAATGTTTAGTGTTTAGATTTTTTTTTAAATTTTAGGGTTTTGAGTTTTTCGGTTATATGCTTAGTTTTAGGGTTTAATTTTAAGGTTTAGGGTTTTAGGTTTTAATTTTTAGGGTTTTTGTTTAAGGTTTTAGGGTTTAGAATATTAGGGTTTAATATTTAGTTTTAGGGTTTAGGGTTTTAGTGTATTCAAGATTAGGGTTTTAGTTTTTAGGGTTTAGGGTTTTTGTTTTAGGTTTTAGGGTTTAGAATATTAGGGTTTAATGTTTACTTTTAGGGTTTAGGGTTTTAGTGTATTCAAGTTTAGGGTTATAATTTTTTGGGTTTAGGGTTTGGTTTTAGGTTTTAGGGTTTACAATTTTAGTTTTAGGGTTTAGGGTTTTAGTGTATTAAAGATAAGGGTTTTTGTTTTTAGGGTTTAGAGTTTCGTTTTTATGTTTTAGTGTTTAGAGAATTAGGATTCAGGGTTTAGTGTATTAAAGTTTAGGGTTTTAGATTTAGTTTTTAGGGTTTAGGGTTTAGGGTTTAGGGTTTTTGTTTTCAATTTTAGGGTTTTGAGTTTTTGGGTTATATGCTTCGTTTTAGGGTTTAATTTTAGGTTTTAGGGTTTAGGGTTTATTGTATTCAAGTTTAATTAGGGTTTTAGGTTTTAGTTTTTAGGGTTTTTGTTTTAGGTTTTAGTGTTTAGAATTTTAGGGTTTAATATTTAGTTTTAGGGTTTAGGGTTTTAGTGTATTAAAGATTAGGGTTCTAGTTTTTAGGGTTTAGGGTTTTGTTTTTAGGTTTTAGTGTTTATAGTATTAGGATTTAGGGTTTAGTGTATTAAAGTTTAGGGTTTTAGATTTAGTCTTTAGGGTTTAGTGTTTAGATTTTTTAAAAAATTTTAGGGTTTTGAGTTTTTCGGTTATATGCTTAGTTTTAGGGTTTAATTTTAAGGTTTAGGGTTTTAGGTTTTAGAATATTAGGGTTTTGTTTTAGGTTTTAGGGTTTAGAATATTAGGGTTTAATGTTTAGTTTTAGGGTTTAAGGTTTTAGTGTATTCAAGATTAGGGTTTTAGTTTTTAGGGTTTAAAGTTTTTGTTTTAGGTTTTTAGGTTTAGAATATTAGGGTTTAATGTTTACTTTTAGGGTATAGGGTTTTAGTGTATTCAAGTTTAGGGTTATAATTTTTTAGGTTTAGGGTTTATGTTTTAGGTTTTAGGGTTTTAAATTTTAGTTTTAGGGTTTAGGGTTTTAGTGTATTAAAGATTAGGGTTTTTGTTTTTAGGGTTTAAGGTTTCGTTTTTATGTTTTAGTGTTTAGATAATTAGGATTTAGGGTTTATTGTATTATAGTTTAGGGTTTTAGATTTATTTTTTAGGGTTTAGGGTTTAGGATTTTTGTTTTCAATTTTAGGGTTTTGAGTTTCTGGGTCATATGCTTTGTTTAGGGTTTAATTTTAGGTTTTAGGGTTTAGGGTTTTATTGTATTCAAGTTTAGGATTTTAGCTTTTTGTTTTTAAGGTTTTTGTTTTAGGTTTTAGGGTTTAGAATTTTAGGGTTTTAGTTTATAGGGTATAGGGTTTTGTCTTTAGGTTTTAGTGTTTAGAGTATTAGGATTTAGGGTTTAGTGTATTAAAGTTTAGGGGTTTAGATTTAGTTTTTAATGTTTAGTGTTTAGATTTTTTTTTAAATTTTAGGGTTTTGAGTTTTTCGGTTATATGCTTAGTTTTAGGGTTTAATTTTAAGGTTTAGGGTTTTAGGTTTTAATTTTTAGGGTTTTTGTTTAAGGTTTTAGGGTTTAGAATATTAGGGTTTAATATTTAGTTTTAGGGTTTAGGGTTTTAGTGTATTCAAGATTAGGGTTTTAGTTTTTAGGGTTTAGGGTTTTTGTTTTAGGTTTTAGGGTTTAGAATATTAGGGTTTAATGTTTACTTTTAGGGTTTAGGGTTTTAGTGTATTCAAGTTTAGGGTTATAATTTTTTGGGTTTAGGGTTTGGTTTTAGGTTTTAGGGTTTACAATTTTAGTTTTAGGGTTTAGGGTTTTAGTCTATTAAAGATAAGGGTTTTTGTTTTTAGGGTTTAGAGTTTCGTTTTTATGTTTTAGTGTTTAGAGAATTAGGATTCAGGGTTTAGTGTATTAAAGTTTAGGGTTTTAGATTTAGTTTTTAGGGTTTAGGGTTTATGGTTTAGGGTTTTTGTTTTCAATTTTAGGGTTTTGAGTTTTTGGGTTATATGCTTCGTTTTAGGGTTTAATTTTAGGTTTTAGGGTTTAGGGTTTATTGTATTCAAGTTTAATTAGGGTTTTAGGTTTTAGTTTTTAGGGTTTTTGTTTTAGGTTTTAGTGTTTAGAATTTTAGGGTTTAATATTTAGTTTTAGGGTTTAGGGTTTTAGTGTATTAAAGATTAGGGTTCTAGTTTTTAGGGTTTAGGGTTTTGTTTTTAGGTTTTAGTGTTTATAGTATTAGGATTTAGGGTTTAGTGTATTAAAGTTTAGGGTTTTAGATTTAGTCTTTAGGGTTTAGTGTTTAGATTTTTTAAAAAATTTTAGGGTTTTGAGTTTTTCGGTTATATGCTTAGTTTTAGGGTTTAATTTTAAGGTTTAGGGTTTTAGGTTTTAGAATATTAGGGTTTTGTTTTAGGTTTTAGGGTTTAGAATATTAGGGTTTAATGTTTAGTTTTAGGGTTTAAGGTTTTAGTGTATTCAAGATTAGGGTTTTAGTTTTTAGGGTTTAAAGTTTTTGTTTTAGGTTTTTAGGTTTAGAATATTAGGGTTTAATGTTTACTTTTAGGGTATAGGGTTTTAGTGTATTCAAGTTTAGGGTTATAATTTTTTAGGTTTAGGGTTTATGTTTTAGGTTTTAGGGTTTTAAATTTTAGTTTTAGGGTTTAGGGTTTTAGTGTATTAAAGATTAGGGTTTTTGTTTTTAGGGTTTAAGGTTTCGTTTTTATGTTTTAGTGTTTAGATAATTAGGATTTAGGGTTTATTGTATTATAGTTTAGGGTTTTAGATTTATTTTTTAGGGTTTAGGGTTTAGGATTTTTGTTTTCAATTTTAGGGTTTTGAGTTTCTGGGTCATATGCTTTGTTTAGGGTTTAATTTTAGGTTTTAGGGTTTAGGGTTTTATTGTATTCAAGTTTAGGATTTTAGCTTTTTGTTTTTAAGGTTTTTGTTTTAGGTTTTAGGGTTTAGAATTTTAGGGTTTTAGTTTATAGGGTATAGGGTTTTGTCTTTAGGTTTTAGTGTTTAGAGTATTAGGATTTAGGGTTTAGTGTATTAAAGTTTAGGGGTTTAGATTTAGTTTTTAATGTTTAGTGTTTAGATTTTTTTTTAAATTTTAGGGTTTTGAGTTTTTCGGTTATATGCTTAGTTTTAGGGTTTAATTTTAAGGTTTAGGGTTTTAGGTTTTAATTTTTAGGGTTTTTGTTTAAGGTTTTAGGGTTTAGAATATTAGGGTTTAATATTTAGTTTTAGGGTTTAGGGTTTTAGTGTATTCAAGATTAGGGTTTTAGTTTTTAGGGTTTAGGGTTTTTGTTTTAGGTTTTAGGGTTTAGAATATTAGGGTTTAATGTTTACTTTTAGGGTTTAGGGTTTTAGTGTATTCAAGTTTAGGGTTATAATTTTTTGGGTTTAGGGTTTGGTTTTAGGTTTTAGGGTTTACAATTTTAGTTTTAGGGTTTAGGGTTTTAGTGTATTAAAGATAAGGGTTTTTGTTTTTAGGGTTTAGAGTTTCGTTTTTATGTTTTAGTGTTTAGAGAATTAGGATTCAGGGTTTAGTGTATTAAAGTTTAGGGTTTTAGATTTAGTTTTTAGGGTTTAGGGTTTATGGTTTAGGGTTTTTGTTTTCAATTTTAGGGTTTTGAGTTTTTGGGTTATATGCTTCGTTTTAGGGTTTAATTTTAGGTTTTAGGGTTTAGGGTTTATTGTATTCAAGTTTAATTAGGGTTTTAGGTTTTAGTTTTTAGGGTTTTTGTTTTAGGTTTTAGTGTTTAGAATTTTAGGATTTAATATTTAGTTTTAGGGTTTAGGGTTTTAGTGTATTAAAGATTAGGGTTCTAGTTTTTAGGGTTTAGGGTTTTGTTTTTAGGTTTTAGTGTTTATAGTATTAGGATTTAGGGTTTAGTGTATTAAAGTTTAGGGTTTTAGATTTAGTCTTTAGGGTTTAGTGTTTAGATTTTTTAAAAAATTTTAGGGTTTTGAGTTTTTCGGTTATATGCTTAGTTTTAGGGTTTAATTTTAAGGTTTATGGTTTTAGGTTTTAGAATATTAGGGTTTTGTTTTAGGTTTTAGGGTTTAGAATATTAGGGTTTAATGTTTAGTTTTAGGGTTTAAGGTTTTAGTGTATTCAAGATTAGGGTTTTAGTTTTTAGGGTTTAAAGTTTTTGTTTTAGGTTTTTAGGTTTAGAATATTAGGGTTTAATGTTTACTTTTAGGGTATAGGGTTTTAGTGTATTCAAGTTTAGGGTTATAATTTTTTAGGTTTAGGGTTTATGTTTTAGGTTTTAGGGTTTTAAATTTTAGTTTTAGGGTTTAGGGTTTTAGTGTATTAAAGATTAGGGTTTTTGTTTTTAGGGTTTAAGGTTTCGTTTTTATGTTTTAGTGTTTAGATAATTAGGATTTAGGGTTTATTGTATTATAGTTTAGGGTTTTAGATTTATTTTTTAGGGTTTAGGGTTTAGGATTTTTGTTTTCAATTTTAGGGTTTTGAGTTTCTGGGTCATATGCTTTTTTTAGGGTTTAATTTTAGGTTTTAGGGTTTAGGGTTTTATTGTATTCAAGTTTAGGATTTTAGCTTTTTGTTTTTAAGGTTTTTGTTTTAGGTTTTAGGGTTTAGAATTTTAGGGTTTTAGTTTATAGGGTATAGGGTTTTGTCTTTAGGTTTTAGTGTTTAGAGTATTAGGATTTAGGGTTTAGTGTATTAAAGTTTAGGGGTTTAGATTTAGTTTTTAATGTTTAGTGTTTAGATTTTTTTTTAAATTTTAGGGTTTTGAGTTTTTCGGTTATATGCTTAGTTTTAGGGTTTAATTTTAAGGTTTAGGGTTTTAGGTTTTAATTTTTAGGGTTTTTGTTTAAGGTTTTAGGGTTTAGAATATTAGGGTTTAATATTTAGTTTTAGGGTTTAGGGTTTTAGTGTATTCAAGATTAGGGTTTTAGTTTTTAGGGTTTAGGGTTTTTGTTTTAGGTTTTAGGGTTTAGAATATTAGGGTTTAATGTTTACTTTTAGGGTTTAGGGTTTTAGTGTATTCAAGTTTAGGGTTATAATTTTTTGGGTTTAGGGTTTGGTTTTAGGTTTTAGGGTTTACAATTTTAGTTTTAGGGTTTAGGGTTTTAGTGTATTAAAGATAAGGGTTTTTGTTTTTAGGGTTTAGAGTTTCGTTTTTATGTTTTAGTGTTTAGAGAATTAGGATTCAGGGTTTAGTGTATTAAAGTTTAGGGTTTTAGATTTAGTTTTTAGGGTTTAGGGTTTAGGGTTTAGGGTTTTTGTTTTCAATTTTAGGGTTTTGAGTTTTTGGGTTATATGCTTCGTTTTAGGGTTTAATTTTAGGTTTTAGGGTTTAGGGTTTATTGTATTCAAGTTTAATTAGGGTTTTAGGTTTTAGTTTTTAGGGTTTTTGTTTTAGGTTTTAGTGTTTAGAATTTTAGGGTTTAATATTTAGTTTTAGGGTTTAGGGTTTTAGTGTATTAAAGATTAGGGTTCTAGTTTTTAGGGTTTAGGGTTTTGTTTTTAGGTTTTAGTGTTTATAGTATTAGGATTTAGGGTTTAGTGTATTAAAGTTTAGGGTTTTAGATTTAGTCTTTAGGGTTTAGTGTTTAGATTTTTTAAAAAATTTTAGGGTTTTGAGTTTTTCGGTTATATGCTTAGTTTTAGGGTTTAATTTTAAGGTTTAGGGTTTTAGGTTTTAGAATATTAGGGTTTTGTTTTAGGTTTTAGGGTTTAGAATATTAGGGTTTAATGTTTAGTTTTAGGGTTTAAGGTTTTAGTGTATTCAAGATTAGGGTTTTAGTTTTTAGGGTTTAAAGTTTTTGTTTTAGGTTTTTAGGTTTAGAATATTAGGGTTTAATGTTTACTTTTAGGGTATAGGGTTTTAGTGTATTCAAGTTTAGGGTTATAATTTTTTAGGTTTAGGGTTTATGTTTTAGGTTTTAGGGTTTTAAATTTTAGTTTTAGGGTTTAGGGTTTTAGTGTATTAAAGATTAGGGTTTTTGTTTTTAGGGTTTAAGGTTTCGTTTTTATGTTTTAGTGTTTAGATAATTAGGATTTAGGGTTTATTGTATTATAGTTTAGGGTTTTAGATTTATTTTTTAGGGTTTAGGGTTTAGGATTTTTGTTTTCAATTTTAGGGTTTTGAGTTTCTGGGTCATATGCTTTGTTTAGGGTTTAATTTTAGGTTTTAGGGTTTAGGGTTTTATTGTATTCAAGTTTAGGATTTTAGCTTTTTGTTTTTAAGGTTTTTGTTTTAGGTTTTAGGGTTTAGAATTTTAGGGTTTTAGTTTATAGGGTATAGGGTTTTGTCTTTAGGTTTTAGTGTTTAGAGTATTAGGATTTAGGGTTTAGTGTATTAAAGTTTAGGGGTTTAGATTTAGTTTTTAATGTTTAGTGTTTAGATTTTTTTTTAAATTTTAGGGTTTTGAGTTTTTCGGTTATATGCTTAGTTTTAGGGTTTAATTTTAAGGTTTAGGGTTTTAGGTTTTAATTTTTAGGGTTTTTGTTTAAGGTTTTAGGGTTTAGAATATTAGGGTTTAATATTTAGTTTTAGGGTTTAGGGTTTTAGTGTATTCAAGATTAGGGTTTTAGTTTTTAGGGTTTAGGGTTTTTGTTTTAGGTTTTAGGGTTTAGAATATTAGGGTTTAATGTTTACTTTTAGGGTTTAGGGTTTTAGTGTATTCAAGTTTAGGGTTATAATTTTTTGGGTTTAGGGTTTGGTTTTAGGTTTTAGGGTTTACAATTTTAGTTTTAGGGTTTAGGGTTTTAGTCTATTAAAGATAAGGGTTTTTGTTTTTAGGGTTTAGAGTTTCGTTTTTATGTTTTAGTGTTTAGAGAATTAGGATTCAGGGTTTAGTGTATTAAAGTTTAGGGTTTTAGATTTAGTTTTTAGGGTTTAGGGTTTATGGTTTAGGGTTTTTGTTTTCAATTTTAGGGTTTTGAGTTTTTGGGTTATATGCTTCGTTTTAGGGTTTAATTTTAGGTTTTAGGGTTTAGGGTTTATTGTATTCAAGTTTAATTAGGGTTTTAGGTTTTAGTTTTTAGGGTTTTTGTTTTAGGTTTTAGTGTTTAGAATTTTAGGGTTTAATATTTAGTTTTAGGGTTTAGGGTTTTAGTGTATTAAAGATTAGGGTTCTAGTTTTTAGGGTTTAGGGTTTTGTTTTTAGGTTTTAGTGTTTATAGTATTAGGATTTAGGGTTTAGTGTATTAAAGTTTAGGGTTTTAGATTTAGTCTTTAGGGTTTAGTGTTTAGATTTTTTAAAAAATTTTAGGGTTTTGAGTTTTTCGGTTATATGCTTAGTTTTAGGGTTTAATTTTAAGGTTTAGGGTTTTAGGTTTTAGAATATTAGGGTTTTGTTTTAGGTTTTAGGGTTTAGAATATTAGGGTTTAATGTTTAGTTTTAGGGTTTAAGGTTTTAGTGTATTCAAGATTAGGGTTTTAGTTTTTAGGGTTTAAAGTTTTTGTTTTAGGTTTTTAGGTTTAGAATATTAGGGTTTAATGTTTACTTTTAGGGTATAGGGTTTTAGTGTATTCAAGTTTAGGGTTATAATTTTTTAGGTTTAGGGTTTATGTTTTAGGTTTTAGGGTTTTAAATTTTAGTTTTAGGGTTTAGGGTTTTAGTGTATTAAAGATTAGGGTTTTTGTTTTTAGGGTTTAAGGTTTCGTTTTTATGTTTTAGTGTTTAGATAATTAGGATTTAGGGTTTATTGTATTATAGTTTAGGGTTTTAGATTTATTTTTTAGGGTTTAGGGTTTAGGATTTTTGTTTTCAATTTTAGGGTTTTGAGTTTCTGGGTCATATGCTTTGTTTAGGGTTTAATTTTAGGTTTTAGGGTTTAGGGTTTTATTGTATTCAAGTTTAGGATTTTAGCTTTTTGTTTTTAAGGTTTTTGTTTTAGGTTTTAGGGTTTAGAATTTTAGGGTTTTAGTTTATAGGGTATAGGGTTTTGTCTTTAGGTTTTAGTGTTTAGAGTATTAGGATTTAGGGTTTAGTGTATTAAAGTTTAGGGGTTTAGATTTAGTTTTTAATGTTTAGTGTTTAGATTTTTTTTAAATTTTAGGGTTTTGAGTTTTTCGGTTATATGCTTAGTTTTAGGGTTTAATTTTAAGGTTTAGGGTTTTAGGTTTTAATTTTTAGGGTTTTTGTTTAAGGTTTTAGGGTTTAGAATATTAGGGTTTAATATTTAGTTTTAGGGTTTAGGGTTTTAGTGTATTCAAGATTAGGGTTTTAGTTTTTAGGGTTTAGGGTTTTTGTTTTAGGTTTTAGGGTTTAGAATATTAGGGTTTAATGTTTACTTTTAGGGTTTAGGGTTTTAGTGTATTCAAGTTTAGGGTTATAATTTTTTGGGTTTAGGGTTTGGTTTTAGGTTTTAGGGTTTACAATTTTAGTTTTAGGGTTTAGGGTTTTAGTGTATTAAAGATAAGGGTTTTTGTTTTTAGGGTTTAGAGTTTCGTTTTTATGTTTTAGTGTTTAGAGAATTAGGATTCAGGGTTTAGTGTATTAAAGTTTCGGGTTTTAGATTTAGTTTTTAGGGTTTAGGGTTTATGGTTTAGGGTTTTTATTTTCAATTTTAGGGTTTTGAGTTTTTGGGTTATATGCTTCGTTTTAGGGTTTAATTTTAGGTTTTAGGGTTTAGGGTTTATTGTATTCAAGTTTAATTAGGGTTTTAGGTTTTAGTTTTTAGGGTTTTTGTTTTAGGTTTTAGTGTTTAGAATTTTAGGGTTTAATATTTAGTTTTAGGGTTTAGGGTTTTAGTGTATTAAAGATTAGGGTTCTAGTTTTTAGGGTTTAGGGTTTTGTTTTTAGGTTTTAGTGTTTATAGTATTAGGATTTAGGGTTTAGTGTATTAAAGTTTAGGGTTTTAGATTTAGTCTTTAGGGTTTAGTGTTTAGATTTTTTAAAAACTTTTAGGGTTTTGAGTTTTTCGGTTATATGCTTAGTTTTAGGGTTTAATTTTAAGGTTTAGGGTTTTAGGTTTTAGAATATTAGGGTTTTGTTTTAGGTTTTAGGGTTTAGAATATTAGGGTTTAATGTTTAGTTTTAGGGTTTAAGGTTTTAGTGTATTCAAGATTAGGGTTTTAGTTTTTAGGGTTTAAAGTTTTTGTTTTAGGTTTTTAGGTTTAGAATATTAGGGTTTAATGTTTACTTTTAGGGTATAGGGTTTTAGTGTATTCAAGTTTAGGGTTATAATTTTTTAGGTTTAGGGTTTATGTTTTAGGTTTTAGGGTTTTAAATTTTAGTTTTAGGGTTTAGGGTTTTAGTGTATTAAAGATTAGGGTTTTTGTTTTTAGGGTTTAAGGTTTCGTTTTTATGTTTTAGTGTTTAGATAATTAGGATTTAGGGTTTATTGTATTATAGTTTAGGGTTTTAGATTTATTTTTTAGGGTTTAGGGTTTAGGATTTTTGTTTTCAATTTTAGGGTTTTGAGTTTCTGGGTCATATGCTTTGTTTAGGGTTTAATTTTAGGTTTTAGGGTTTAGGGTTTTATTGTATTCAAGTTTAGGATTTTAGCTTTTTGTTTTTAAGGTTTTTGTTTTAGGTTTTAGGGTTTAGAATTTTAGGGTTTTAGTTTATAGGGTATAGGGTTTTGTCTTTAGGTTTTAGTGTTTAGAGTATTAGGATTTAGGGTTTAGTGTATTAAAGTTTAGGGGTTTAGATTTAGTTTTTAATGTTTAGTGTTTAGATTTTTTTTTAAATTTTAGGGTTTTGAGTTTTTCGGTTATATGCTTAGTTTTAGGGTTTAATTTTAAGGTTTAGGGTTTTAGGTTTTAATTTTTAGGGTTTTTGTTTAAGGTTTTAGGGTTTAGAATATTAGGGTTTAATATTTAGTTTTAGGGTTTAGGGTTTTAGTGTATTCAAGATTAGGGTTTTAGTTTTTAGGGTTTAGGGTTTTTTTTAGGTTTTAAGGTTTAGAATATTAGGGTTTAATGTTTAGTTTTAGGGTTTAGGGTTTTAGTGTATTCAAGTTTAGGGTTAAAATTTTTTGGGTTTAGGGTTTGGTTTTAGGTTTTAGGGTTTAAAATTTTAGTTTTAGGGTTTAGGGTTTTAGTGTATTAAAGATTAGGGTTTTTTTAGGGTTTAGGGTTTCGTTTTTATGTTTTAGTGTTTAGAGAATTAGGATTTAGGGTTTACTGTATTAAAGTTTAGGGTTTTAGATTTAATTTTTAGGGTTTAGGGTTTAGGATTTTTGTTTTCAATTTTAGGGTTTTGAGTTTCTGGGTCATATGCTTCGTTTAGGCTTTAATTTTAGGTTTTAGGATTTAGGGTTTTATTGTATTAAGGTTTAGGATTTTAGGTTTTTGTTTTTAGGGTTTTTGTTTTAGGTTTTAGGGTTTAGAATTTTAGGGTTTAATATTTAGTTTTAGAGTTTAGAGTTTTTGTTTTTAGGGTATAGGGTTTTGTCTTTAGGTTTTAGTGTTAAGAGTATTAGGATTTAGGGTTTAGTGTATTAAAGTTTAGGGTTTTAGATTTAGTTTTTAATGTTTAGTGTTTAGATTTTTTTTTAAATTTTAGGGTTTTGAGTTTTTCGGTTATATGCTTAGTTTTAGGGTTTAATTTTAAGGTTTAGGGTTTTTGGTTTTAGTTTTTAGGGTTTTTGTTTTTGGTTTTAGGGTTTAGAATATTAGGGTTTAATGTTTAGTTTTAGGGTTTAGGGTTTAAATGTATTCAAGATTAGGGTTTTAGTTATAAGGGTTTAGGGTTTTTGTTTTAGGTTTTAGGGTTTAGAATATTAGGGTTTAATGTTTACTTTTAGGGTTTAGGGTTTTAGTGTATTCAAGTTTAGGGTTATAATTTTTTGTGTTTAGGGTTTGGTTTTAGGTTTTAGGGTTTACAATTTTAGTTTTAGGGTTTAGGGTTTTAGTGTATTAAAGATAACGGTTTTTGTTTTTAGGGTTTAGAGTTTCGTTTTTATGTTTTAGTGTTTAGAGAATTAGGATTCAGGGTTTAGTGTATTAAAGTTTAGGGTTTTAGATTTAGTTTTTAGGGTTTAGGGTTTAGGGTTTTTGTTTTCAATTTTAGGGTTTTGAGTTTTTGGGTTATATGCTTCGTTTTAGGGTTTAATTTTAGGTTTTAGGGTTTAGAGTTTATTGTATTCAAGTTTAATTAGGGTTTTAGGTTTTAGTTTTTAGGGTTTTTGTTTTAGGTTTTAGGGTTTAGAATTTTAGGGTTTAATATTTAGTTTTAGGGTTTAGGGTTTTAGTGTATTCAAGATTAGGGTTTTAGTTTTTAGGGTTTAGGGTTTTTGTTTTAGGTTTTAAGGTTTAGAATATTAGGGTTTAATGTTTAGTTTTAGGGTTTAGGGTTTTAGTGTATTCAAGTTTAGGGTTATAATTTTTTGGGTTTAGGGTTTGGTTTTAGGTTTTAGGGTTTAAAATTTTAGTTTTAGGGTTTAGGGTTTAGGGTTTTAGTGTATTAAAGATTAGGGTTTTTTTTAGGGTTTAGGGTTTCGTTTTTATGTTTTAGTGTTTAGAGAATTAGGATTTAGGGTTTAATGTATTAAAGTTAAGGGTTTTAGATTTATTTTTTAGGGTTTAGGGTTTAGGATTTTTGTTTTCAATTTTAGGGTTTTGAGTTTCTGGGTCATATGCTTCGTTTAGGGTTTAATTTTAGGTTTTAGGATTTAGGGTTTTATTGTATTAAGGTTTAGGATTTTAGGTTTTTGTTTTTAGGGTTTTTGTTTTAGGTTTTAGGGTTTAGAATTTTAGGGTTTAATATTTAGTTTTAGAGTTTAGGGTTTTAGTTTTTAGGGTATAGGGTTTTGTCTTTAGGTTTTAGTGTTTAGAGTATTAGGATTTAGGGTTTAGTGTATTAAAGTTTAGGGTTTTAGATTTAGTTTTTAATGTTTAGTGTTTAGATTTTTTTTTAAATTTTAGGGTTTTGAGTTTTTCGGTTATATGCTTAGTTTTAGGGTTTAATTTTAAGGTTTAGGGATTTTGGTTTTAGTTTTTAGGGTTTTTGTTTTTGGTTTTAGGGTTTAGAATATTAGGGTTTAATGTTTAGTTTTAGGGTTTAGGGTTTAAATGTATTCAAGATTAGGGTTTTAGTTTTTAGGGTTTAGGGTTTCTGTTTTAGGTTTTAGGGTTTAGAATATTAGGGTTTAATGTTTACTTTTAGGGTTTAGGGTTTTAGTGTATTCAAGTTTAGGGTTATAATTTTTTGTGTTTAGGGTTTGGTTTTAGGTTTTAGGGTTTACAATTTTAGTTTTAGGGTTTAGGGTTTTAGTGTATTAAAGATAACGGTTTTTGTTTTTAGGGTTTAGAGTTTCGTTTTTATGTTTTAGTGTTTAGAGAATTAGGATTCAGGGTTTAGTGTATTAAAGTTTAGGGTTTTAGATTTAGTTTTTAGGGTTTAGGGTTTAGGGTTTTTGTTTTCAATTTTAGGGTTTTGAGTTTTTGGGTTATATGCTTCGTTTTAGGGTTTAATTTTAGGTTTTAGGGTTTAGAGTTTATTGTATTCAAGTTTAATTAGGGTTTTAGGTTTTAGTTTTTAGGGTATTTGTTTTAGGTTTTAGGGTTTAGAATTTTAGGGTTTAATATTTAGTTTTAGGGTTTAGGGTTTTAGTGTATTCAAGATTAGGGTTTTAGTTTTTAGGGTTTAGGGTTTTTGTTTTAGGTTTTAAGGTTTAGAATATTAGGGTTTAATGTTTAGTTTTAGGGTTTAGGGTTTTAGTGTATTCAAGTTTAGGGTTATAATTTTTTGGGTTTAGGGTTTGGTTTTAGGTTTTAGGGTTTAAAATTTTAGTTTTAGGGTTTAGGGTTTTAGTGTATTAAAGATTAGGGTTTTTTTTAGGGTTTAGGGTTTCGTTTTTATGTTTTAGTGTTTAGAGAATTAGGATTTAGGGTTTACTGTATTAAAGTTAAGGGTTTTAGATTTATTTTTTAGGGTTTAGGGTTTAGG
This sequence comes from Euphrasia confusa, assembly GCA_954870475.1. Taxonomy (NCBI): domain Eukaryota; kingdom Viridiplantae; phylum Streptophyta; class Magnoliopsida; order Lamiales; family Orobanchaceae; genus Euphrasia; species Euphrasia confusa. The sequence goes on along the minus strand of CATPAB010000244.1, from coordinate 101,400 downwards.
ATTTTTGTTTTCAATTTTAGGGTTTTGAGTTTCTGGGTCATATGCTTCGTTTAGGGTTTAATTTTAGGTTTTAGGATTTAGGGTTTTATTGTATTAAGGTTTAGGATTTTAGGTTTTTGTTTTTAGGTTTTTTTTTTTAGGTTTTAGGGTTTAGAATTTTAGGGTTTAATATTTAGTTTTAGAGTTTAGGGTTTTAGTTTTTAGGGTATAGGGTTTTGTCTTTAGGTTTTAGTGTTTAGAGTATTAGGATTTAGGGTTTAGTGTATTAAAGTTTAGGGTTTTAGATTTAGTTTTTAATGTTTATTGTTTAGATTTTTTTTTAAATTTTAGGGTTTTGAGTTTTTCGGTTATATGCTTAGTTTTAGGGTTTAATTTTAAGGTTTAGGGTTTTTGGTTTTAGTTTTTAGGGTTTTTATTTTTGGTTTTAGGGTTTAGAATATTAGGGTTTAATGTTTAGTTTAAGGGTTTAGGGTTTAAATGTATTCAAGATTAGGGTTTTAGTTTTTAGGGTTTAGGGTTTTTGTTTTAGGTTTTAGGGTTTAGAATATTAGGGTTTAATGTTTAGTTTTAGGGTTTAGGGTTTTAGTGTATTCAAGTTTAGGGTTATAATTTTTTGGGTTTAGGGTTTGGTTTTAGGTTTTAGGGTTTACAATTTTAGTTTTAGGGTTTAGGGTTTTAGTGTATTAAAGATAAGGGTTTTTGTTTTTAGGGTTTAGAGTTTCGTTTTTATGTTTTAGTGTTTAGAGAATTAGGATTCAGGGTTTAGTGTATTAAAGTTTAGGGTTTTAGATTTAGTTTTTAGGGTTTAGGGTTTAGGGTTTAGGGTTTTTGTTTTCAATTTTAGGGTTTTGAGTTTTTGGGTTATATGCTTCGTTTTAGGGTTTAATTTTAGGGTTTAGGGTTTAGGGTTTATTGTATTCAAGTTTAATTAGGGTTTTAGGTTTTAGTTTTTAGGGTTTTTGTTTTAGGTTTTAGGGTTTAGAATTTTAGGGTTTAATATTTAGTTTTAGGGTTTAGGGTTTTAGTGTATTAAAGATTAGGGTTCTAGTTTTTAGGGTTTAGGGTTTTGTTTTTAGGTTTTAGTGTTTATAGTATTAGGATTTAGGGTTTAGTGTATTAATGTTTAGGGTTTTAGATTTAGTCTTTAGGGTTTAGTGTTTAGATTTTTTAAAAAATTTTAGGGTTTTGAGTTTTTCGGTTATATGCTTAGTTTTAGGGTTTAATTTTAAGGTTTAGGGTTTTAGGTTTTAGAATATTAGGGTTTTGTTTTAGGTTTTAGGGTTTAGAATATTAGGGTTTAATGTTTAGTTTTAGGGTTTAGGGTTTTAGTGTATTCAAGATTAGGGTTTTAGTTTTTAGGGTTTAAAATTTTTGTTTTAGGTTTTTGGGTTTAGAATATTAGGGTTTAATGTTTACTTTTAGGGTATAGGGTTTTAGTGTATTCAAGTTTAGGGTTATAATTTTTTAGGTTTAGGGTTTTGGTTTTAGATTTTAGGGTTTAAAATTTTAGTTTTAGGGTTTAGGGTTTTAGTGTATTAAAGATTAGGGTTTTTGTTTTTAGGGTTTAAGGTTTCGTTTTTATGTTTTAGTGTTTAGATAATTAGGATTTAGTGTTTAGTGTATTAAAGTTTAGGGTTTTAGATTTATTTTTTTGGGTTTAGGGTTTAGGATTTTTGTTTTCAATTTTAGGGTTTTGAGTTTCTGGGTCATATGCTTTGTTTAGGGTTTAATTTTAGGTTTTAGGGTTTAGGTTTTTATTGTATTCAAGTTTAGAATTTTAGGGTTTAGAATTTTAGGGTTTAGAGTTTAGGGTTTTAGTTTTTAGGGTATAGGGTTTTGTCTTTAGGTCTTAGTGTTTATAGTATTAGGATTTAGGGTTTAGTGTATTAAAGTTTAGGGGTTTAGATTTAGTTTTTAATGTTTAGTGTTTAGATTTTTTTTTAAATTTTAGGGTTTTGAGTTTTTCGGTTATATGCTTAGTTTTAGGGTTTAGGGTTTAAATGTATTCAAGATTAGGGTTTTAGTTTTTAGGGTTTAGGGTTTTTGTTTTAGGTTTTAGGGTTTAGAATATTAGGGTTTAATGTTTACTTTTAGGGTTTAGGGTTTTAGTGTATTCAAGTTTAGGGTTATATTTTTTTAGGTTTAGGGTTTTGGTTTTAGGTTTTAGGGTTTAAAATTTTAGTTTTAGGGCTTAGGGTTTTAGTGTATTAAAGATTAGGGTTTAGAGTTTCGTTTTTATGTTTTAGTGTTTAGAGAATTAGGATTCAGGGTTTAGTGTATTAAAGTTTAGGGTTTTAGATTTAGTTTTTAGGGTTTTTGTTTTCAATTTTAGGGTTTTGAGTTTTTGGGTTATATGCTTCGTTTTAGGGTTTAATTTTAGGTTTTAGGGTTTAGGGTTTATTGTATTCAAGTTTAATTAGGGTTTTAGGTTTAGTTTTTAGGGTTTTTGTTTTAGGTTTTAGGGTTTAGAATTTTAGGGTTTAATATTTAGTTTTAGGGTTTAGGGTTTTAGTGTATTCAAGATTAGGGTTTTAGTTTTTAGGGTTTAGGGTTTTTATTTTAGGTTTTTGGGTTTAGAATATTAGGGTTTAATGTTTACTTTTAGGGTATAGGGTTTTAGTGTATTCAAGTTTAGGGTTATAATTTTTTAGGTTTAGGGTTTTGGTTTTAGGTTTTAGGGTTTAAAATTTTAGTTTTAGGGCTTAGGGTTTTAGTGTATTAAAGATTAGGGTTTTTGTTTTTAGGGTTTAAGGTTTCGTTTTTATGTTTTAGTGTTTAGAGAATTAGGATTTAGGGTTTAGTGTATTAAAGTTTAGGGTTTTAGATTTAGTTTTTAGGGTTTAGGGTGTAGGGTTTTTGTTTTCAATTTTAGGGTTTTAAGTTTTTGGGTTATATGCTTCGTTTTAGGATTTAGTTTTAGGTTTTAGGGTTTTATTGTATTCAAGTTTAGGGATTTAGGTTTTTGTTTTTAGGGTTTTTGTTTTAGGTTTTAGGGTTTAATATTTAGTTTTAGGGTTTAGGGTTTTAGTGTATTAAAGATTAGGGTTCTAGTTTTTAGGGTTTAGGGTTTTGTTTTTAGGTTTTAGTATTTAGAGTATTCGGATTTAGGGTTTAGTGTATTAATGTTTAGGGTTTCAGATTTAGTTTTTAGGGTTTAGTGTTTAGATTTTTTTTTAAATTTTAGGGTTTTGAATTTTTCAGTTATAAGCATAGTTTTAGGGTTTAATTTTAAGGTTTAGGGTTTTAGGTTTTAATTTTTAGGGTTTTTGTTTAAGGTTTTAGGGTTTAGAATATTAGGGTTTAATATTTAGTTTTAGGGTTTAGGGTTTTAGTGTATTCAAGATTAGGGTTTTAGTTTTTAGGGTTTAGGGTTTTTGTTTTAGGTTTTAAGGTTTAGAATATTAGGGTTTAATGTTTAGTTTTAGGGTTTAGGGTTTTAGTGTATTCAAGTTTAGGGTTATAATTTTTTGGGTTTAGGGTTTGGTTTTAGGTTTTAGGGTTTAAAATTTTAGTTTTAGGGTTTAGGGTTTTAGTGTATTAAAGATTAGGGTTTTTTTTAGGGTTTAGGGTTTCGTTTTTATGTTTTAGTGTTTAGAGAATTAGGATTTAGGGTTTACTGTATTAAAGTTTAGGGTTTTAGATTTATTTTTTAGGGTTTAGGGTTTAGGATTTTTGTTTTCAATTTTAGGGTTTTGAGTTTCTGGGTCATATGCTTCGTTTAGGGTTTAATTTTAGGTTTTAGGATTTAGGGTTTTATTGTATTAAGGTTTAGGATTTTAGGTTTTTGTTTTTAGGGTTTTTGTTTTAGGTTTTAGGGTTTAGAATTTTAGGGTTTAATATTTAGTTTTAGAGTTTAGGGTTTTAGTTTTTAGGGTATAGGGTTTTGTCTTTAGATTTTAGTGTTTAGAGTATTAGGATTTAGGGTTTAGTGTATTAAAGTTTAGGGTTTTAGATTTAGTTTTTAATGTTTAGTGTTTAGATTTTTTATTAAATTTTAGGGTTGTGAGTTTTTCGGTTATATGCTTAGTTTTAGGGTTTAATTTTAAGGTTTAGGGTTTTTGGTTTTAGTTTTTAGGGTTTTAGTTTTTGGTTTTAGGGTTTAGAATATTAGGGTTTAATGTTTAGTTTTAGGGTTTAGGGTTTAAATGTATTCAAGATTAGGGTTTTAGTTTTTAGGGTTTACGGTTTTTGTTTTAGGTTTTTGGGTTTAGAATATTAGGGTTTAATGTTTACTTTTAGGGTTTAGGGTTTTAGTGTATTCAAGTTTAGGGTTATAATTTTTTGGGTTTAGGGTTTGGTTTTAGGTTTTAGGGTTTACAATTTTAGTTTTAGGGTTTAGGGTTTTAGTGTATTAAAGATAAGGGTTTTTGTTTTTAGGGTTTAGAGTTTCGTTTTTATGTTTTAGTGTTTAGAGAATTAGGATTCAGGGTTTAGTGTATTAAAGTTTAGGGTTTTAGATTTAGTTTTTAGGGTTTAGGGTTTAGGGTTTTTGTTTTCAATTTTAGGGTTTTGAGTTTTTGGGTTATATGCTTCGTTTTAGGGTTTAATTTTAGGTTTTAGGGTTTAGGGTTTATTGTATTCAAGTTTAATTAGGGTTTTAGGTTTTAGTTTTTAGGGTTTTTGTTTTAGGTTTTAGGGTTTAGAATTTTAGGGTTTAATATTTAGTTTTAGGGTTTAGGGTTTTAGTGTATTAAAGATTAGGGTTCTAGTTTTTAGGGTTTAGGGTTTTGTTTTTAGGTTTTAGTGTTTATAGTATTAGGATTTAGGGTTTAGTGTATTAATGTTTAGGGTTTTAGATTTAGTCTTTAGGGTTTAGTGTTTAGATTTTTTAAAAAATTTTAGGGTTTTGAGTTTTTCGGTTATATGCTTAGTTTTAGGGTTTAATTTTAAGGTTTAGGGTTTTAGGTTTTAGAATATTAGGGTTTTGTTTTAGGTTTTAGGGTTTAGAATATTAGGGTTTAATGTTTAGTTTTAGGGTTTAGGGTTTTAGTGTATTCAAGATTAGGGTTTTAGTTTTTAGGGTTTAAAGTTTTTGTTTTAGGTTTTTGGGTTTAGAATATTAGGGTTTAATGTTTACTTTTAGGGTATAGGGTTTTAGTGTATTCAAGTTTAGGGTTATAATTTTTTAGGTTTAGGGTTTTGGTTTTAGATTTTAGGGTTTAAAATTTTAGTTTTAGGGTTTAGGGTTTTAGTGTATTAAAGATTAGGGTTTTTGTTTTTAGGGTTTAAGGTTTCGTTTTTATGTTTTAGTGTTTAGATAATTAGGATTTAGTGTTTAGTGTATTAAAGTTTAGGGTTTTAGATTTATTTTTTTGGGTTTAGGGTTTAGGATTTTTGTTTTCAATTTTAGGGTTTTGAGTTTCTGGGTCATATGCTTTGTTTAGGGTTTAATTTTAGGTTTTAGGGTTTAGGTTTTTATTGTATTCAAGTTTAGAATTTTAGGGTTTAGAATTTTAGGGTTTAGAGTTTAGGGTTTTAGTTTTTAGGGTATAGGGTTTTGTCTTTAGGTCTTAGTGTTTATAGTATTAGGATTTAGGGTTTAGTGTATTAAAGTTTAGGGGTTTAGATTTAGTTTTTAATGTTTAGTGTTTAGATTTTTTTTTAAATTTTAGGGTTTTGAGTTTTTCGGTTATATGCTTAGTTTTAGGGTTTAGGGTTTAAATGTATTCAAGATTAGGGTTTTAGTTTTTAGGGTTTAGGGTTTTTGTTTTAGGTTTTAGGGTTTAGAATATTAGGGTTTAATGTTTACTTTTAGGGTTTAGGGTTTTAGTGTATTCAAGTTTAGGGTTATATTTTTTTAGGTTTAGGGTTTTGGTTTTAGGTTTTAGGGTTTAAAATTTTAGTTTTAGGGCTTAGGGTTTTAGTGTATTAAAGATTAGGGTTTAGAGTTTCGTTTTTATGTTTTAGTGTTTAGAGAATTAGGATTCAGGGTTTAGTGTATTAAAGTTTAGGGTTTTAGATTTAGTTTTTAGGGTTTTTGTTTTCAATTTTAGGGTTTTGAGTTTTTGGGTTATATGCTTCGTTTTAGGGTTTAATTTTAGGTTTTAGGGTTTAGGGTTTATTGTATTCAAGTTTAATTAGGGTTTTAGGTTTAGTTTTTAGGGTTTTTGTTTTAGGTTTTAGGGTTTAGAATTTTAGGGTTTAATATTTAGTTTTAGGGTTTAGGGTTTTAGTGTATTCAAGATTAGGGTTTTAGTTTTTAGTTTTTAGGGTTTTTATTTTAGGTTTTTGGGTTTAGAATATTAGGGTTTAATGTTTACTTTTAGGGTATAGGGTTTTAGTGTATTCAAGTTTAGGGTTATAATTTTTTAGGTTTAGGGTTTTGGTTTTAGGTTTTAGGGTTTAAAATTTTAGTTTTAGGGCTTAGGGTTTTAGTGTATTAAAGATTAGGGTTTTTGTTTTTAGGGTTTAAGGTTTCGTTTTTATGTTTTAGTGTTTAGAGAATTAGGATTTAGGGTTTAGTGTATTAAAGTTTAGGGTTTTAGATTTAGTTTTTAGGGTTTAGGGTGTAGGGTTTTTGTTTTCAATTTTAGGGTTTTAAGTTTTTGGGTTATATGCTTCGTTTTAGGATTTAGTTTTAGGTTTTAGGGTTTTATTGTATTCAAGTTTAGGGATTTAGGTTTTTGTTTTTAGGGTTTTTGTTTTAGGTTTTAGGGTTTAATATTTAGTTTTAGGGTTTAGGGTTTTAGTGTATTAAAGATTAGGGTTCTAGTTTTTAGGGTTTAGGGTTTTGTTTTTAGGTTTTAGTATTTAGAGTATTCGGATTTAGGGTTTAGTGTATTAATGTTTAGGGTTTCAGATTTAGTTTTTAGGGTTTAGTGTTTAGATTTTTTTTTAAATTTTAGGGTTTTGAATTTTTCAGTTATAAGCATAGTTTTAGGGTTTAATTTTAAGGTTTAGGGTTTTAGGTTTTAATTTTTAGGGTTTTTGTTTAAGGTTTTAGGGTTTAGAATATTAGGGTTTAATATTTAGTTTTAGGGTTTAGGGTTTTAGTGTATTCAAGATTAGGGTTTTAGTTTTTAGGGTTTAGGGTTTTTGTTTTAGGTTTTAAGGTTTAGAATATTAGGGTTTAATGTTTAGTTTTAGGGTTTAGGGTTTTAGTGTATTCAAGTTTAGGGTTATAATTTTTTGGGTTTAGGGTTTGGTTTTAGGTTTTAGGGTTTAAAATTTTAGTTTTAGGGTTTAGGGTTTTAGTGTATTAAAGATTAGGGTTTTTTTTAGGGTTTAGGGTTTCGTTTTTATGTTTTAGTGTTTAGAGAATTAGGATTTAGGGTTTACTGTATTAAAGTTTAGGGTTTTAGATTTATTTTTTAGGGTTTAGGGTTTAGGATTTTTGTTTTCAATTTTAGGGTTTTGAGTTTCTGGGTCATATGCTTCGTTTAGGGTTTAATTTTAGGTTTTAGGATTTAGGGTTTTATTGTATTAAGGTTTAGGATTTTAGGTTTTTGTTTTTAGGGTTTTTGTTTTAGGTTTTAGGGTTTAGAATTTTAGGGTTTAATATTTAGTTTTAGAGTTTAGGGTTTTAGTTTTTAGGGTATAGGGTTTTGTCTTTAGATTTTAGTGTTTAGAGTATTAGGATTTAGGGTTTAGTGTATTAAAGTTTAGGGTTTTAGATTTAGTTTTTAATGTTTAGTGTTTAGATTTTTTATTAAATTTTAGGGTTGTGAGTTTTTCGGTTATATGCTTAGTTTTAGGGTTTAATTTTAAGGTTTAGGGTTTTTGGTTTTAGTTTTTAGGGTTTTAGTTTTTGGTTTTAGGGTTTAGAATATTAGGGTTTAATGTTTAGTTTTAGGGTTTAGGGTTTAAATGTATTCAAGATTAGGGTTTTAGTTTTTAGGGTTTACGGTTTTTGTTTTAGGTTTTTGGGTTTAGAATATTAGGGTTTAATGTTTACTTTTAGGGTTTAGGGTTTTAGTGTATTCAAGTTTAGGGTTATAATTTTTTGGGTTTAGGGTTTGGTTTTAGGTTTTAGGGTTTACAATTTTAGTTTTAGGGTTTAGGGTTTTAGTGTATTAAAGATAAGGGTTTTTGTTTTTAGGGTTTAGAGTTTCGTTTTTATGTTTTAGTGTTTAGAGAATTAGGATTCAGGGTTTAGTGTATTAAAGTTTAGGGTTTTAGATTTAGTTTTTAGGGTTTAGGGTTTAGGGTTTTTGTTTTCAATTTTAGGGTTTTGAGTTTTTGGGTTATATGCTTCGTTTTAGGGTTTAATTTTAGGTTTTAGGGTTTAGGGTTTATTGTATTCAAGTTTAATTAGGGTTTTAGGTTTTAGTTTTTAGGGTTTTTGTTTTAGGTTTTAGGGTTTAGAATTTTAGGGTTTAATATTTAGTTTTAGGGTTTAGGGTTTTAGTGTATTAAAGATTAGGGTTCTAGTTTTTAGGGTTTAGGGTTTTGTTTTTAGGTTTTAGTGTTTATAGTATTAGGATTTAGGGTTTAGTGTATTAATGTTTAGGGTTTTAGATTTAGTCTTTAGGGTTTAGTGTTTAGATTTTTTAAAAAATTTTAGGGTTTTGAGTTTTTCGGTTATATGCTTAGTTTTAGGGTTTAATTTTAAGGTTTAGGGTTTTAGGTTTTAGAATATTAGGGTTTTGTTTTAGGTTTTAGGGTTTAGAATATTAGGGTTTAATGTTTAGTTTTAGGGTTTAGGGTTTTAGTGTATTCAAGATTAGGGTTTTAGTTTTTAGGGTTTAAAGTTTTTGTTTTAGGTTTTTGGGTTTAGAATATTAGGGTTTAATGTTTACTTTTAGGGTATAGGGTTTTAGTGTATTCAAGTTTAGGGTTATAATTTTTTAGGTTTAGGGTTTTGGTTTTAGATTTTAGGGTTTAAAATTTTAGTTTTAGGGTTTAGGGTTTTAGTGTATTAAAGATTAGGGTTTTTGTTTTTAGGGTTTAAGGTTTCGTTTTTATGTTTTAGTGTTTAGATAATTAGGATTTAGTGTTTAGTGTATTAAAGTTTAGGGTTTTAGATTTATTTTTTTGGGTTTAGGGTTTAGGATTTTTGTTTTCAATTTTAGGGTTTTGAGTTTCTGGGTCATATGCTTTGTTTAGGGTTTAATTTTAGGTTTTAGGGTTTAGGGTTTTATTGTATTCAAGTTTAGAATTTTAGGGTTTAGAATTTTAGGGTTTAGAGTTTAGGGTTTTAGTTTTTAGGGTATAGGGTTTTGTCTTTAGGTCTTAGTGTTTATAGTATTAGGATTTAGGGTTTAGTGTATTAAAGTTTAGGGGTTTAGATTTAGTTTTTAATGTTTAGTGTTTAGATTTTTTTTTAAATTTTAGGGTTTTGAGTTTTTCGGTTATATGCTTAGTTTTAGGGTTTAGGGTTTAAATGTATTCAAGATTAGGGTTTTAGTTTTTAGGGTTTAGGGTTTTTGTTTTAGGTTTTAGGGTTTAGAATATTAGGGTTTAATGTTTACTTTTAGGGTTTAGGGTTTTAGTGTATTCAAGTTTAGGGTTATATTTTTTTAGGTTTAGGGTTTTGGTTTTAGGTTTTAGGGTTTAAAATTTTAGTTTTAGGGCTTAGGGTTTTAGTGTATTAAAGATTAGGGTTTAGAGTTTCGTTTTTATGTTTTAGTGTTTAGAGAATTAGGATTCAAGGTTTAGTGTATTAAAGTTTAGGGTTTTAGATTTAATTTTTAGGGTTTTTGTTTTCAATTTTAGGGTTTTGAGTTTTTGGGTTATATGCTTCGTTTTAGGGTTTAATTTTAGGTTTTAGGGTTTAGGGTTTATTGTATTCAAGTTTAATTAGGGTTTTAGCTTTTAGTTTTTAGGGTTTTTGTTTTAGGTTTTAGGGTTTAGAATTTTAGGGTTTAATATTTAGCTTTAGGGTTTAGGGTTTTAGTGTATTCAAGATTAGGGTTTTAGTTTTTAGGGTTTAGGGTTTTTGTTTTAGGTTTTTGGGTTTAGAATATTAGGGTTTAATGTTTACTTTTAGGGTATAGGGTTTTAGTGTATTCAAGTTTAGGGTTATAATTTTTTAGGTTTAGGGTTTTGGTTTTAGGTTTTAGGGTTTAAAATTTTAGTTTTAGGGCTTAGGGTTTTAGTGTATTAAAGATTAGGGTTTTTGTTTTTAGGGTTTAAGGTTTCGTTTTTATGTTTTAGTGTTTAGAGAATTAGGATTTAGGGTTTAGTGTATTAAAGTTTAGGGTTTTAGATTTAGTTTTTAGGGTTTAGGGTGTAGGGTTTTTGTTTTCAATTTTAGGGTTTTAAGTTTTTGGGTTATATGCTTCGTTTTAGGATTTAGTTTTAGGTTTTAGGGTTTTATTGTATTCAAGTTTAGGGATTTAGGTTTTTGTTTTTAGGGTTTTTGTTTTAGGTTTTAGGGTTTAATATTTAGTTTTAGGGTTTAGGGTTTTAGTGTATTAAAGATTAGGGTTCTAGTTTTTAGGGTTTAGGGTTTTGTTTTTAGGTTTTAGTATTTAGAGTATTCGGATTTAGGGTTTAGTGTATTAATGTTTAGGGTTTGAGATTTAGTTTTTAGGGTTTAGTGTTTAGATTTTTTTTTAAATTTTAGGGTTTTGAATTTTTCAGTTATAAGCATAGTTTTAGGGTTTAATTTTAAGGTTTAGGGTTTTAGGTTTTAATTTTTAGGGTTTTTGTTTAAGGTTTTAGGGTTTAGAATATTAGGGTTTAATATTTAGTTTTAGGGTTTAGGGTTTTAGTGTATTCAAGATTAGGGTTTTAGTTTTTAGGGTTTAGGGTTTTTGTTTTAGGTTTTAAGGTTTAGAATATTAGGGTTTAATGTTTAGTTTTAGGGTTTAGGGTTTTAGTGTATTCAAGTTTAGGGTTATAATTTTTTGGGTTTAGGGTTTGGTTTTAGGTTTTAGGGTTTAAAATTTTAGTTTTAGGGTTTAGGGTTTTAGTGTATTAAAGATTAGGGTTTTTTTTAGGGTTTAGGGTTTCGTTTTTATGTTTTAGTGTTTAGAGAATTAGGATTTAGGGTTTACTGTATTAAAGTTTAGGGTTTTAGATTTATTTTTTAGGGTTTAGGGTTTAGGATTTTTGTTTTCAATTTTAGGGTTTTGAGTTTCTGGGTCATATGCTTCGTTTAGGGTTTAATTTTAGGTTTTAGGATTTAGGGTTTTATTGTATTAAGGTTTAGGATTTTAGGTTTTTGTTTTTAGGGTTTTTGTTTCAGGTTTTAGGGTTTAGAATTTTAGGGTTTAATATTTAGTTTTAGAGTTTAGGGTTTTAGTTTTTAGGGTATAGGGTTTTGTCTTTAGATTTTAGTGTTTAGAGTATTAGGATTTAGGGTTTAGTGTATTAAAGTTTAGGGTTTTAGATTTAGTTTTTAATGTTTAGTGTTTAGATTTTTTATTAAATTTTAGGGTTTTGAGTTTTTCGGTTATATGCTTAGTTTTAGGGTTTAATTTTAAGGTTTAGGGTTTTTGGTTTTAGTTTTTAGGGTTTTAGTTTTTGGTTTTAGGGTTTAGAATATTAGGGTTTAATGTTTAGTTTTAGGGTTTAGGGTTTAAATGTATTCAAGATTAGGGTTTTAGTTTTTAGGGTTTACGGTTTTTGTTTTAGGTTTTTGGGTTTAGAATATTAGGGTTTAATGTTTACTTTTAGGGTTTAGGGTTTTAGTGTATTCAAGTTTAGGGTTATAATTTTTTGGGTTTAGGGTTTGGTTTTAGGTTTTAGGGTTTACAATTTTAGTTTTAGGGTTTAGGGTTTTAGTGTATTAAAGATAAGGGTTTTTGTTTTTAGGGTTTAGAGTTTCGTTTTTATGTTTTAGTGTTTAGAGAATTAGGATTCAGGGTTTAGTGTATTAAAGTTTAGGGTTTTAGATTTAGTTTTTAGGGTTTAGGGTTTAGGGTTTTTGTTTTCAATTTTAGGGTTTTGAGTTTTTGGGTTATATGCTTCGTTTTAGGGTTTAATTTTAGGTTTTAGGGTTTAGGGTTTATTGTATTCAAGTTTAATTAGGGTTTTAGGTTTTAGTTTTTAGGGTTTTTGTTTTAGGTTTTTGGGTTTAGAATTTTAGGGTTTAATATTTAGTTTTAGGGTTTAGGGTTTTAGTGTATTAAAGATTAGGGTTCTAGTTTTTAGGGTTTAGGGTTTTGTTTTTAGGTTTTAGTGTTTATAGTATTAGGATTTAGGGTTTAGTGTATTAAAGTTTAGGGTTTTAGATTTAGTCTTTAGGGTTTAGTGTTTAGATTTTTTAAAAAATTTTAGGGTTTTGAGTTTTTCGGTTATATGCTTAGTTTTAGGGTTTAATTTGAAGGTTTAGGGTTTTAGGTTTTAGAATATTAGGGTTTTGTTTTAGGTTTTAGGGTTTAGAATATTAGGGTTTAATGTTTAGTTTTAGGGTTTAGGGTTTTAGTGTATTCAAGATTAGGGTTTTAGTTTTTAGGGTTTAAAGTTTTTGTTTTAGGTTTTTGGGTTTAGAATATTAGGGTTTAATGTTTACTTTTAGGGTATAGGGTTTTAGTGTATTCAAGTTTAGGGTTATAATTTTTTAGGTTTAGGGTTTTGGTTTTAGATTTTAGGGTTTAAAATTTTAGTTTTAGGGTTTTAGTGTATTAAAGATTAGGGTTTTTGTTTTTAGGGTTTAAGGTTTCGTTTTTATGTTTTAGTGTTTAGGTAATTAGGATTTAGTGTTTAGTGTATTAAAGTTTAGGGTTTTAGATTTATTTTTTTGGGTTTAGGGTTTAGGATTTTTGTTTTCAATTTTAGGGTTTTGAGTTTCTGGGTCATATGCTTTGTTTAGGGTTTAATTTTAGGTTTTAGGGTTTAGGGTTTTATTGTATTCAAGTTTAGATTTTTAGGGTTTAGAATTTTAGGGTTTAGAGTTTAGGGTTTTAGTTTTTAGGGTATAGGGTTTTGTCTTTAGGTCTTAGTGTTTATAGTATTAGGATTTAGGGTTTAGTGTATTAAAGTTTAGGGGTTTAGATTTAGTTTTTAATGTTTAGTGTTTAGATTTTTTTTTAAATTTTAGGGTTTTGAGTTTTTCGGTTATATGCTTAGTTTTAAGGTTTAGGGTTTAAATGTATTCAAGATTAGGGTTTTAGTTTTTAGGGTTTAGGGTTTTTGTTTTAGGTTTTAGGGTTTAGAATATTAGGGTTTAATGTTTACTTTTAGGGTTTAGGGTTTTAGTGTATTCAAGTTTAGGGTTATATTTTTTTAGGTTTAGGGTTTTGGTTTTAGTTTTTAGGGTTTAAAATTTTAGTTTTAGGGCTTAGGGTTTTAGTGTATTAAAGATTAGGGTTTAGAGTTTCGTTTTTATGTTTTAGTGTTTCGAGAATTAGGATTCAGGGTTTAGTGTATTAAAGTTTAGGGTTTTAGATTTAGTTTTTAGGGTTTTTGTTTTCAATTTTAGGGTTTTGAGTTTTTGGGTTATATGCTTCGTTTTAGGGTTTAATTTTAGGTTTTAGGGTTTAGGGTTTATTGTATTCAAGTTTAATTAGGGTTTTAGGTTTTAGTTTTTAGGGTTTTTGTTTTAGGTTTTAGGGTTTAGAATTTTAGGGTTTAATATTTAGTTTTAGGGTTTAGGGTTTTAGTGTATTCAAGATTAGGGTTTTAGTTTTTAGGGTTTAGGGTTTTTGTTTTAGGTTTTTGGGTTTAGAATATTAGGGTTTAATGTTTACTTTTAGGGTATAGGGTTTTAGTGTATTCAAGTTTAGGGTTATAATTTTTTAGGTTTAGGGTTTTGGTTTTAGGTTTTAGGGTTTAAAATTTTAGTTTTAAGGCTTAGGGTTTTAGTGTATTAAAGATTAGGGTTTTTGTTTTTAGGGTTTAAGGTTTCGTTTTTATGTTTTAGTGTTTAGAGAATTAGGATTTAGGGTTTAGTGTATTAAAGTTTAGGGTTTTAGATTTAGTTTTTAGGGTTTAGGGTGTAGGGTTTTTGTTTTCAATTTTAGGGTTTTAAGTTTTTGGGTTATATGCTTCGTTTTAGGATTTAGTTTTAGGTTTTAGGGTTTTATTGTATTCAAGTTTAGGGATTTAGGTTTTTGTTTTTAGGGTTTTTGTTTTAGGTTTTAGGGTTTAATATTTAGTTTTAGGGTTTTGGGTTTAGTGTATTAAAGATTAGGGTTCTAGTTTTTAGGGTTTAGGGTTTTGTTTTTAGGTTTTAGTATTTAGAGTATTCGGATTTAGGGTTTAGTGTATTAATGTTTAGGGTTTTAGATTTAGTTTTTAGGGTTTAGTGTTTAGATTTTTTTTTAAATTTTAGGGTTTTGAATTTTTCAGTTATAAGCATAGTTTTAGGGTTTAATTTTAAGGTTTAGGGTTTTAGGTTTTAATTTTTATGGTTTTTGTTTAAGGTTTTAGGGTTTAGAATATTAGGGTTTAATATTTAGTTTTAGGGTTTAGGGTTTTAGTGTATTCAAGATTAGGGTTTTAGTTTTTAGGGTTTAGGGTTTTTGTTTTAGGTTTTAAGGTTTAGAATATAAGGGTTTAATGTTTAGTTTTAGGGTTTAGGGTTTTAGTGTATTCAAGTTTAGGGTTATAATTTTTTGGGTTTAGGGTTTGGTTTTAGGTTTTAGGGTTTAAAATTTTAGTTTTAGGGTTTAGGGTTTTAGTGTATTAAAGATTAGGGTTTTTTTTAGGGTTTAGGGTTTCGTTTTTATGTTTTAGTGTTTAGAGAATTAGGATTTAGGGTTTACTGTATTAAAGTTTAGGGTTTTAGATTTATTTTTTAGGGTTTAGGGTTTAGGATTTTTGTTTTCAATTTTAGGGTTTTGAGTTTCTGGGTCATATGCTTCGTTTAGGGTTTAATTTTAGGTTTTAGGATTTAGGGTTTTATTGTATTAAGGTTTAGGATTTTAGGTTTTTGTTTTTAGGGTTTTTGTTTTAGGTTTTAGGGTTTAGAATTTTAGGGTTTAATATTTAGTTTTAGAGTTTAGGGTTTTAGTTTTTAGGGTATAGGGTTTTGTCTTTAGATTTTAGTGTTTAGAGTATTAGGATTTAGGGTTTAGTGTATTAAAGTTTAGGGTTTTAGATTTAGTTTTTAATGTTTAGTGTTTAGATTTTTTATTAAATTTTAGGGTTTTGAGTTTTTCGGTTATATGCTTAGTTTTAGGGTTTAATTTTAAGGTTTAGGGTTTTTGGTTTTAGTTTTTAGGGTTTTAGTTTTTGGTTTTAGGGTTTAGAATATTAGGGTTTAATGTTTAGTTTTCGGGTTTAGGGTTTAAATGTATTCAAGATTAGGGTTTTAGTTTTTAGGGTTTACGGTTTTTGTTTTAGGTTTTTGGGTTTAGAATATTAGGGTTTAATGTTTACTTTTAGGGTTTAGGGTTTTAGTGTATTCAAGTTTAGGGTTATAATTTTTTGGGTTTAGGGTTTGGTTTTAGGTTTTAGGGTTTACAATTTTAGTTTTAGGGTTTAGGGTTTTAGTGTATTAAAGATAAGGGTTTTTGTTTTTAGGGTTTAGAGTTTCGTTTTTATGTTTTAGTGTTTAGAGAATTAGGATTCAGGGTTTAGTGTATTAAAGTTTAGGGTTTTAGATTTAGTTTTTAGGGTTTAGGGTTTAGGGTTTTTGTTTTCAATTTTAGGGTTTTGAGTTTTTGGGTTATATGCTTCGTTTTAGGGTTTAATTTTAGGTTTTAGGGTTTAGGGTTTATTGTATTCAAGTTTAATTAGGGTTTTAGGTTTTAGTTTTTAGGGTTTTTGTTTTAGGTTTTAGGGTTTAGAATTTTAGGGTTTAATATTTAGTTTTAGGGTTTAGGGTTTTAGTGTATTAAAGATTAGGGTTCTAGTTTTTAGGGTTTAGGGTTTTGTTTTTAGGTTTTAGTGTTTATAGTATTAGGATTTAGGGTTTAGTGTATTAAAGTTTAGGGTTTTAGATTTAGTCTTTAGGGTTTAGTGTTTAGATTTTTTAAAAAATTTTAGGGTTTTGAGTTTTTCGGTTATATGCTTAGTTTTAGGGTTTAATTTGAAGGTTTAGGGTTTTAGGTTTTAGAATATTAGGGTTTTGTTTTAGGTTTTAGGGTTTAGAATATTAGGGTTTAATGTTTAGTTTTAGGGTTTAGGGTTTTAGTGTATTCAAGATTAGGGTTTTAGTTTTTAGGGTTTAAAGTTTTTGTTTTAGGTTTTTGGGTTTAGAATATTAGGGTTTAATGTTTACTTTTAGGGTATAGGGTTTTAGTGTATTCAAGTTTAGGGTTATAATTTTTTAGGTTTAGGGTTTTGGTTTTAGATTTTAGGGTTTAAAATTTTAGTTTTAGGGTTTAGGGTTTTAGTGTATTAAAGATTAGGGTTTTTGTTTTTAGGGTTTAAGGTTTCGTTTTTATGTTTTAGTGTTTAGGTAATTAGGATTTAGTGTTTAGTGTATTAAAGTTTAGGGTTTTAGATTTATTTTTTTGGGTTTAGGGTTTAGGATTTTTGTTTTCAATTTTAGGGTTTTGAGTTTCTGGGTCATATGCTTTGTTTAGGGTTTAATTTTAGGTTTTAGGGTTTAGAGTTTTATTGTATTCAAGTTTAGATTTTTAGGGTTTAGAATTTTAGGGTTTAGAGTTTAGGGTTTTAGTTTTTAGGGTATAGGGTTTTGTCTTTAGGTCTTAGTGTTTATAGTATTAGGATTTAGGGTTTAGTGTATTAAAGTTTAGGGGTTTAGATTTAGTTTTTAATGTTTAGTGTTTAGATTTTTTTTAAATTTTAGGGTTTTGAGTTTTTCGGTTATATGCTTAGTTTTAGGGTTTAGGGTTTAAATGTATTCAAGATTAGGGTTTTAGTTTTTAGGGTTTAGGGTTTTTGTTTTAGGTTTTAGGGTTTAGAATATTAGGGTTTAATGTTTACTTTTAGGGTTTAGGGTTTTAGTGTATTCAAGTTTAGGGTTATACTTTTTTAGGTTTAGGGTTTTGGTTTTAGGTTTTAGGGTTTAAAATTTTAGTTTTAGGGCTTAGGGTTTTAGTGTATTAAAGATTAGGGTTTAGAGTTTCGTTTTTATGTTTTAGTGTTTCGAGAATTAGGATTCAGGGTTTAGTGTATTAAAGTTTAGGGTTTTAGATTTAGTTTTTAGGGTTTTTGTTTTCAATTTTAGGGTTTTGAGTTTTTGGGTTATATGCTTCGTTTTAGGGTTTAATTTTAGGTTTTAGGGTTTAGGGTTTATTGTATTCAAGTTTAATTAGGGTTTTAGGTTTTAGTTTTTAGGGTTTTTGTTTTAGGTTTTAGGGTTTAGAATTTTAGGGTTTAATATTTAGTTTTAGGGTTTAGGGTTTTAGTGTATTCAAGATTAGGGTTTTAGTTTTTAGGGTTTAGGGTTTTTGTTTTAGGTTTTTGGGTTTAGAATATTAGGGTTTAATGTTTACTTTTAGGGTATAGGGTTTTAGTGTATTCAAGTTTAGGGTTATAATTTTTTAGGTTTAGGGTTTTGGTTTTAGGTTTTAGGGTTTAAAATTTTAGTTTTAGGGCTTAGTGTTTTAGTGTATTAAAGATTAGGGTTTTTGTTTTTAGGGTTTAAGGTTTCGTTTTTATGTTTTAGTGTTTAGAGAATTAGGATTTAGGGTTTAGTGTATTAAAGTTTAGGGTTTTAGATTTAGTTTTTAGGGTTTAGGGTGTAGGGTTTTTGTTTTCAATTTTAGGGTTTTAAGTTTTTGGGTTATATGCTTCGTTTTAGGATTTAGTTTTAGGTTTTAGGGTTTTATTGTATTCAAGTTTAGGGATTTAGGTTTTTGTTTTTAGGGTTTTTGTTTTAGGTTTTAGGGTTTAATATTTAGTTTTAGGGTTTAGGGTTTAGTGTATTAAAGATTAGGGTTCTAGTTTTTAGGGTTTAGGGTTTTGTTTTTAGGTTTTAGTATTTAGAGTATTCGGATTTAGGGTTTAGTGTATTAATGTTTAGGGTTTTAGATTTAGTTTTTAGGGTTTAGTGTTTAGATTTTTTTTTAAATTTTAGGGTTTTGAATTTTTCAGTTATAAGCATAGTTTTAGGGTTTAATTTTAAGGTTTAGGGTTTTAGGTTTTAATTTTTAGGGTTTTTGTTTAAGGTTTTAGGGTTTAGAATATTAGGGTTTAATATTTAGTTTTAGGGTTTAGGGTTTTAGTGTATTCAAGATTAGGGTTTTAGTTTTTAGGGTTTAGGGTTTTTGTTTTAGGTTTTAAGGTTTAGAATATTAGGGTTTAATGTTTAGTTTTAGGGTTTAGGGTTTTAGTGTATTCAAGTTTAGGGTTATAATTTTTTGGGTTTAGGGTTTGGTTTTAGGTTTTAGGGTTTAAAATTTTAGTTTTAGGGTTTAGGGTTTTAGTGTATTAAAGATTAGGGTTTTTTTTAGGGTTTAGGGTTTCGTTTTTATGTTTTAGTGTTTAGAGAATTAGGATTTAGGGTTTACTGTATTAAAGTTTAGGGTTTTAGATTTATTTTTTAGGGTTTAGGGTTTAGGATTTTTGTTTTCAATTTTAGGGTTTTGAGTTTCTGGGTCATATGCTTCGTTTAGGGTTTAATTTTAGGTTTTAGGATTTAGGGTTTTATTGTATTAAGGTTTAGGATTTTAGGTTTTTGTTTTTAGGGTTTTTGTTTTAGGTTTTAGGGTTTAGAATTTTAGGGTTTAATATTTAGTTTTAGAGTTTAGGGTTTTAGTTTTTAGGGTATAGGGTTTTGTCTTTAGATTTTAGTGTTTAGAGTATTAGGATTTAGGGTTTAGTGTATTAAAGTTTAGGGTTTTAGATTTAGTTTTTAATGTTTAGTGTTTAGATTTTTTTTTAAATTTTAGGGTTTTGAGTTTTTCGGTTATATGCTTAGTTTTAGGGTTTAATTTTAAGGTTTAGGGTTTTTGGTTTTAGTTTTTAGGGTTTTAGTTTTTGGTTTTAGGGTTTAGAATATTAGGGTTTAATGTTTAGTTTTATGGTTTAGGGTTTAAATGTATTCAAGATTAGGGTTTTAGTTTTTAGGGTTTAGGGTTTTTGTTTTAGGTTTTTGGGTTTAGAATATTAGGGTTTAATGTTTACTTTTAGGGTTTAGGGTTTTAGTGTATTCAAGTTTAGGGTTATAATTTTTTGGGTTTAGGGTTTGGTTTTAGGTTTTAGGGTTTACAATTTTAGTTTTAGGGTTTAGGGTTTTAGTGTATTAAAGATAAGGGTTTTTGTTTTTAGGGTTTAGAGTTTCGTTTTTATGTTTTAGTGTTTAGAGAATTAGGATTCAGGGTTTAGTGTATTAAAGTTTAGGGTTTTAGATTTAGTTTTTAGGGTTTAGGGTTTAGGGTTTTTGTTTTCAATTTTAGGGTTTTGAGTTTTTGGGTTATATGCTTCGTTTTAGGGTTTAATTTTAGGTTTTAGGGTTTAGGGTTTATTGTATTCAAGTTTAATTAGGGTTTTAGGTTTTAGTTTTTAGGGTTTTTGTTTTAGGTTTTAGGGTTTAAAATTTTAGGGTTTAATATTTAGTTTTAGGGTTTAGGGTTTTAGTGTATTAAAGATTAGGGTTCTAGTTTTTAGGGTTTAGGGTTTTGTTTTTAGGTTTTAGTGTTTATAGTATTAGGATTTAGGGTTTAGTGTATTAAAGTTTAGGGTTTTAGATTTAGTCTTTAGGGTTTAGTGTTTAGATTTTTTAAAAAATTTTATGGTTTTGAGTTTTTCGGTTATATGCTTAGTTTTACGGTTTAATTTTAAGGTTTAGGGTTTTAGGTTTTTGAATATTAGGGTTTTGTTTTAGGTTTTAGGGTTTAGAATATTAGGGTTTAATGTTTAGTTTTAGGGTTTAGGGTTTTAGTGTATTCAAGATTAGGGTTTTAGTTTTTAGGGTTTAAAGTTTTTGTTTTAGGTTTTTGGGTTTAGAATATTAGGGTTTAATGTTTACTTTTATGGTATAGGGTTTTAGTGTATTCTAGTTTAGGGTTATAATTTTTTAGGTTTAGGGTTTTGGTTTTAGGTTTTAGGGTTTAAAATTTTAGTTTTAGGATTTAGGGTTTTAGTGTATTAAAGATTAGGGTTTTTGTTTTTAGGGTTTAAGGTTTCGTTTTTATGTTTTAGTGTTTAGATAATTAGGATTTAGGGTTTAGTGTATTAAAGTTTAGGGTTTTAGATTTATTTTTTAGGGTTTAGGGTTTAGGATTTTTGTTTTCAATTTTAGGGTTTTGAGTTTCTGGGTCATATGCTTTGTTTAGGGTTTAATTTTAGGTTTTAGGGTTTAGGGTTTTATTGTATTCAAGTTTAGGATTTTAGTTTTTTGTTTTTAGGGTTTTTGTTTTAGGTTTTAGGGTTTAGAATTTTAGGGTTTAATATTTAGTTTTAGAGTTTAGGGTTTTAGTTTTTAGGGTATAGGGTTTTGTCTTTAGGTTTTAGTGTTTAGAGTATTAGGATTCAGGGTTTAGTGTATTAAAGTTTAGGGTTTTAGATTTAGTCTTTAATGTTTAGTGTTTAGATTTTTTTTTTAAATTTTAGGGTTCTGAGTTTTTCGGTTATATGCTTAGTTTTAGGGTTTAATTTTAAGGTTTAGGGTTTAAAATTTTAGTTTTAGGGTTTTAGTGTATTAAAGATTAGGGTTTTTGTTTTTAGGGTTTAAGGTTTCGTTTTTATGTTTTAGTGTTTAGGTAATTAGGATTTAGTGTTTAGTGTATTAAAGTTTAGGGTTTTAGATTTATTTTTTTGGGTTTAGGGTTTAGGATTTTTGTTTTCAATTTTAGGGTTTTGAGTTTCTGGGTCATATGCTTTGTTTAGGGTTTAATTTTAGGTTTTAGGGTTTAGGGTTTTATTGTATTCAAGTTTAGATTTTTAGGGTTTAGAATTTTAGGGTTTAGAGTTTAGGGTTTTAGTTTTTAGGGTATAGGGTTTTGTCTTTAGGTCTTAGTGTTTATAGTATTAGGATTTAGGGTTTAGTGTATTAAAGTTTAGGGGTTTAGATTTAGTTTTTAATGTTTAGTGTTTAGATTTTTTTTTAAATTTTAGGGTTTTGAGTTTTTCGGTTATATGCTTAGTTTTAAGGTTTAGGGTTTAAATGTATTCAAGATTAGGGTTTTAGTTTTTAGGGTTTAGGGTTTTTGTTTTAGGTTTTAGGGTTTAGAATATTAGGGTTTAATGTTTACTTTTAGGGTTTAGGGTTTTAGTGTATTCAAGTTTAGGGTTATATTTTTTTAGGTTTAGGGTTTTGGTTTTAGTTTTTAGGGTTTAAAATTTTAGTTTTAGGGCTTAGGGTTTTAGTGTATTAAAGATTAGGGTTTAGAGTTTCGTTTTTATGTTTTAGTGTTTCGAGAATTAGGATTCAGGGTTTAGTGTATTAAAGTTTAGGGTTTTAGATTTAGTTTTTAGGGTTTTTGTTTTCAATTTTAGGGTTTTGAGTTTTTGGGTTATATGCTTCGTTTTAGGGTTTAATTTTAGGTTTTAGGGTTTAGGGTTTATTGTATTCAAGTTTAATTAGGGTTTTAGGTTTTAGTTTTTAGGGTTTTTGTTTTAGGTTTTAGGGTTTAGAATTTTAGGGTTTAATATTTAGTTTTAGGGTTTAGGGTTTTAGTGTATTCAAGATTAGGGTTTTAGTTTTTAGGGTTTAGGGTTTTTGTTTTAGGTTTTTGGGTTTAGAATATTAGGGTTTAATGTTTACTTTTAGGGTATAGGGTTTTAGTGTATTCAAGTTTAGGGTTATAATTTTTTAGGTTTAGGGTTTTGGTTTTAGGTTTTAGGGTTTAAAATTTTAGTTTTAGGGCTTAGGGTTTTAGTGTATTAAAGATTAGGGTTTTTGTTTTTAGGGTTTAAGGTTTCGTTTTTATGTTTTAGTGTTTAGAGAATTAGGATTTAGGGTTTAGTGTATTAAAGTTTAGGGTTTTAGATTTAGTTTTTAGGGTTTAGGGTGTAGGGTTTTTGTTTTCAATTTTAGGGTTTTAAGTTTTTGGGTTATATGCTTCGTTTTAGGATTTAGTTTTAGGTTTTAGGGTTTTATTGTATTCAAGTTTAGGGATTTAGGTTTTTGTTTTTAGGGTTTTTGTATTAGGTTTTAGGGTTTAATATTTAGTTTTAGGGTTTTGGGTTTAGTGTATTAAAGATTAGGGTTCTAGTTTTTAGGGTTTAGGGTTTTGTTTTTAGGTTTTAGTATTTAGAGTATTCGGATTTAGGGTTTAGTGTATTAATGTTTAGGGTTTTAGATTTAGTTTTTAGGGTTTAGTGTTTAGATTTTTTTTTAAATTTTAGGGTTTTGAATTTTTCAGTTATAAGCATAGTTTTAGGGTTTAATTTTAAGGTTTAGGGTTTTAGGTTTTAATTTTTATGGTTTTTGTTTAAGGTTTTAGGGTTTAGAATATTAGGGTTTAATATTTAGTTTTAGGGTTTAGGGTTTTAGTGTATTCAAGATTAGGGTTTTAGTTTTTAGGGTTTAGGGTTTTTGTTTTAGGTTTTAAGGTTTAGAATATAAGGGGTTAATGTTTAGTTTTAGGGTTTAGGGTTTTAGTGTATTCAAGTTTAGGGTTATAATTTTTTGGGTTTAGGGTTTGGTTTTAGGTTTTAGGGTTTAAAATTTTAGTTTTAGGGTTTAGGGTTTTAGTGTATTAAAGATTAGGGTTTTTTTTAGGGTTTAGGGTTTCGTTTTTATGTTTTAGTGTTTAGAGAATTAGGATTTAGGGTTTACTGTATTAAAGTTTAGGGTTTTAGATTTATTTTTTAGGGTTTAGGGTTTAGGATTTTTGTTTTCAATTTTAGGGTTTTGAGTTTCTGGGTCATATGCTTCGTTTAGGGTTTAATTTTAGGTTTTAGGATTTAGGGTTTTATTGTATTAAGGTTTAGGATTTTAGGTTTTTGTTTTTAGGGTTTTTGTTTTAGGTTTTAGGGTTTAGAATTTTAGGGTTTAATATTTAGTTTTAGAGTTTAGGGTTTTAGTTTTTAGGGTATAGGGTTTTGTCTTTAGATTTTAGTGTTTAGAGTATTAGGATTTAGGGTTTAGTGTATTAAAGTTTAGGGTTTTAGATTTAGTTTTTAATGTTTAGTGTTTAGATTTTTTATTAAATTTTAGGGTTTTGAGTTTTTCGGTTATATGCTTAGTTTTAGGGTTTAATTTTAAGGTTTAGGGTTTTTGGTTTTAGTTTTTAGGGTTTTAGTTTTTGGTTTTAGGGTTTAGAATATTAGGGTTTAATGTTTAGTTTTCGGGTTTAGGGTTTAAATGTATTCAAGATTAGGGTTTTAGTTTTTAGGGTTTACGGTTTTTGTTTTAGGTTTTTGGGTTTAGAATATTAGGGTTTAATGTTTACTTTTAGGGTTTAGGGTTTTAGTGTATTCAAGTTTAGGGTTATAATTTTTTGGGTTTAGGGTTTGGTTTTAGGTTTTAGGGTTTACAATTTTAGTTTTAGGGTTTAGGGTTTTAGTGTATTAAAGATAAGGGTTTTTGTTTTTAGGGTTTAGAGTTTCGTTTTTATGTTTTAGTGTTTAGAGAATTAGGATTCAGGGTTTAGTGTATTAAAGTTTAGGGTTTTAGATTTAGTTTTTAGGGTTTAGGGTTTAGGGTTTTTGTTTTCAATTTTAGGGTTTTGAGTTTTTGGGTTATATGCTTCGTTTTAGGGTTTAATTTTAGGTTTTAGGGTTTAGGGTTTATTGTATTCAAGTTTAATTAGGGTTTTAGGTTTTAGTTTTTAGGGTTTTTGTTTTAGGTTTTAGGGTTTAGAATTTTAGGGTTTAATATTTAGTTTTAGGGTTTAGGGTTTTAGTGTATTAAAGATTAGGGTTCTAGTTTTTAGGGTTTAGGGTTTTGTTTTTAGGTTTTAGTGTTTATAGTATTAGGATTTAGGGTTTAGTGTATTAAAGTTTAGGGTTTTAGATTTAGTCTTTAGGGTTTAGTGTTTAGATTTTTTAAAAAATTTTAGGGTTTTGAGTTTTTCGGTTATATGCTTAGTTTTAGGGTTTAATTTGAAGGTTTAGGGTTTTAGGTTTTAGAATATTAGGGTTTTGTTTTAGGTTTTAGGGTTTAGAATATTAGGGTTTAATGTTTAGTTTTAGGGTTTAGGGTTTTAGTGTATTCAAGATTAGGGTTTTAGTTTTTAGGGTTTAAAGTTTTTGTTTTAGGTTTTTGGGTTTAGAATATTAGGGTTTAATGTTTACTTTTAGGGTATAGGGTTTTAGTGTATTCAAGTTTAGGGTTATAATTTTTTAGGTTTAGGGTTTTGGTTTTAGATTTTAGGGTTTAAAATTTTAGTTTTAGGGTTTAGGGTTTTAGTGTATTAAAGATTAGGGTTTTTGTTTTTAGGGTTTAAGGTTTCGTTTTTATGTTTTAGTGTTTAGGTAATTAGGATTTAGTGTTTAGTGTATTAAAGTTTAGGGTTTTAGATTTATTTTTTTGGGTTTAGGGTTTAGGATTTTTGTTTTCAATTTTAGGGTTTTGAGTTTCTGGGTCATATGCTTTGTTTAGGGTTTAATTTTAGGTTTTAGGGTTTAGGGTTTTATTGTATTCAAGTTTAGATTTTTAGGGTTTAGAATTTTAGGGTTTAGAGTTTAGGGTTTTAGTTTTTAGGGTATAGGGTTTTGTCTTTAGGTCTTAGTGTTTATAGTATTAGGATTTAGGGTTTAGTGTATTAAAGTTTAGGGGTTTAGATTTAGTTTTTAATGTTTAGTGTTTAGATTTTTTTTAAATTTTAGGGTTTTGAGTTTTTCGGTTATATGCTTAGTTTTAGGGTTTAGGGTTTAAATGTATTCAAGATTAGGGTTTTAGTTTTTAGGGTTTAGGGTTTTTGTTTTAGGTTTTAGGGTTTAGAATATTAGGGTTTAATGTTTACTTTTAGGGTTTAGGGTTTTAGTGTATTCAAGTTTAGGGTTATACTTTTTTAGGTTTAGGGTTTTGGTTTTAGGTTTTAGGGTTTAAAATTTTAGTTTTAGGGCTTAGGGTTTTAGTGTATTAAAGATTAGGGTTTAGAGTTTCGTTTTTATGTTTTAGTGTTTCGAGAATTAGGATTCAGGGTTTAGTGTATTAAAGTTTAGGGTTTTAGATTTAGTTTTTAGGGTTTTTGTTTTCAATTTTAGGGTTTTGAGTTTTTGGGTTATATGCTTCGTTTTAGGGTTTAATTTTAGGTTTTAGGGTTTAGGGTTTATTGTATTCAAGTTTAATTAGGGTTTTAGGTTTTAGTTTTTAGGGTTTTTGTTTTAGGTTTTAGGGTTTAGAATTTTAGGGTTTAATATTTAGTTTTAGGGTTTAGGGTTTTAGTGTATTCAAGATTAGGGTTTTAGTTTTTAGGGTTTAGGGTTTTTGTTTTAGGTTTTTGGGTTTAGAATATTAGGGTTTAATGTTTACTTTTAGGGTATAGGGTTTTAGTGTATTCAAGTTTAGGGTTATAATTTTTTAGGTTTAGGGTTTTGGTTTTAGGTTTTAGGGTTTAAAATTTTAGTTTTAGGGCTTAGTGTTTTAGTGTATTAAAGATTAGGGTTTTTGTTTTTAGGGTTTAAGGTTTCGTTTTTATGTTTTAGTGTTTAGAGAATTAGGATTTAGGGTTTAGTGTATTAAAGTTTAGGGTTTTAGATTTAGTTTTTAGGGTTTAGGGTGTAGGGTTTTTGTTTTCAATTTTAGGGTTTTAAGTTTTTGGGTTATATGCTTCGTTTTAGGATTTAGTTTTAGGTTTTAGGGTTTTATTGTATTCAAGTTTAGGGATTTAGGTTTTTGTTTTTAGGGTTTTTGTTTTAGGTTTTAGGGTTTAATATTTAGTTTTAGGGTTTAGGGTTTAGTGTATTAAAGATTAGGGTTCTAGTTTTTAGGGTTTAGGGTTTTGTTTTTAGGTTTTAGTATTTAGAGTATTCGGATTTAGGGTTTAGTGTATTAATGTTTAGGGTTTTAGATTTAGTTTTTAGGGTTTAGTGTTTAGATTTTTTTTTAAATTTTAGGGTTTTGAATTTTTCAGTTATAAGCATAGTTTTAGGGTTTAATTTTAAGGTTTAGGGTTTTAGGTTTTAATTTTTAGGGTTTTTGTTTAAGGTTTTAGGGTTTAGAATATTAGGGTTTAATATTTAGTTTTAGTGTTTAGGGTTTTAGTGTATTCAAGATTAGGGTTTTAGTTTTTAGGGTTTAGGGTTTTTGTTTTAGGTTTTAAGGTTTAGAATATTAGGGTTTAATGTTTAGTTTTAGGGTTTAGGGTTTTAGTGTATTCAAGTTTAGGGTTATAATTTTTTGGGTTTAGGGTTTGGTTTTAGGTTTTAGGGTTTAAAATTTTAGTTTTAGGGTTTAGGGTTTTAGTGTATTAAAGATTAGGGTTTTTTTTAGGGTTTAGGGTTTCGTTTTTATGTTTTAGTGTTTAGAGAATTAGGATTTAGGGTTTACTGTATTAAAGTTTAGGGTTTTAGATTTATTTTTTAGGGTTTAGGGTTTAGGATTTTTGTTTTCAATTTTAGGGTTTTGAGTTTCTGGGTCATATGCTTCGTTTAGGGTTTAATTTTAGGTTTTAGGATTTAGGGTTTTATTGTATTAAGGTTTAGGATTTTAGGTTTTTGTTTTTAGGGTTTTTGTTTTAGGTTTTAGGGTTTAGAATTTTAGGGTTTAATATTTAGTTTTAGAGTTTAGGGTTTTAGTTTTTAGGGTATAGGGTTTTGTCTTTAGATTTTAGTGTTTAGAGTATTAGGATTTAGGGTTTAGTGTATTAAAGTTTAGGGTTTTAGATTTAGTTTTTAATGTTTAGTGTTTAGATTTTTTTTTAAATTTTAGGGTTTTGAGTTTTTCGGTTATATGCTTAGTTTTAGGGTTTAATTTTAAGGTTTAGGGTTTTTGGTTTTAGTTTTTAGGGTTTTAGTTTTTGGTTTTAGGGTTTAGAATATTAGGGTTTAATGTTTAGTTTTATGGTTTAGGGTTTAAATGTATTCAAGATTAGGGTTTTAGTTTTTAGGGTTTAGGGTTTTTGTTTTAGGTTTTTGGGTTTAGAATATTAGGGTTTAATGTTTACTTTTAGGGTTTAGGGTTTTAGTGTATTCAAGTTTAGGGTTATAATTTTTTGGGTTTAGGGTTTGGTTTTAGGTTTTAGGGTTTACAATTTTAGTTTTAGGGTTTAGGGTTTTAGTGTATTAAAGATAAGGGTTTTTGTTTTTAGGGTTTAGAGTTTCGTTTTTATGTTTTAGTGTTTAGAGAATTAGGATTCAGGGTTTAGTGTATTAAAGTTTAGGGTTTTAGATTTAGTTTTTAGGGTTTAGGGTTTAGGGTTTTTGTTTTCAATTTTAGGGTTTTGAGTTTTTGGGTTATATGCTTCGTTTTAGGGTTTAATTTTAGGTTTTAGGGTTTAGGGTTTATTGTATTCAAGTTTAATTAGGGTTTTAGGTTTTAGTTTTTAGGGTTTTTGTTTTAGGTTTTAGGGTTTAAAATTTTAGGGTTTAATATTTAGTTTTAGGGTTTAGGGTTTTAGTGTATTAAAGATTAGGGTTCTAGTTTTTAGGGTTTAGGGTTTTGTTTTTAGGTTTTAGTGTTTATAGTATTAGGATTTAGGGTTTAGTGTATTAAAGTTTAGGGTTTTAGATTTAGTCTTTAGGGTTTAGTGTTTAGATTTTTTAAAAAATTTTATGGTTTTGAGTTTTTCGGTTATATGCTTAGTTTTACGGTTTAATTTTAAGGTTTAGGGTTTTAGGTTTTTGAATATTAGGGTTTTGTTTTAGGTTTTAGGGTTTAGAATATTAGGGTTTAATGTTTAGTTTTAGGGTTTAGGGTTTTAGTGTATTCAAGATTAGGGTTTTAGTTTTTAGGGTTTAAAGTTTTTGTTTTAGGTTTTTGGGTTTAGAATATTAGGGTTTAATGTTTACTTTTATGGTATAGGGTTTTAGTGTATTCTAGTTTAGGGTTATAATTTTTTAGGTTTAGGGTTTTGGTTTTAGGGTTTAGGGTTTAAAATTTTAGTTTTAGGATTTAGGGTTTTAGTGTATTAAAGATTAGGGTTTTTGTTTTTAGGGTTTAAGGTTTCGTTTTTATGTTTTAGTGTTTAGATAATTAGGATTTAGGGTTTAGTGTATTAAAGTTTAGGGTTTTAGATTTATTTTTTAGGGTTTAGGGTTTAGGATTTTTGTTTTCAATTTTAGGGTTTTGAGTTTCTGGGTCATATGCTTTGTTTAGGGTTTAATTTTAGGTTTTAGGGTTTAGGGTTTTATTGTATTCAAGTTTAGGATTTTAGTTTTTTGTTTTTAGGGTTTTTGTTTTAGGTTTTAGGGTTTAGAATTTTAGGGTTTAATATTTAGTTTTAGAGTTTAGGGTTTTAGTTTTTAGGGTATAGGGTTTTGTCTTTAGGTTTTAGTGTTTAGAGTATTAGGATTCAGGGTTTAGTGTATTAAAGTTTAGGGTTTTAGATTTAGTCTTTAATGTTTAGTGTTTAGATTTTTTTTTTAAATTTTAGGGTTCTGAGTTTTTCGGTTATATGCTTAGTTTTAGGGTTTAATTTTAAGGTTTAGGGTTTTAGGTTTTAGTTTTTAGGGTTTTTGTTTTTGGTTTTAGGGTTTAGAATATTAGGGTTTAATGTTTAGTTTTAGGGTTTAGGGTTTAAATGTATTCAAGATTAGGGTTTTAGTTTTTAGGGTTTAGGGTTTTTGTTTTAGGTTTTAGGGTTTAGAATATTAGGGTTTAATGTTTACTTTTAGGGTTTAGGGTTTTAGTGTATTCAAGTTTAGGGTTATAATTTTTTGGGTTTAGGGTTTGGTTTTAGGTTTTAGGGTTTACAATTTTAGTTTTAGGGTTTAGGGTTTTATTGTATTAAAGATAAGGGTTTTTGTTTTTAGGGTTTAGAGTTTCGTTTTTATGTTTTATTGTTTAGAGAATTAGGATTCAGGGTTTAGTGTATTAAAGTTTAGGGTTTTAGATTTAGTTTTTAGGGTTTAGGGTTTAGGGTTTTTGTTTTCAATTTTAGGGTTTTGAGTTTTTGGGTTATATGCTTCGTTTTAGGGTTTAATTTTAGGTTTCAGGGTTTAGGGTTTATTGTATTCAAGTTTAATTAGGGTTTTAGGTTTTAGTTTTTAGGGTTTTTGTTTTAGGTTTTAGGGTTTAGAATTTTAGGGTTTAATATTTAGTTTTAGGGTTTAGGGTTTTAGTGTATTAAAGATTAGGGTTCTAGTTTTTAGGGTTTAGGGTTTTGTTTTTAGGTTTTAGTGTTTATAGTATTAGGATTTAGGGTTTAGTGTATTAAAGTTTAGGGTTTTAGATTTAGTCTTTAGGGTTGAGTGTTTAGATTTTTTAAAAAATTTTAGGGTTTTGAGTTTTTCGGTTATATGCTTAGTTTTAGGGTTTAATTTTAAGGTTTAGGGTTTTAGGTTTTTGAATATTAGGGTTTTGTTTTAGGTTTTAGGGTTTAGAATATTAGGGTTGAATGTTTAGTTTTAGGGTTTAGGGTTTTAGTGTATTCAAGATTAGGGTTTTAGTTTTTAGGGTTTAAAGTTTTTGTTTTAGGTTTTTGGGTTTAGAATATTAGGGTTTAATGTTTACTTTTATGGTATAGGGTTTTAGTGTATTCTAGTTTAGGGTTATAATTTTTTAGGTTTAGGGTTTTGGTTTTAGGTTTTAGGGTTTAAAATTTTAGTTTTAGGATTTAGGGTTTTAGTGTATTAAAGATTAGGGTTTTTGTTTTTAGGGTTTAAGGTTTCGTTTTTATGTTTTAGTGTTTAGATAATTAGGATTTAGGGTTTAGTGTATTAAAGTTTAGGGTTTTAGATTTATTTTTTAGGGTTTAGGGTTTAGGATTTTTGTTTTCAATTTTAGGGTTTTGAGTTTCTGGGTCATATGCTTTGTTTAGGGTTTAATTTTAGGTTTTAGGGTTTAGGGTTTTATTGTATTCAAGTTTAGGATTTTAGTTTTTTGTTTTTAGGGTTTTTGTTTTAGGTTTTAGGGTTTAGAATTTTAGGGTTTAATATTTAGTTTTAGAGTTTAGGGTTTTAGTTTTTAGGGTATAGGGTTTTGTCTTTAGGTTTTAGTGTTTAGAGTATTAGGATTCAGGGTTTAGTGTATTAAAGTTTAGGGTTTTAGATTTAGTCTTTAATGTTTAGTGTTTAGATTTTTTTTTAAATTTTAGGGTTTTGAGTTTTTCGGTTATATGCTTAGTTTTAGGGTTTAATTTTAAGGTTTAGGGTTTTAGGTTTTAGTTTTTAGGGTTTTTGTTTTTGGTTTTAGGGTTTAGAATATTAGGGTTTAATGTTTAGTTTTAGGGTTTAGGGTTTAAATGTATTCAAGATTAGGGTTTTAGTTTTTAGGGTTTAGGGTTTTTGTTTTAGGTTTTAGGGTTTAGAATATTAGGGTTTAATGTTTACTTTTAGGGTTTAGGGTTTTAGTGTATTCAAGTTTAGGGTTATAATTTTTTAGGTTTAGGGTTTGGTTTTAGGTTTTAGGGTTTACAATTTTAGTTTTAGGGTTTAGGGTTTTAGTGTATTAAAGATAAGGGTTTTTGTTTTTAGGGTTTAGAGTTTCGTTTTTATGTTTTAGTGTTTAGAGAATTAGGATTCAGGGTTTAGTGTATTAAAGTTTAGGGTTTTAGATTTAATTTTTAGGGTTTTTGTTTTCAATTTTAGGGTTTTGAGTTTTTGGGTTATATGCTTCGTTTTAGGGTTAATTTTAGGTTTTAGGGTTTAGGGTTTATTGTATTCAAGTTTTATTAGGGTTTTAGGTTTTAGTTTTTAGGGTTTTTGTTTTAGGTTTTAGGGTTTAGAATTTTAGGGTTTAATATTTAGTTTTAGGGTTTAGGGTTTTAGTGTATTAAAGATTAGAGTTCTAGTTTTTAGGGTTTAGGGTTTTGTTTTTAGGTTTTAGTGTTTATAGTATTAGGATTTAGGGTTTAGTGTATTAAAGTTTAGGGTTTTAGATTTAGTCTTTAGGGTTTAGTGTTTAGATTTTTTAAAAAATTTTAGGGTTTTGAGTTTTTCGGTTATATGCTTAGTTTTAGGGTTTAATTTTAAGGTTTAGGGTTTTAGGTTTTAGTTTTTAGGGTTTTTGTTTTTGGTTTTAGGGTTTAGAATATTAGGGTTTAATGTTTAGTTTTAGGGTTTAGGGTTTAAATGTATTCAAGATTAGGGTTTTAGTTTTTAGGGTTTAGGGTTTTTGTTTTAGGTTTTAGGGTTTAGAATATTAGGGTTTAATGTTTACTTTTAGGGTTTAGGGTTTTAGTGTATTCAAGTTTAGGGTTATAATTTTTTGGGTTTAGGGTTTGGTTTTAGGTTTTAGGGTTTACAATTTTAGTTTTAGGGTTTAGGGTTTTATTGTATTAAAGATAAGGGTTTTTGTTGTTAGGGTTTAGAGTTTCGTTTTTATGTTTTATTGTTTAGAGAATTAGGATTCAGGGTTTAGTGTATTAAAGTTTAGGGTTTTAGATTTAGTTTTTAGGGTTTAGGGTTTAGGGTTTTTGTTTTCAATTTTAGGGTTTTGAGTTTTTGGGTTATATGCTTCGTTTTAGGGTTTAATTTTAGGTTTCAGGGTTTAGGGTTTATTGTATTCAAGTTTAATTAGGGTTTTAGGTTTTAGTTTTTAGGGTTTTTGTTTTAGGTTTTAGGGTTTAGAATTTTAGGGTTTAATATTTAGTTTTAGGGTTTAGGGTTTTAGTGTATTAAAGATTAGGGTTCTAGTTTTTAGGGTTTAGGGTTTTGTTTTTAGGTTTTAGTGTTTATAGTATTAGGATTTAGGGTTTAGTGTATTAAAGTTTAGGGTTTTAGATTTAGTCTTTAGGGTTGAGTGTTTAGATTTTTTAAAAAATTTTAGGGTTTTGAGTTTTTCGGTTATATGCTTAGTTTTAGGGTTTAATTTTAAGGTTTAGGGTTTTAGGTTTTTGAATATTAGGGTTTTGTTTTAGGTTTTAGGGTTTAGAATATTAGGGTTGAATGTTTAGTTTTAGGGTTTAGGGTTTTAGTGTATTCAAGATTAGGGTTTTAGTTTTTAGGGTTTAAAGTTTTTGTTTTAGGTTTTTGGGTTTAGAATATTAGGGTTTAATGTTTACTTTTATGGTATAGGGTTTTAGTGTATTCTAGTTTAGGGTTATAATTTTTTAGGTTTAGGGTTTTGGTTTTAGGTTTTAGGGTTTAAAATTTTAGTTTTAGGATTTAGGGTTTTAGTGTATTAAAGATTAGGGTTTTTGTTTTTAGGGTTTAAGGTTTCGTTTTTATGTTTTAGTGTTTAGATAATTAGGATTTAGGGTTTAGTGTATTAAAGTTTAGGGTTTTAGATTTATTTTTTAGGGTTTAGGGTTTAGGATTTTTGTTTTCAATTTTAGGGTTTTGAGTTTCTGGGTCATATGCTTTGTTTAGGGTTTAATTTTAGGTTTTAGGGTTTAGGGTTTTATTGTATTCAAGTTTAGGATTTTAGTTTTTTGTTTTTAGGGTTTTTGTTTTAGGTTTTAGGGTTTAGAATTTTAGGGTTTAATATTTAGTTTTAGAGTTTAGGGTTTTAGTTTTTAGGGTATAGGGTTTTGTCTTTAGGTTTTAGTGTTTAGAGTATTAGGATTCAGGGTTTAGTGTATTAAAGTTTAGGGTTTTAGATTTAGTCTTTAATGTTTAGTGTTTAGATTTTTTTTTAAATTTTAGGGTTTTGAGTTTTTCGGTTATATGCTTAGTTTTAGGGTTTAATTTTAAGGTTTAGGGTTTTAGGTTTTAGTTTTTAGGGTTTTTGTTTTTGGTTTTAGGGTTTAGAATATTAGGGTTTAATGTTTAGTTTTAGGGTTTAGGGTTTAAATGTATTCAAGATTAGGGTTTTAGTTTTTAGGGTTTAGGGTTTTTGTTTTAGGTTTTGGGGTTTAGAATATTAGGGTTTAATGTTTACTTTTAGGGTTTAGGGTTTTAGTGTATTCAAGTTTAGGGTTATAATTTTTTAGGTTTAGGGTTTGGTTTTAGGTTTTAGGGTTTACAATTTTAGTTTTAGGGTTTAGGGTTTTAGTGTATTAAAGATAAGGGTTTTTGTTTTTAGGGTTTAGAGTTTCGTTTTTATGTTTTAGTGTTTAGAGAATTAGGATTCAGGGTTTAGTGTATTAAAGTTTAGGGTTTTAGATTTAATTTTTAGGGTTTTTGTTTTCAATTTTAGGGTTTTGAGTTTTTGGGTTATATGCTTCGTTTTAGGGTTAATTTTAGGTTTTAGGGTTTAGGGTTTATTGTATTCAAGTTTTATTAGGGTTTTAGGTTTTAGTTTTTAGGGTTTTTGTTTTAGGTTTTAGGGTTTAGAATTTTAGGGTTTAATATTTAGTTTTAGGGTTTAGGGTTTTAGTGTATTAAAGATTAGAGTTCTAGTTTTTAGGGTTTAGGGTTTTGTTTTTAGGTTTTAGTGTTTATAGTATTAGGATTTAGGGTTTAGTGTATTAAAGTTTAGGGTTTTAGATTTAGTCTTTAGGGTTTAGTGTTTAGATTTTTTAAAAAATTTTAGGGTTTTGAGTTTTTCGGTTATATGCTTAGTTTTAGGGTTTAATTTTAAGGTTTAGGGTTTTAGGTTTTTGAATATTAGGGTTTTGTTTTAGGTTTTAGGGTTTAGAATATTAGGGTTTAATGTTTAGTTTTAGGGTTTAGGGTTTTAGTGTATTCAAGATTAGGGTTTTAGTTTTTAGGGTTTAAAGTTTTTGTTTTAGGTTTTTGGGTTTAGAATATTAGGGTTTAATGTTTACTTTTAGGGTATAGGGTTTTAGTGTATTCTAGTTTAGGGTTATAATTTTTTAGGTTTAGGGTTTTGGTTTTAGGTTTTAGGGTTTAAAATTTTAGTTTTAGGATTTAGGGTTTTAGTGTATTAAAGATTAGGGTTTTTGTTTTTAGGGTTTAAGGTTTCGTTTTTATGTTTTAGTGTTTAGATAATTAGGATTTAGGGTTTAGTGTATTAAAGTTTAGGGTTTTAGATTTATTTTTTAGGGTTTAGGATTTTTGTTTTCAATTTTAGGGTTTTGAGTTTCTGGGTCATATGCTTTGTTTAGGGTTTAATTTTAGGTTTTAGGGTTTAGGGTTTTATTGTATTCAAGTTTAGGATTTTAGCTTTTTGTTTTTAGGGTTTTTGTTTTAGGTTTTAGGGTTTAGAATTTTAGGGTTTAATATTTAGTTTTAGAGTTTAGGGTTTTAGTTTTTAGGGTATAGGGTTTTGTCTTTAGGTTTTAGTGTTTAGAGTACTAGGATTCAGGGTTTAGTGTATTAAAGTTTAGGGTTTTAGATTTAGTCTTTAATGTTTAGTGTTTAGATTTTTTTTTAAATTTTAGGGTTTTGAGTTTTTTGGTTATATGCTTAGTTTTAGGGTTTAATTTTAAGGTTTAGGGTTTTAGGTTTTAGTTTTTAGGGTTTTTGTTTTTGGTTTTAGGGTTTAGAATATTAGGGTTTAATGTTTAGTTTTAGGGTTTAGGGTTTAAATGTATTCAAGATTAGGGTTTTAGTTTTTAGGGTTTAGGGTTTTTGTTTTAGGTTTTAGGGTTTAGAATATTAGGGTTTAATGTTTACTTTTAGGGTTTAGGGTTTTAGTGTATTCAAGTTTAGGGTTATAATTTTTTAGGTTTAGGGTTTGGTTTTAGGTTTTAGGGTTTACAATTTTAGTTTTAGGGTTTAGGGTTTTAGTGTATTAAAGATAAGGGTTTTTGTTTTTAGGGTTTAGAGTTTCGTTTTTATGTTTTAGTGTTTAGAGAATTAGGATTCAGGGTTTAGTGTATTAAAGTTTAGGGTTTTAGATTTAGTTTTTAGGGTTTAGGGTTTAGGGTTTTTGTTTTCAATTTTAGGGTTTTGAGTTTTTGGGTTATATGCTTCGATTTAGGGTTTAATTCTAGGTTTTAGGGTTTAGGGTTTATTGTATTCAAGTTTAATTAGGGTTTTAGGTTTTAGTTTTTAGGGTTTTTGTTTTAGGTTTTAGGGTTTAGAATTTTAGGGTTTAATATTTAGTTTTAGGGTTTAGGGTTTTAGTGTATTAAAGATTAGGGTTCTAGTTTTTAGGGTTTAGGGTTTTGTTTTTAGGTTTTAATGTTTATAGTATTAGGATTTAGGGTTTAGTGTATTAAAGTTTAGGGTTTTAGATTTAGTCTTTAGGGTTTAGTGTTTAGATTTTTTAAAAAATTTTAGGGTTTTGAGTTTTTCGGTTATATGCTTAGTTTTAGGGTTTAATTTTAAGGTTTAGGGTTTTAGGTTTTAGAATATTAGGGTTTTGTTTTAGGTTTTAGGGTTTAGAATATTAGGGTTTAATGTTTAGTTTTAGGGTTTAAGGTTTTAGTGTATTCAAGATTAAGGTTTTAGTTTTTAGGGTTTAAAGTTTTTGTTTTAGGGTTTTGGGTTTAGAATATTAGGGTTTAATGTTTACTTTTAGGGTATAGGGTTTTAGTGTATTCAAGTTTAGGGTTATAATTTTTTAGGTTTAGGGTTTTGGTTTTAGGTTTTAGGGTTTAAAATTTTAGTTTTAGGGTTTAGGGTTTTAGTGTATTAAAGAATAGGGTTTTTGTTTTTAGGGTTTAAGGTTTCGTTTTTATGTTTTAGTGTTTAGATAATTAGGATTTAGGGTTTAGTGTATTAAAGTTTAGGGTTTTAGATTTATTTTTTAGGGTTTAGGGTTTAGGATTTTTGTTTTCAATTTTAGGGTTTTGAGTTTCTGGGTCATATGCTTTGTTTAGGGTTTAGTTTTAGGTTTTAGGGTTTAGGGTTTATTGTATTCAAGTTTAATTAGGGTTTTAGGTTTTAGTTTTTAGGGTTTTTGTTTTAGGTTTTAGGGTTTAGAATTTTAGGGTTTAATATTTAGTTTTAGGGTTTAGGGTTTTAGTGTATTAAAGATCAGGGTTCTAGTTTTTAGGGTTTAGGGTTTTGTTTTTAGGTTTTAGTGTTTATAGTATTAGGATTTAGGGTTTAGTGTATTAAAGTTTAGGGTTTTAGATTTAGTCTTTAGGGTTTAGTGTTTAGATTTTTTAAAAAATTTTAGGGTTTTGAGTTTTTCGGTTATATGCTTAGTTTTAGGGTTTAATTTTAAGGTTTAGGGTTTTAGGTTTTAGAATATTAGGGTTTTGTTTTAGGTTTTAGGGTTTAGAATATTAGGGTTTAATGTTTAGTTTTAGGGTTTAAGGTTTTAGTGTATTCAAGATTAGGGTTTTAGTTTTTAGGGTTTAAAGTTTTTGTTTTAGGTTTTTGGGTTTAGAATATTAGGGTTTAATGTTTACTTTTAGGGTATAGGGTTTTAGTGTATTCAAGTTTAGGGTTATAATTTTTTAGGTTTAGGGTTTTGGTTTTAGGTTTTAGGGTTTAAAATTTTAGTTTTAGGGTTTAGGGTTTTAGTGTATTAAAGATTAGGGTTTTTGTTTTTAGGGTTTAAGGTTTCGTTTTTATGTTTTAGTGTTTAGATAATTAGGATTTGGGGTTTAGTGTATTAAAGTTTAGGGTTTTAGATTTATTTTTTAGGGTTTAGGGTTTAGGATTTTTATTTTCAATTTTAGGGTTTTGAGTTTCTGGGTCATATGCTTTGTTTAGGGTTTAATTTTAGGTTTTAGGGTTTAGGGTTTTATTGTATTCAAGTTTAGGATTTTAGCTTTTTGTTTTTAGGGTTTTTGTTTTAGGTTTTAGGGTTTAGAATTTTAGGGTTTAGAATTTTAGGGTTTTAGTTTTTAGGGTATAGGGTTTTGTCTTTAGGTTTTAGTGTTTAGAGTATTACGATTTAGGGTTTAGTGTATTAAAGTTTAGGGGTTTAGATTTAGTTTTTAATGTTTAGTGTTTAGATTTTTTTTTAAATTTTAGGGTTTTGAGTTTTTCGGTTATATGCTTAGTTTTAGGGTTTAATTTTAAGGTTTAGGGTTTTAGGTTTTAATTTTTAGGGTTTTTGTTTAAGGTTTTAGGGTTTAGAATATTAGGGTTTAATATTTAGTTTTAGGGTTTTGGGTTTTAGTGTATTCAAGATTAGGGTTTTAGTTTTTAGGGTTTAGGGTTTTTGTTTTAGGTTTTAAGGTTTAGAATATTAGGGTTTAATGTTTAGTTTTAGGGTTTAGGGTGTTAGTGTATTCAAGTTTAGGGTTAAAATTTTTTGGGTTTAGGGTTTGGTTTTAGGTTTTAGGGTTTAAAATTTTAGTTTTAGGGTTTAGGGTTTTAGTGTATTAAAGATTAGGGTTTTTTTTAGGGTTTAGGGTTTCGTTTTTATGTTTTAGTGTTTAGAGAATTAGGATTTAGGGTTTACTGTATTAAAGTTTAGGGTTTTAGATTTATTTTTTAGGGTTTAGGGTTTAGGATTTTTGTTTTCAATTTTAGGGTTTTGAGTTTCTGGGTCATATGCTTCGTTTAGGGTTTAATTTTAGGTTTTAGGATTTAGGGTTTTATTGTATTAAGGTTTAGGATTTTAGGTTTTTGTTTTTAGGGTTTTTGTTTTAGGTTTTAGGGTTTAGAATTTTAGGGTTTAATATTTAGTTTTAGAGTTTAGAGTTTTTGTTTTTAGGGTATAGGGTTTTGTCTTTAGGTTTTAGTGTTTAGAGTATTAGGATTTAGGGTTTAGTGTATTAAAGTTTAGGGATTTAGATTTAGTTTTTAATGTTTAGTGTTTAGATTTTTTTTTAAATTTTAGGGTTTTGAGTTTTTCGGTTATATGCTTAGTTTTAGGGTTTAATTTTAAGGTTTAGGGTTTTTGGTTTTAGTTTTTAGGGTTTTTGTTTTTGGTTTTAGGGTTTAGAATATTAGGGTTTAATGTTTACTTTTAGGGTTTAGGGTTTAGTGTATTCAAGTTTAGGGTTATAATTTTTTGGGTTTAGGGTTTGGTTTTAGGTTTTAGGGTTTACAATTTTAGTTTTAGGGTTTAGGGTTTTAGTGTATTAAAGATAAGGGTTTTTGTTTTTAGGGTTTAGAGTTTCGTTTTTATGTTTTAGTGTTTAGAGAATTAGGATTCAGGGTTTAGTGTATTTAAGTTTAGGGTTTTAGATTTAGTTTTTAGGGTTTAGGGTTTTTGTTTTCAATTTTAGGGTTTTGAGTTTTTGGGTTATATGCTTCGTTTTAGGGTTTAATTTTAGGTTTTAGGGTTTAGGGTTTATTGTATTCAAGTTTAATTAGGGTTTTAGGTTTTAGTTTTTAGGGTTTTTGTTTTAGGTTTTAGGGTTTTGAATTTTAGGGTTTAATATTTAGTTTTAGGGTTTAGGGTTTTAGTGTATTAAAGATTAGGGTTCTAGTTTTTAGGGTTTAGGGTTTTGTTTTTAGGTTTTAGTGTTTATAGTATTAGGATTTAGGGTTTAGTGTATTAAAGTTTAGGGTTTTAGATTTAGTCTTTAGGGTTTAGTGTTTAGATTTTTTAAAAAATTTTAGGGTTTTGAGTTTTTCGGTTATATGCTTAGTTTTAGGGTTTAATTTTAAGGTTTAGGGTTTTAGGTTTTAGAATATTAGGGTTTTGTTTTAGGTTTTAGGGTTTAGAATATTAGGGTTTAATGTTTAGTTTTAGGGTTTAAGGTTTTAGTGTATTCAAGATTAGGGTTTTAGTTTTTAGGGTTTAAAGTTTTTGTTTTAGGTTTTTGGGTTTAGAATATTAGGGTTTAATGTTTACTTTTGGGGTATAGGGTTTTAGTGTATTCAAGTTTAGGGTTATAATTTTTTAGGTTTAGGGTTTTGGTTTTAGGTTTTAGGGTTTAAAATTTTAGTTTTAGGGTTTAGGGTTTTAGTGTATTAAAGATTAGGGTTTTTGTTTTTAGGGTTTAAGGTTTCGTTTTTATGTTTTAGTGTTTAGATAATTAGGATTTAGGGTTTAGTGTATTAAAGTTTAGGGTTTTAGATTTATTTTTTAGGGTTTAGGGTTTAGGATTTTTATTTTCAATTTTAGGGTTTTGAGTTTCTGGGTCATATGCTTTGTTTAGGGTTTAATTTTAGGTTTTAGGGTTTAGGGTTTTATTGTATTCAAGTTTAGGATTTTAGCTTTTTGTTTTTAGGGTTTTTGTTTTAGGTTTTAGGGTTTAGAATTTTAGGGTTTAGAATTTTAGGGTTTTAGTTTTTAGGGTATAGGGTTTTGTCTTTAGGTTTTAGTGTTTAGAGTATTACGATTTAGGGTTTAGTGTATTAAAGTTTAGGGGTTTAGATTTAGTTTTTAATGTTTAGTGTTTAGATTTTTTTTTAAATTTTAGGGTTTTGAGTTTTTCGGTTATATGCTTAGTTTTAGGGTTTAATTTTAAGGTTTAGGGTTTTAGGTTTTAATTTTTAGGGTTTTTGTTTAAGGTTTTAGGGTTTAGAATATTAGGGTTTAATATTTAGTTTTAGGGTTTAGGGTTTTAGTGTATTCAAGATTAGGGTTTTAGTTTTTAGGGTTTAGGGTTTTTGTTTTAGGTTTTAAGGTTTAGAATATTAGGGTTTAATGTTTAGTTTTAGGGTTTAGGGTTTTAGTGTATTCAAGTTTAGGGTTAAAATTTTTTGGGTTTAGGGTTTGGTTTTAGGTTTTAGGGTTTAAAATTTTAGTTTTAGGGTTTAGGGTTTTAGTGTATTAAAGATTAGGGTTTTTTTTAGGGTTTAGGGTTTCGTTTTTATGTTTTAGTGTTTAGAGAATTAGGATTTAGGGTTTACTGTATTAAAGTTTAGGGTTTTAGATTTATTTTTTAGTGTTTAGGGTTTAGGATTTTTGTTTTCAATTTTAGGGTTTTGAGTTTCTGGGTCATATGCTTCGTTTAGGGTTTAATTTTAGGTTTTAGGATTTAGGGTTTTATTGTATTAAGGTTTAGGATTTTAGGTTTTTGTTTTTAGGGTTTTTGTTTTAGGTTTTAGGGTTTAGAATTTTAGGGTTTAATATTTAGTTTTAGAGTTTAGAGTTTTTGTTTTTAGGGTATAGGGTTTTGTCTTTAGGTTTTAGTGTTTAGAGTATTAGGATTTAGGGTTTAGTGTATTAAAGTTTAGAGATTTAGATTTAGTTTTTAATGTTTAGTGTTTAGATTTTTTTTTAAATTTTAGGGTTTTGAGTTTTTCGGTTATATGCTTAGTTTTAGGGTTTAATTTTAAGGTTTAGGGTTTTTGGTTTCAGCTTTTAGGGTTTTTGTTTTTGGTTTTAGGGTTTAGAATATTAGGGTTTAATGTTTACTTTTAGGGTTTAGGGTTTAGTGTATTCAAGTTTAGGGTTATAATTTTTTGGGTTTAGGGTTTGGTTTTAGGTTTTAGGGTTTACAATTTTAGTTTTAGGGTTTAGGGTTTTAGTGTATTAAAGATAAGGGTTTTTGTTTTTAGGGTTTAGAGTTTCGTTTATATGTTTTAGTGTTTAGAGAATTAGGATTCAGGGTTTAGTGTATTAAAGTTTAGGGTTTTAGATTTAGTTTTTAGGGTTTAGGGTTTAGGGTTTTTGTTTTCAATTTTAGGGTTTTGAGTTTTTGGGTTATATGCTTCGTTTTAGGGTTTAATTTTAGGTTTTAGGGTTTAGGGTTTATTGTATTCAAGTTTAATTAGGGTTTTAGGTTTTAGTTTTTAGGGTTTTTGTTTTAGGTTTTAGGGTTTTGAATTTTAGGGTTTAATATTTAGTTTTAGGGTTTAGGGTTTTAGTATATTAAAGATTAGGGTTCTAGTTTATAGGGTTTAGGGTTTTGTTTTTAGGTTTTAGTGTTTATAGTATTAGGATTTAGGGTTTAGTGGATTAAAGTTTAGGGTTTTAGATTTAGTCTTTAGGGTTTAGTGTTTAGATTTTTTAAAAAATTTTAGGGTTTTGAGTTTTTCGGTTATATGCTTAGTTTTAGGGTTTAATTTTAAGGTTTAGGGTTTTAGGTTTTAGAATATTAGGGTTTTGTTTTAGGTTTTAGGGTTTAGAATATTAGGGTTTAATGTTTAGTTTTAGGGTTTAGGGTTTTAGTGTATTCAAGATTAGGGTTTTAGTTTTTAGGGTTTAAAGTTTTTGTTTTAGGTTTTTGGGTTTAGAATATTAGGGTTTAATATTTACTTTTAGGGTATAGGGTTTTAGTGTATTCAAGTTTAGGGTTATAATTTTTTAGGTTTAGGGTTTTGGTTTTAGATTTTAGGGTTTAAAATTTTAGTTTTAGGGTTTAGGGTTTTAGTGTATTAAAGATTAGGGTTTTTGTTTTTAGGGTTTAAGGTTTCGTTTTTATGTTTTAGTGTTTAGAGAATTAGGATTTAGGGTTTAGTGAATTAAAGTTTAGGGTTTTAGATTTATTTTTTAGGGTTTAGGGTTTAGGATTTTTGTTTTCAATTTTAGGGTTTTGAGTTTCTGGGTCATATGCTTCGTTTAGGGTTTAATTTTAGGTTTTAGGAATTAGGGTTTTATTGTATTAAGGTTTAGGATTTTAGGTTTTTGTTTTTAGGGTTTTTCTTTTAGGTTTTAGGGTTTAGAATTTTAGGGTTTAATATTTAGTTTTAGAGTTTAGGGTTTTAGTTTTTAGGGTATAGGGTTTTGTCTTTAGATTTTAGTGTTTAGAGTATTAGGATTTAGGGTTTAGTGTATTAAAGTTTAGGGTTTTAGATTTAGTTTTTAATGTTTAGTGTTTATATATTTTTTTTTTAATTTTAGGGTTTTGAGTTTTTCGGTTATATGCTTAGTTTTAGGGTTTAATTTTAAGGTTTAGGGTTTTTGGTTTTAGTTTTTAGGGTTTTTGTTTTTGGTTTTAGGGTTTAGAATATTAGGGTTTAATGTTTAGTTTTAGGGTTTAGGGTTTAAATGTATTCAAGATTAGGGTTTTAGTTTTTAGGGTTTAGGTTTTTTTTTAGGTTTTTGGGTTTAGAATATTAGGGTTTAATGTTTACTTTTAGGGTTTAGGGTTTTAGTGTATTTAAGTTTAGGGTTATAATTTTTTGGGTTTAGGGTTTGGTTTTAGGTTTTAGGGTTTACAATTTTAGTTTTAGTGTAACAACCGAAAATTTTATATTAATTAATTAAGTAATTTTGGCCTAATTAATTTAACATATACAATAATTATACTATGCATGAGTTCAAATCATTTTATGTTCATGTTGATTTCCATGTTTAGTTATTACATTCATCATTGATATTTCATTTAGCATGTAAGTCATTTAGAAATCATAAGTCATAGTATCCTCAATCCAAATTCCCTATTAATATATTTAAATACTACTTCTATTAGTATTAAACTATTAATGCTATTAATATTATTATAATTATTACTATTATCGCAAGACCACAATTTTAATATTACTAGTTCTATTACTATTAATTAGTATTACTATTTGATTATATTAGAATAGGTTTCGGCCCATAAACCACCTCTTTTAGTTTGTTGAAGAATAGATCCTTTTATATGATCCGTATACATACCAAAACCCTAGTGCTGAATTGCTTATATATAGTATTAAGGTTCTTTGGTCCAATTCGTTTATCATCTTCGTCCTCCCTTAACCCACCTTCTCCCTTCGCTGTAACCATGCCATTACCGTGCTTTGTTGGAGAACGAGCAAGCCGCTCGTCAAACCGTCGTCGATGTAAGAATTTGAGGCCTTCCTGTGTAGCCACGGCGTGAGTTGCCCCAATCAAGACCGTCCGTGAATCCCTCGACGAACTGCCGCACGGCAAACCACTTTGATCCACCATCGATGGAGAAGAAGTTTAGAGAATCGACTGTCCAGCCCCAAGAAACCCCTTCGATATAGCTCTTCGCCTCCCACTTCCATATCTGCTATGCGTTCTTGGAGACCCAACCCTCCATAGAAGACACCGTACCCTATTGACGCCGCACAGCAGAAGTTACGTTGTAGAAGAAGTCGAAGCGAATCGAAGGCCACAACCAAGATCGAGTCGTCGCCGCCTCATGCCGCGGGCGAGACCGTCACATACGATATCACGTCCGAGTTCCATTGCCGTATTTGATGTCCCCAAAACTCGTCGATGAGGTGCTGCCCGTCAAATCCCGTGAACCTTCACCGTCGCCCCTCGTTTACTGTGTGCAGAATCGAAAAGAAGTTAATTAGGAACGATTTGGGGATCGGCCATTGCTTCGCAAAGATGTTTTGAACTGGGCTGTTTCACCTTTTGTCCCAACTTTTATTTCCACCCAGCTTCTTAGTGACAAGTCGAAGCCCAACAAATAATTCCTCCTAAGGTCAGCATGTACTCTTTTTATACCAAGCCCAATTCCCTCCTACTTAATTAATTATTTATAAATATATGTTTATTTTAATTCTCTATATATTACGTAATAATATTATGTTAATATTATTCTTTTAAGAAGGTATAAGGATTTTGAGGATTAGGATTGCACGAGCATTCATTCACGCATCTTTTTCGTCAAGACAAGTTCTGCATTTTCAAGGTAGGGGTATTTCTAAAACCTTTTCAAATACAGTTCATATCAGTGTATGGTACGCAGGTAATTGTTTGATATCGAGGACTTTATATTCTATTCATGTTATGTGCACATATTAGTCGCGCGACGAAATTCATGGCTGCAATCGCGTAATGAAATGACGTGGTTGTGGTATTATGGCTGCATTCGCGTAATGAAATGACGTGTCTGTAGTATTATGGCTGTATTCGCGTAATGAAATGACGTGTTTATGGTATTCATGGCCGTTTAACGGTAACAAGTCAAGATAGTCGTGATCGCGTAATGAAATGACGTGGTCATGATGATGATCCAAGTTAGTTTATAAAGTTGAGAGTTATTCCGATTGCTTTCGTATTGTGCAATGTATGAACTGGTATCCCTACTGAGTTGTTGATAACTCACCCCTTTTAAACCCCATCTTTTCAGGTTAAGCGAAATCGGAGCGAGACGGGGATGTGGCGGCGATAGTAGTAGCAACATTTATTTTAAAGACATTATTTTCTTTTATGCTTTCCGCTTTTGAAACTTCATACTTGAGTATTTTTATTTAAATTTGACTATTGAGGGTTATTATTTTTAGTTAAAGATTTTATTATGTAAAGTCATTTTAAAAATTTTCTTTTATTTTAAATACTACAATTTCTTTTGAAAAATTAAGTAAAATCCTCTTTAGTTATGTTATGAAAAATGGGATGTTACAACTTGGTATCAGAGCATTACGGTTCTCTTTACGGACCTAAAATAGTTTTAAAAATTAGCTACTATCGTCCATCTCTGCCGCTCGCGCCGACTTCGCAAGTAAGTGCATTCTACATTCATGATGTTTCATTTAAGTTGCATGTCTGGTTTCATGATGTTGATGTCGCATGCATAATACATTCATGAGTTTCAAGTACAATGCATATCGAGTTCATGTTCTTCAATTAGGATGCATGTCTAGTCTCATTATTTTCCAAGTAAATTGCACGTCATGTTCATGATTTTCAAGTAAGATACATACTCAAGTTCATAGTTTTCAAATTCATGATTTTTCAAGTGCATTGCATGTTCAAGT
This sequence comes from Euphrasia confusa, assembly GCA_954870475.1. Lineage (NCBI taxonomy): Eukaryota > Viridiplantae > Streptophyta > Magnoliopsida > Lamiales > Orobanchaceae > Euphrasia > Euphrasia confusa. The sequence goes on along the minus strand of CATPAB010000244.1, from coordinate 57,402 downwards.
TTTCAAGTGAAAATTTTATGTTGCTTAAATTGCGCACTTTATTTAAGTTCAAGTTCATGTTAAATATTCAAGTTCATGATTATAATGTCAAGATGTGCGCAATTTATTGCAAAAATATGTTTTAAAAAAAAGTCACTAGACGGTGTCTTTTTAAGGAGGTATATAACGAATTTCGAGGACGAAATTTTTATAAGAAGGGTAGGTTGTAACAACCGAAAATTTTATATTAATTAATTAAGTAATTTTGGCCTAATTAATTTAACATATACAATAATTATACTATGCATGAGTTCAAATCATTTTATGTTCATGTTGATTTCCATGTTTAGTTATTACATTCATCATTGATATTTCATTTAGCATGTAAGTCATTTAGAAATCATAAGTCATAGTATCCTCAATCCAAATTCCCTATTAATATATTTAAATACTACTTCTATTAGTATTAAACTATTAATGCTATTAATATTATTATAATTATTACTATTATCGCAAGACCACAATTTTAATATTACTAGTTCTATTACTATTAATTAGTATTACTATTTGATTATATTAGAATAGGTTTCGGCCCATAAACCACCTCTTTTAGTTTGTTGAAGAATAGATCCTTTTATATGATCCGTATACATACCAAAACCCTAGTGCTGAATTGCTTATATATAGTATTAAGGTTCTTTGGTCCAATTCGTTTATCATCTTCGTCCTCCCTTAACCCACCTTCTCCCTTCGCTGTAACCATGCCATTACCGTGCTTTGTTGGAGAACGAGCAAGCCGCTCGTCAAACCGTCGTCGATGTAAGAATTTGAGGCCTTCCTGTGTAGCCACGGCGTGAGTTGCCCCAATCAAGACCGTCCGTGAATCCCTCGACGAACTGCCGCACGGCAAACCACTTTGATCCACCATCGATGGAGAAGAAGTTTAGAGAATCGACTGTCCAGCCCCAAGAAACCCCTTCGATATAGCTCTTCGCCTCCCACTTCCATATCTGCTATGCGTTCTTGGAGACCCAACCCTCCATAGAAGACACCGTACCCTATTGACGCCGCACAGCAGAAGTTACGTTGTAGAAGAAGTCGAAGCGAATCGAAGGCCACAACCAAGATCGAGTCGTCGCCGCCTCATGCCGCGGGCGAGACCGTCACATACGATATCACGTCCGAGTTCCATTGCCGTATTTGATGTCCCCAAAACTCGTCGATGAGGTGCTGCCCGTCAAATCCCGTGAACCTTCACCGTCGCCCCTCGTTTACTGTGTGCAGAATCGAAAAGAAGTTAATTAGGAACGATTTGGGGATCGGCCATTGCTTCGCAAAGATGTTTTGAACTGGGCTGTTTCACCTTTTGTCCCAACTTTTATTTCCACCCAGCTTCTTAGTGACAAGTCGAAGCCCAACAAATAATTCCTCCTAAGGTCAGCATGTACTCTTTTTATACCAAGCCCAATTCCCTCCTACTTAATTAATTATTTATAAATATATGTTTATTTTAATTCTCTATATATTACGTAATAATATTATGTTAATATTATTCTTTTAAGAAGGTATAAGGATTTTGAGGATTAGGATTGCACGAGCATTCATTCACGCATCTTTTTCGTCAAGACAAGTTCTGCATTTTCAAGGTAGGGGTATTTCTAAAACCTTTTCAAATACAGTTCATATCAGTGTATGGTACGCAGGTAATTGTTTGATATCGAGGACTTTATATTCTATTCATGTTATGTGCACATATTAGTCGCGCGACGAAATTCATGGCTGCAATCGCGTAATGAAATGACGTGGTTGTGGTATTATGGCTGCATTCGCGTAATGAAATGACGTGTCTGTAGTATTATGGCTGTATTCGCGTAATGAAATGACGTGTTTATGGTATTCATGGCCGTTTAACGGTAACAAGTCAAGATAGTCGTGATCGCGTAATGAAATGACGTGGTCATGATGATGATCCAAGTTAGTTTATAAAGTTGAGAGTTATTCCGATTGCTTTCGTATTGTGCAATGTATGAACTGGTATCCCTACTGAGTTGTTGATAACTCACCCCTTTTAAACCCCATCTTTTCAGGTTAAGCGAAATCGGAGCGAGACGGGGATGTGGCGGCGATAGTAGTAGCAACATTTATTTTAAAGACATTATTTTCTTTTATGCTTTCCGCTTTTGAAACTTCATACTTGAGTATTTTTATTTAAATTTGACTATTGAGGGTTATTATTTTTAGTTAAAGATTTTATTATGTAAAGTCATTTTAAAAATTTTCTTTTATTTTAAATACTACAATTTCTTTTGAAAAATTAAGTAAAATCCTCTTTAGTTATGTTATGAAAAATGGGATGTTACATTTAGGGTTTAGGGTTTTAGTGTATTAAAGATAAGGGTTTTTGTTTTTAGGGTTTAGAGTTTCGTTTTTATGTTTTAGTGTTTAGAGAATTAGGATTCAGGGTTTAGTGTATTAAAGTTTAGGGTTTTAGATTTAGTTTTTAGGGTTTAGGGTTTAGGGTTTTTGTTTTCAATTTTAGGGTTTTGAGTTTTTGGGTTATATGCTTCGTTTTAGGGTTTAATTTTAGGTTTTAGGGTTTAGGGTTTATTGTATTCAAGTTTAATTAGGGTTTTAGGTTTTAGTTTTTAGAGTTTTTTTTTTAGGTTTTAGGGTTTAGAATTTTAGGGTTTAATATTTAGTTTTAGGGTTTAGGGTTTTAGTGTATTAAAGATTAGGGTTCTAGTTTTTAGGGTTCAGGGTTTTGTTTTTAGGTTTTAGTGTTTATAGTATTAGGATTTAGGGTTTAGTGTATTAAAGTTTAGGGTTTTAGATTTAGTCTTTAGGGTTTAGTGTTTAGATTTTTTAAAAAATTTTAGGGTTTTGAGTTTTTCGGTTATATGCTTAGTTTTAGGGTTTAATTTTAAGGTTTAGGGTTTTAGGTTTTAGAATATTAGGGTTTTGTTTTAGGTTTTAGGGTTTAGAATATTAAGGTTTAATGTTTAGTTTTAGGTTTTAGGGTTTTAGTGTATTCAAGATTAGGGTTTTAGTTTTTAGGGTTTAAAGTTTTTGTTTTAGGTTTTTGGGTTTAGAATATTAGGGTTTAATGTTTACTTTTAGGGTATAGGGTTTTAGTGTATTCTAGTTTAGGGTTATAATTTTTTAGGTTTAGGGTTTTGGTTTTAGGTTTTAGGGTTTAAAATTTTAGTTTTAGGATTTAGGGTTTTAGTGTATTAAAGATTAGGTTTTTGTTTTTAGGGTTTAAGGTTTCGTTTTTATGTTTTAGTGTTTAGATAATTAGGATTTAGGGTTTAATTAGTGTATTAAAGTTTAGGGTTTTAGATTTATTTTTTTGGGTTTAGGGTTTAGGATTTTTGTTTTCAATTTTAGGGTTTTGAGTTTCTGGGTCATATGCTTCGTTTAGGGTTTAATTTTAGGTTTTAGGATTTAGGGTTTTATTGTATTAAGGTTTAGGATTTTAGGTTTTTGTTTTTAGGGTTTTTCTTTTAGGTTTTAGGGTTTAGAAATTTAGGGTTTAATATTTAGTTTTAGAGTTTAGGGTTTTAGTTTTTAGGGTATAGGGTTTTGTCTTTAGATTTTAGTGTTTAGAGTATTAGGATTTAGGGTTTAGTGTATTAAAGTTTAGGGTTTTAGATTTAGTTTTTAATGTTTAGTGTTTAGATTTTTTTTTTAAATTTTAGGGTTTTGAGTTTTTCGGTTATATGCTTAGTTTTAGGGTTTAATTTTAAGGTTTAGGGTTTTTGGTTTTAGTTTTTAGGGTTTTTGTTTTTGGTTTTAGGGTTTAGAATATTAGGGTTTAATGTTTAGTTTTAGGGTTTAGGGTTTAAATGTATTCAAGATTAGGGTTTTAGTTTTTAGGGTTTAGGTTTTTTTTTTAGGTTTTTGGGTTTAGAATATTAGGGTTTAATGTTTACTTTTAGGGTTTAGGGTTTTAGTGTATTCAAGTTTAGGGTTATAATTTTTTGGGTTTAGGGTTTGGTTTTAGGTTTTAGGGTTTACAATTTTAGTTTTAGGGTTTAGGGTTTTAGTGTATTAAAGATAAGGGTTTTTGTTTTTAGGGTTTAGAGTTTCGTTTTTATGTTTTAGTGTTTAGAGAATTAGGATTCAGGGTTTAGTGTATTAAAGTTTAGGGTTTTAGATTTAGTTTTTAGGGTTTAGGGTTTAGGGTTTTTGTTTTCAATTTTAGGGTTTTGAGTTTTTGGGTTATATGCTTCGTTTTAGGGTTTAATTTTAGGTTTTAGGGTTTAGGGTTTATTGTATTCAAGTTTAATTAGGGTTTTAGGTTTTAGTTTTTAGAGTTTTTTTTTTAGGTTTTAGGGTTTAGAATTTTAGGGTTTAATATTTAGTTTTAGGGTTTAGGGTTTTAGTGTATTAAAGATTAGGGTTCTAGTTTTTAGGGTTCAGGGTTTTGTTTTTAGGTTTTAGTGTTTATAGTATTAGGATTTAGGGTTTAGTGTATTAAAGTTTAGGGTTTTAGATTTAGTCTTTAGGGTTTAGTGTTTAGATTTTTTAAAAAATTTTAGGGTTTTGAGTTTTTCGGTTATATGCTTAGTTTTAGGGTTTAATTTTAAGGTTTAGGGTTTTAGGTTTTAGAATATTAGGGTTTTGTTTTAGGTTTTAGGGTTTAGAATATTAAGGTTTAATGTTTAGTTTTAGGGTTTAGGGTTTTAGTGTATTCAAGATTAGGGTTTTAGTTTTTAGGGTTTAAAGTTTTTGTTTTAGGTTTTTGGGTTTAGAATATTAGGGTTTAATGTTTACTTTTAGGGTAAAGGGTTTTAGTGTATTCTAGTTTAGGGTTATAATTTTTTAGGTTTAGGGTTTTGGTTTTAGGTTTTAGGGTTTAAAATTTTAGTTTTAGGATTTAGGGTTTTAGTGTATTAAAGATTAGGTTTTTGTTTTTAGGGTTTAAGGTTTCGTTTTTATGTTTTAGTGTTTTGATAATTAGGATTTAGGGTTTAGTGTATTAAAGTTTAGGGTTTTAGATTTATTTTTTAGGGTTTAGGGTTTAGGATTTTTGTTTTCAATTTTAGGGTTTTGAAATTCTGGGTCATATGCTTTGTTTAGGGTTTAATTTTAGGTTTTAGGGTTTAGGGTTTTATTGTATTCAAGTTTAGGATTTTAGTTTTTTGTTTTTAGGGTTTTTGTTTTAGGTTTTAGGGTTTAGAATTTTAGGGTTTAATATTTAGTTTTAGAGTTTAGGGTTTTAGTTTTTAGGGTATAGGGTTTTGTCTTTAGGTTTTAGTGTTTAGAGTTTTAGGATTTAGGGTTTAGTGTATTAAAGTTTAGGGTTTTAGATTTAGTTTTTAATGTTTAGTGTTTAGATTTTTTTTTAAATTTTAGGGTTTTGAGTTTTTCGGTTATATGCTTAGTTTTAGGGTTTAATTTTAAGGTTTAGGGTTTTAGGTTTTAGTTTTTAGGGTTTTTATTTTTGGTTTTAGGGATTAGAATATTAGGGTTTAATGTCTAGTTTTAGGGTTTAGGGTTTAAATGTATTCAAGATTAGGGTTTTAGTTTTTAGGGTTTAGGGTTTTTGTTTTAGGTTTTAGGGTTTAGAATATTAGGGTTTAATGTTTACTTTTAGGGTTTAGGGTTTTAGTGTATTCAAGTTTAAGGTTATAATTTTTTAGGTTTAGGGTTTGGTTTTAGGTTTAGGGTTTACAATTTTAGTTTTAGGGTTTAGGGTTTTAGTGTATTAAAGATAAGGGTTTTTGTTTTTAGGGTTTAGAGTTTCGTTTTTATGTTTTAGTGTTTAGAGAATTAGGATTCAGGGTTTAGTGTATTAAAGTTTAGGGTTTTAGATTTAGTTTTTAGGGTTTAGGGTTTAGGGTTTTTGTTTTCATGTTTAGGGTTTTGAGTTTTTGGGTTATATGCTTCGTTTTAGGGTTTAATTTTAGGTTTTAGGGTTTAGGGTTTATTGTATTCAAGTTTAATTAGGGTTTTAGGTTTTAGTTTTTAGGGTTTTTGTTTTAGGTTTTAGGGTTTAGAATTTTAGGGTTTAATATTTAGTTTTAGGGTTTAGGGTTTTAGTGTATTCAAGATTAGGGTTTTAGTTTTTAGGGTTTAGGGTTTTTGTTTTAGGTTTTTGGGTTTAGAATATTAGGGTTTAATGTTTACTTTTAGGGTATAGGGTTTTAGTGTATTCAAGTTTAGGGTTATAATTTTTTAGGTTTAGGGTTTTGGTTTTAGGTTTTAGGGTTTAAAATTTTAGTTTTAGGGCTTAGGGTTTTACTGTATTAAAGATTAGGGTTTTTGTTTTTAGGGTTTAAGGTTTCGTTTTTATGTTTTAGTATTTAGAGAATTAGGATTTAGGGTTTAGTGTATTAAAGTTTAGGGTTTTAGATTTAGTTTTTAGGGTTTAGGGTGTAGGGTTTTTGTTTTCAATTTTAGGGTTTTAAGTTTTTGGGTTATATGCTTCGTTTTAGGATTTAGTTTTAGGTTATAGGGTTTAGGGTTTTATTGTATTCAAGTTTAGGGTTTTAGGTTTTTGTTTATAGGGTTTTTGTTTTAGGTTTTAGGGTTTAATATTTAGTTTTAGGGTTTAGGGTTTTAGTGTATTAAAGATTAGGGTTCTAGGTTTTAGGGTTTTGTTTTTAGGTTTTAGTATTTAGAGTATTCGGATTTAGGGTTTAGTGTATTAATGTTTAGGGTTTTAGATTTAGTTTTTAGGGTTTAGTGTTTAGATTTTTTTTTAAATTTTAGGGTTTTGAATTTTTCAGTTATAAGCATAGTTTTAGGGTTTAATTTTAAGGTTTAGGGTTTTAGGTTTTAATTTTTAGGGTTTTTGTTTAAGGTTTTAGGGTTTAGAATATTAGGGTTTAATATTTAGTTTTAGGGTTTAGGGTTTTAGTGTATTCAAAATTAGGGTTTTAGTTTTTAGGGTTTAGGGTTTTTGTTTTAGGTTTTAAGGTTTAGAATATTAGGGTTTAATGTTTTGTTTTAGGGTTTAGGGTTTTAGTGTATTCAAGTTTAGGGTTATAATTTTTTGGGTTTAGGGTTTGGTTTTAGGTTTTAGGGTTTAAACTTTTAGTTTTAGGGTTTAGGGTTTTAGTGTATTAAAGATTAGGGTTTTTTTAGGGTTTAGGGTTTCGTTTTTATGTTTTAGTGTTTAGAGAATTAGGATTTAGGGTTTTGTGTATTAAAGTTTAGGGTTTTAGATTTAGTTTTTAGGGTTTAGGGTTTAGGGTTTTTGTTTTCAATTTTAGGGTTTTGAGTTTTTGGGTTATATGCTTCGTTTTAGGGTTTAATTTTAGGTTTTAGGGTTCAGGGTTTTATTGTATTCAAGTTTAGGGTTTTAGGTTTTAGTTTTTAGGGTTTTTGTTTTAGGTTTTAGGGTTTAGAATTTTAGGGTTCAATATTTAGTTTTAGGGTTTAGGGTTTTAGTGTATTAAAGATTAGGGTTCTAGTTTTTAGGGTTTAGGGTTTTGTTTTTAGGTATTAGTGTTTAGAGTATTAGGATTTAGGGTTTAGTGTATTAAAGTTTCGGGTTTTAGATTTAGTTTTTAGGGTTTAGTGTTTAGATTTTTTTTAAAATTTTAGGGTTTTGAGTTTTTCGGTTATATGCTTAGTTTTAGGGTTTAATTTTAAGGTTAAGGGTTTAAGGTTTTAGTTTTTAGGGTTTTTGTTTTAGGTTTTATGGTTTAGAATATTAGGGTTTAATGTTTAGTTTTAGGGTTTAGGGTTTTAATGTATTCAAGATTAGGGTTTTAGTTTTTAGGGTTTAGGGTTTTTGTTTTTGGTTTTAGGGTTTAGAATATTAGGGTTTAATGTTTACTTTTAGGGTTTAGGGTTTTAGTGTATTCAAGTTTAGGGTTATAATTTTTTGGGTTTAGGGTTTGGTTTTAGGTTTAAGGGTTTACAATTTTAGTTTTAGGGTTTAGGGTTTTAGTGTATTAAAGATAAGGGTTTTTGTTTTTAGGGTTTAGAGTTTCGTTTTTATGTTTTAGTGTTTAGAGAATTAGGATTTAGGGTTTAGTGTATTAAAGTTTAGGGTTTTAGATTTAGTTTTTAGGGTTTAGGGTTTTTGTTTTCAATTTAAGGGTTTTGAGTTTTTGGGTTATATGCTTCGTTTTAGGGTTTAATTTTAGGTTTTAGGGTTTAGGGTTTATTATATTCAAGTTTAATTAGGGTTTTAGGTTTTAGGGTTTTCGTTTTAGGTTTTAGGGTTTAGAATTTTAGGGTTTAATATTTAGTTTTAGGGTTTAGGGTTTTAGTGTATTAAAGATTAGGGTTCTAGTTTTTAGGGTTTAGGGTTTTGTTTTTAGGTTTTAGTGTTTATAGTATTAGGATTTAGGGTTTAGTGTATTAAAGTTTAGGGTTTTAGATTTAGTCTTTAAGGTTTAGTGTTTAGATTTTTTTAAAAAGTTTAGGGTTTTGAGTTTTTCGGTTATATGCTTAGTTTTAGGGTTTAATTTTAAGGTTTAGGGTTTTAGGTTTTAGAATATTAGGGTTTTGTTTTAGGTTTTAGGGTTTAGAATATTAGGGTTTAATGTTTAGTTTTAGGGTTTAGGGTTTTAGTGTATTCAAGATTAGGGTTTTAGTTTTTAAGGTTTAAAGTTTTTGTTTTAGGTTTTTGGGTTTAGAATATTAGGGTTTAATGTTTACTTTTAGGGTATAGGGTTTTAGTGTATTCAAGTTTAGGGTTATAATTTTTTAGGTTTAGGGTTTTGGTTTTAGGTTTTAGGGTTTAAAATTTTAGTTTTAGGGTTTAGGGTTTTAGTGTATTAAAGATTAGGGTTTTTGTTTTTAGGGTTTAAGGTTTCGTTTTTATGTTTTAGTGTTTAGAGAATTAGGATTTAGGGTTTACTGTATTAAAGTTTAGGGTTTTAGATTTATTTTTTAGGGTTTAGGATTTTTGTTTTCAATTTTAGGGTTTTGAGTTTCTGGGTCATATGCTTCGTTTAGGGTTTAATTTTAGGTTTTAGGGTTTAGGGTTTTATTGTATTAAGGTTTAGGATTTTAGGTTTTTATTTTTAGGGTTTTTGTTTTAGGTTTTAGGGTTTAGAATTTTAGGGTTTAATATTTAGTTTTAGAGTTTAGAGTTTTTGTTTTTAGGGTATAGGGTTTTGTCTTTAGGTTTTAGTGTTTAGAGTATTAGGATTTAGGGTTTAGTGTATTAAAGTTTAGGGATTTAGATTTAGTTTTTAATGTTTAGTGTTTAGATTTTTTTTTAAATTTTTGGGTTTTGAGTTTTTCGGTTATATGCTTAGTTTTAGGGTTTAATTTTAAGGTTTAGGGTTTTTGGTTTTAGTTTTTAGGGTTTTTGTTTTTGGTTTTAGGGTTTAGAATATTAGGGTTTAATGTTTAGTTTTAGGGTTTAGGGTTTAAATGTATTCAAGATTAGGGTTTTAGTTTTAAGGGTTTAAAGTTTTTGTTTTAGGTTTTTGGGTTTAGAATATTAGGGTTTAATGTTTACTTTTAGGGTTTAGGGTTTAGTGTATTCAAGTTTAAGGTTATAATTTTTTGGGTTTAGGGTTTGGTTTTAGGTTTTAGGGTTTACAATTTTAGTTTTAGGGTTTAGGGTTTTAGTGTATTAAAGATAAGGGTTTTTGTTTTTAGGGTTTAGAGTTTCGTTTTTATGTTTTAGTGTTTAGAGAATTAGGATTCAGGGTTTAGTGTATTAAAGTTTAGGGTTTTAGATTTAGTTTTTAGGGTTTAGGGTTTAGGGTTTTTGTTTTCAATTTTAGGGTTTTGAGTTTTTGGGTTATATGCTTCGTTTTAGGGTTTAATTTTAGGTTTTAGGGTTTAGGGTTTATTGTATTCAAGTTTAATTAGGGTTTTAGGTTTTAGTTTTTAGGGTTTTTGTTTTAGGTTTTAGGGTTTTGAATTTTAGGGTTTAATATTTAGTTTTAGGGTTTAGGGTTTTAGTGTATTAAAGATTAGGGTTCTAGTTTTTAGGGTTTAGGGTTTTGTTTTTAGGTTTTAGTGTTTATAGTATTAGGATTTAGGGTTTAGTGTATTAAAGTTTAGGGTTTTAGATTTAGTCTTTAGGGTTTAGTGTTTAGATTTTTTTAAAAATTTTAGGGTTTTGAGTTTTTCGGTTATATGCTTAGTTTTAGGGTTTAATTTTAAGGTTTAGGGTTTTAGGTTTTAGAATATTAGGGTTTTGTTTTAGGTTTTAGGGTTTAGAATATTAGGGTTTAATGTTTAGTTTTAGGGTTTAGGGTTTTAGTGTATTCAAGATTAGGGTTTTAGTTTTTAGGGTTTAAAGTTTTTGTTTTAGGTTTTAGGGTTTAATATTTAGTTTTAGGGTTTAGGGTTTTAGTGTATTAAAGATTAGGGTTCTAGGTTTTAGGGTTTTGTTTTTAGGTTTTAGTATTTAGAGTATTCGGATTTAGGGTTTAGTGTATTAATGTTTAGGGTTTTAGATTTAGTTTTTAGGGTTTAGTGTTTAGATTTTTTTTTAAATTTTAGGGTTTTGAATTTTTCAGTTATAAGCATAGTTTTAGGGTTTAATTTTAAGGTTTAGGGTTTTAGGTTTTAATTTTTAGGGTTTTTGTTTAAGGTTTTAGGGTTTAGAATATTAGGGTTTAATATTTAGTTTTAGGGTTTAGGGTTTTAGTGTATTCAAGATTAGGGTTTTAGTTTTTAGGGTTTAGGGTTTTTGTTTTAGGTTTTAAGGTTTAGAATATTAGGGTTTAATGTTTAGTTTTAGGGTTTAGGGTTTTAGTGTATTCAAGTTTAGGGTTATAATTTTTTGGGTTTAGGGTTTGGTTTTAGGTTTTAGGGTTTAAACTTTTAGTTTTAGGGTTTAGGGTTTTAGTGTATTAAAGATTAGGGTTTTTTTAGGGTTTAGGGTTTCGTTTTTATGTTTTAGTGTTTAGAGAATTAGGATTTAGGGTTTTGTGTATAAAAGTTTAGGGTTTTAGATTTAGTTTTTAGGGTTTAGGGTTTAGGGTTTTTGTTTTCAATTTTAGGGTTTTGAGTTTTTGGGTTATATGCTTCGTTTTAGGGTTTAATTTTAGGTTTTAGGGTTCAGGGTTTTATTGTATTCAAGTTTTGGGTTTTAGGTTTTAGTTTTTAGGGTTTTTGTTTTAGGTTTTAGGGTTTAGAATTTTAGGGTTCAATATTTAGTTTTAGGGTTTAGGGTTTTAGTGTATTAAAGATTAGGGTTCTAGTTTTTAGGGTTTAGGGTTTTGTTTTTAGGTATTAGTGTTTAGAGTATTAGGATTTAGGGTTTAGTGTATTAAAGTTTCGGGTTTTAGATTTAGTTTTTAGGGTTTAGTGTTTAGATTTTTTTTAAAATTTTAGGGTTTTGAGTTTTTCGGTTATATGCTTAGTTTTAGGGTTTAATTTTAAGGTTAAGGGTTTTAGGTTTTAGTTTTTAGGGTTTTTGTTTTAGGTTTTATGGTTTAGAATATTAGGGTTTAATGTTTAGTTTTAGGGTTTAGGGTTTTAATGTATTCAAGATTAGGGTTTTAGTTTTTAGGGTTTAGGGTTTTTGTTTTTGGTTTTAGGGTTTAGAATATTAGGGTTTAATGTTTACTTTTAGGGTTTAGGGTTTTAGTGTATTCAAGTTTAGGGTTATAATTTTTTGGGTTTAGGGTTTGGTTTTAGGTTTAAGGGTTTACAATTTTAGTTTTAGGGTTTAGGGTTTTAGTGTATTAAAGATAAGGGTTTTTGTTTTTAGGGTTTAGAGTTTCGTTTTTATGTTTTAGTGTTTAGAGAATTAGGATTTAGGGTTTAGTGTATTAAAGTTTAGGGTTTTAGATTTAGTTTTTAGGGTTTAGGGTTTTTGTTTTCAATTTTAGGGTTTTGAGTTTTTGGGTTATATGCTTCGTTTTAGGGTTTAATTTTAGGTTTTAGGGTTTAGGGTTTATTATATTCAAGTTTAATTAGGGTTTTAGGTTTTAGGGTTTTTGTTTTAGGTTTTAGGGTTTAGAATTTTAGGGTTTAATATTTAGTTTTAGGGTTTAGGGTTTTAGTGTATTAAAGATTAGGGTTCTAGTTTTTAGGGTTTAGGGTTTTGTTTTTAGGTTTTAGTGTTTATAGTATTAGGATTTAGGGTTTAGTGTATTAAAGTTTAGGGTTTTAGATTTAGTTTTTAGGGTTTAGGGTTTAGGGTTTTTGTTTTCAATTTTAGGGTTTTGAGTTTTTGGGTTATATGCTTCGTTTTAGGGTTTAATTTTAGGTTTTAGGGTTTAGGGTTTATTGTATTCAAGTTTAATTAGGGTTTTAGGTTTTAGTTTTTAGGGTTTTTGTTTTAGGTTTTAGGGTTTTGAATTTTAGGGTTTAATATTTAGTTTTAGGGTTTAGGGTTTTAGTGTATTAAAGATTAGGGTTCTAGTTTTTAGGGTTTAGGGTTTTGTTTTTAGGTTTTAGTGTTTATAGTATTAGGATTTAGGGTTTAGTGTATTAAAGTTTAGGGTTTTAGATTTAGTCTTTAGGGTTTAGTGTTTAGATTTTTTAAAAAATTTTAGGGTTTTGAGTTTTTCGGTTATATGCTTAGTTTTAGGGTTTAATTTTAAGGTTTAGGGTTTTAGGTTTTAGAATATTAGGGTTTTGTTTTAGGTTTTAGGGTTTAGAATATTAGGGTTTAATGTTTAGTTTTAGGGTTTAGGGTTTTAGTGTATTCAAGATTAGGGTTTTAGTTTTTAGGGTTTAAAGTTTTTGTTTTAGGTTTTTGGGTTTAGAATATTAGGGTTTAATATTTACTTTTAGGGTATAGGGTTTTAGTGTATTCAAGTTTAGGGTTATAATTTTTTAGGTTTAGGGTTTTGGTTTTAGATTTTAGGGTTTAAAATTTTAGTTTTAGGGTTTAGGGTTTTAGTGTATTAAAGATTAGGGTTTTTGTTTTTAGGGTTTAAGGTTTCGTTTTTATGTTTTAGTGTTTAGAGAATTAGGATTTAGGGTTTTTGGGTTTAGAATATTAGGGTTTAATGTTTACTTTTAGGGTATAGGGTTTTAGTGTATTCAAGTTTAGGGTTATAATTTTTTAGGTTTAGGGTTTTGGTTTTAGGTTTTAGGGTTTAAAATTTTAGTTTTAGGGTTTAGGGTTTTAGTGTATTAAAGATTAGGGTTTTTGTTTTTAGGGTTTAAGGTTTCGTTTTTATGTTTTAGTGTTTAGAGAATTAGGATTTAGGGTTTACTGTATTAAAGTTTAGGGTTTTAGATTTATTTTTTAGGGTTTAGGATTTTTGTTTTCAATTTTAGGGTTTTGAGTTTCTGGGTCATATGCTTCGTTTAGGGTTTAATTTTAGGTTTTAGGGTTTAGGGTTTTATTGTATTAAGGTTTAGGATTTTAGGTTTTTGTTTTTAGGGTTTTTGTTTTAGGTTTTAGGGTTTAGAATTTTAGGGTTTAATATTTAGTTTTAGAGTTTAGAGTTTTTGTTTTTAGGGTATAGGGTTTTGTCTTTAGGTTTTAGTGTTTAGAGTATTAGGATTTAGGGTTTAGTGTATTAAAGTTTAGGGATTTAGATTTAGTTTTTAATGTTTAGTGTTTAGATTTTTTTTTAAATTTTTGGGTTTTGAGTTTTTCGGTTATATGCTTAGTTTTAGGGTTTAATTTTAAGGTTTAGGGTTTTTGGTTTTAGTTTTTAGGGTTTTTGTTTTTGGTTTTAGGGTTTAGAATATTAGGGTTTAATGTTTAGTTTTAGGGTTTAGGGTTTAAATGTATTCAAGATTAGGGTTTTAGTTTTAAGGGTTTAAAGTTTTTGTTTTAGGTTTTTGGGTTTAGAATATTAGGGTTTAATGTTTACTTTTAGGGTTTAGGGTTTAGTGTATTCAAGTTTAAGGTTATAATTTTTTGGGTTTAGGGTTTGGTTTTAGGTTTTAGGGTTTACAATTTTAGTTTTAGGGTTTAGGGTTTTAGTGTATTAAAGATAAGGGTTTTTGTTTTTAGGGTTTAGAGTTTCGTTTTTATGTTTTAGTGTTTAGAGAATTAGGATTCAGGGTTTAGTGTATTAAAGTTTAGGGTTTTAGATTTAGTTTTTAGGGTTTAGGGTTTAGGGTTTTTGTTTTCAATTTTAGGGTTTTGAGTTTTTGGGTTATATGCTTCGTTTTAGGGTTTAATTTTAGGTTTTAGGGTTTAGGGTTTATTGTATTCAAGTTTAATTAGGGTTTTAGGTTTTAGTTTTTAGGGTTTTTGTTTTAGGTTTTAGGGTTTTGAATTTTAGGGTTTAATATTTAGTTTTAGGGTTTAGGGTTTTAGTGTATTAAAGATTAGGGTTCTAGTTTTTAGGGTTTAGGGTTTTGTTTTTAGGTTTTAGTGTTTATAGTATTAGGATTTAGGGTTTAGTGTATTAAAGTTTAGGGTTTTAGATTTAGTCTTTAGGGTTTAGTGTTTAGATTTTTTAAAAAATTTTAGGGTTTTGAGTTTTTCGGTTATATGCTTAGTTTTAGGGTTTAATTTTAAGGTTTAGGGTTTTAGGTTTTAGAATATTAGGGTTTTGTTTTAGGTTTTAGGGTTTAGAATATTAGGGTTTAATGTTTAGTTTTAGGGTTTAGGGTTTTAGTGTATTCAAGATTAGGGTTTTAGTTTTTAGGGTTTAAAGTTTTTGTTTTAGGTTTTTGGGTTTAGAATATTAGGGTTTAATATTTACTTTTAGGGTATAGGGTTTTAGTGTATTCAAGTTTAGGGTTATAATTTTTTAGGTTTAGGGTTTTGGTTTTAGATTTTAGGGTTTAAAATTTTAGTTTTAGGGTTTAGGGTTTTAGTGTATTAAAGATTAGGGTTTTTGTTTTTAGGGTTTAAGGTTTCGTTTTTATGTTTTAGTGTTTAGAGAATTAGGATTTAGGGTTTTTGGGTTTAGAATATTAGGGTTTAATGTTTACTTTTAGGGTATAGGGTTTTAGTGTATTCAAGTTTAGGGTTATAATTTTTTAGGTTTAGGGTTTTGGTTTTAGGTTTTAGGGTTTAAAATTTTAGTTTTAGGGTTTAGGGTTTTAGTGTATTAAAGATTAGGGTTTTTGTTTTTAGGGTTTAAGGTTTCGTTTTTATGTTTTAGTGTTTAGAGAATTAGGATTTAGGGTTTACTGTATTAAAGTTTAGGGTTTTAGATTTATTTTTTAGGGTTTAGGATTTTTGTTTTCAATTTTAGGGTTTTGAGTTTCTGGGTCATATGCTTCGTTTAGGGTTTAATTTTAGGTTTTAGGGTTTAGGGTTTTATTGTATTAAGGTTTAGGATTTTAGGTTTTTGTTTTTAGGGTTTTTGTTTTAGGTTTTAGGGTTTAGAATTTTAGGGTTTAATATTTAGTTTTAGAGTTTAGAGTTTTTGTTTTTAGGGTATAGGGTTTTGTCTTTAGGTTTTAGTGTTTAGAGTATTAGGATTTAGGGTTTAGTGTATTAAAGTTTAGGGATTTAGATTTAGTTTTTAATGTTTAGTGTTTAGATTTTTTTTTAAATTTTTGGGTTTTGAGTTTTTCGGTTATATGCTTAGTTTTAGGGTTTAATTTTAAGGTTTAGGGTTTTTGGTTTTAGTTTTTAGGGTTTTTGTTTTTGGTTTTAGGGTTTAGAATATTAGGGTTTAATGTTTAGTTTTAGGGTTTAGGGTTTAAATGTATTCAAGATTAGGGTTTTAGTTTTAAGGGTTTAAAGTTTTTGTTTTAGGTTTTTGGGTTTAGAATATTAGGGTTTAATGTTTACTTTTAGGGTTTAGGGTTTAGTGTATTCAAGTTTAAGGTTATAATTTTTTGGGTTTAGGGTTTGGTTTTAGGTTTTAGGGTTTACAATTTTAGTTTTAGGGTTTAGGGTTTTAGTGTATTAAAGATAAGGGTTTTTGTTTTTAGGGTTTAGAGTTTCGTTTTTATGTTTTAGTGTTTAGAGAATTAGGATTCAGGGTTTAGTGTATTAAAGTTTAGGGTTTTAGATTTAGTTTTTAGGGTTTAGGGTTTAGGGTTTTTGTTTTCAATTTTAGGGTTTTGAGTTTTTGGGTTATATGCTTCGTTTTAGGGTTTAATTTTAGGTTTTAGGGTTTAGGGTTTATTGTATTCAAGTTTAATTAGGGTTTTAGGTTTTAGTTTTTAGGGTTTTTGTTTTAGGTTTTAGGGTTTTGAATTTTAGGGTTTAATATTTAGTTTTAGGGTTTAGGGTTTTAGTGTATTAAAGATTAGGGTTCTAGTTTTTAGGGTTTAGGGTTTTGTTTTTAGGTTTTAGTGTTTATAGTATTAGGATTTAGGGTTTAGTGTATTAAAGTTTAGGGTTTTAGATTTAGTCTTTAGGGTTTAGTGTTTAGATTTTTTAAAAAATTTTAGGGTTTTGAGTTTTTCGGTTATATGCTTAGTTTTAGGGTTTAATTTTAAGGTTTAGGGTTTTAGGTTTTAGAATATTAGGGTTTTGTTTTAGGTTTTAGGGTTTAGAATATTAGGGTTTAATGTTTAGTTTTAGGGTTTAGGGTTTTAGTGTATTCAAGATTAGGGTTTTAGTTTTTAGGGTTTAAAGTTTTTGTTTTAGGTTTTTGGGTTTAGAATATTAGGGTTTAATATTTACTTTTAGGGTATAGGGTTTTAGTGTATTCAAGTTTAGGGTTATAATTTTTTAGGTTTAGGGTTTTGGTTTTAGATTTTAGGGTTTAAAATTTTAGTTTTAGGGTTTAGGGTTTTAGTGTATTAAAGATTAGGGTTTTTGTTTTTAGGGTTTAAGGTTTCGTTTTTATGTTTTAGTGTTTAGAGAATTAGGATTTAGGGTTTAGTGAATTAAAGTTTAGGGTTTTAGATTTAGTTTTTAGGGTTTAGGGTGTAGGGTTTTTGTTTTCAATTTTAGGGTTTTAAGTTTTTGGGTTATATGCTTCGTTTTAGGATTTAGTTTAAGGTTTTAGGGTTTAGGGTTTTATTGTATTCAAGTTTAGGGTTTTAGGTTTTTGTTTTTAGGGTTTTTGTTTTAGGTTTTAGGGTTTAATATTTAGTTTTAGGGTTTAGGGTTTTAGTGTATTAAAGATTAGGGTTCTAGTTTTTAGGGTTTAGGGTTTTGTTTTTAGGTTTTAGTATTTAGAGTATTCGGATTTAGGGTTTAGTGTATTAATGTTTAGGGTTTTAGATTTAGTTTTTAGGTTTTAGTGTTTAGATTTTTTTTTAAATTTTAGGGTTTTGAATTTTTCAGTTATAAGCATAGTTTTAGGGTTTAATTTTAAGGTTTAGGGTTTTAGGTTTTAATTTTTAGGGTTTTTGTTTAAGGTTTTAGGGTTTAGAATATTAGGGTTTAATATTTAGTTTTAGGGTTTAGGGTTTTAGTGTATTCAAGATTAGGGTTTTAGTTTTTAGGGTTTAGGGTTTTTGTTTTAGGTTTTAAGGTTTAGAATATTAGGGTTTAATGTTTAGTTTTAGGGTTTAGGGTTTTAGTGTATTCAAGTTTAGGGTTATAATTTTTTGGGTTTAGGGTTTGGTTTTAGGTTTTAGGGTTTAAAATTTTAGTTTTAGGGTTTAGGGTTTTAGTGTATTAAAGATTATGGTTTTTTTTAGGGTTTAAGGTTTCGTTTTTATGTTTTAGTGTTTAGAGAATTAGGATTTAGGGTTTACTGTATTAAAGTTTAGGGTTTTAGATTTATTTTTTAGGGTTTAGGGTTTAGGATTTTTGTTTTCAATTTTAGGGTTTTGAGTTTCTGGGTCATATGCTTCGTTTAGGGTTTAATTTTAGGTTTTAGGATTTAGGGTTTTATTGTATTAAGGTTTAGGATTTTAGGTTTTTGTTTTTAGGGTTTTTCTTTTAGGTTTTAGGGTTTAGAATTTTAGGGTTTAATATTTAGTTTTAGAGTTTAGGGTTTTAGTTTTTAGGGTATAGGGTTTTGTCTTTAGATTTTAGTGTTTAGAGTATTAGGATTTAGGGTTTAGTGTATTAAAGTTTAGGGTTTTAGATTTAGTTTTTAATGTTTAGTGTTTAGATTTTTTTTTTAAATTTTAGGGTTTTGAGTTTTTCGGTTATATGCTTAGTTTTAGGGTTTAATTTTAAGGTTTAGGGTTTTTGGTTTTAGTTTTTAGGGTTTTTGTTTTTGGTTTTAGGGTTTAGAATATTAGGGTTTAATGTTTAGTTTTAGGGTTTAGGGTTTAAATGTATTCAAGATTAGGGTTTTAGTTTTTAGGGTTTAGGGTTTTTTTTAGGTTTTTGGGTTTAGAATATTAGGGTTTAATGTTTACTTTTAGGGTTTAGGGTTTTAGTGTATTTAAGTTTAGGGTTATAATTTTTTGGGTTTAGGGTTTGGTTTTAGGTTTTAGGGTTTACAATTTTAGTTTTAGGGTTTAGGGTTTTAGTGTATTAAAGATAAGGGTTTTTGTTTTTAGGGTTTAGAGTTTCGTTTTTATGTTTTAGTGTTTAGAGAATTAGGATTCAGGGTTTAGTGTATTAAAGTTTAGGGTTTTAGATTTAGTTTTTAGGGTTTAGGGTTTAGGGTTTTTGTTTTCAATTTTAGGGTTTTGAGTTTTTGGGTTATATGCTTCGTTTTAGGGTTTAATTTTAGGTTTTAGGGTTTAGGGTTTATTGTATTCAAGTTTAATTAGGGTTTTAGGTTTTAGTTTTTAGAGTTTTTGTTTTAGGTTTTAGGGTTTAGAATTTTAGGGTTTAATATTTAGTTTTAGGGTTTAGGGTTTTAGTGTATTAAAGATTAGGGTTCTAGTTTTTAGGGTTCAGGGTTTTGTTTTTAGGTTTTAGTGTTTATAGTATTAGGATTTAGGGTTTAGTGTATTAAAGATTAGGGTTTTAGATTTAGTCTTTAGGGTTTAGTGTTTAGATTTTTTAAAAAATTTTAGGGTTTTGAGTTTTTCGGTTATATGCTTAGTTTTAGGGTTTAATTTTAAGGTTTAGGGTTTTAGGTTTTAGAATATTAGGGTTTTGTTTTAGGTTTTAGGGTTTAGAATATTAAGGTTTAATGTTTAGTTTTAGGGTTTAGGGTTTTAGTGTATTCAAGATTAGGGTTTTAGTTTTTAGGGTTTAAAGTTTTTGTTTTAGGTTTTTGGGTTTAGAATATTAGGGTTTAATGTTTACTTTTAGGGTATAGGGTTTTAGTGTATTCTAGTTTAGGGTTATAATTTTTTAGGTTTAGGGTTTTGGTTTTAGGTTTTAGGGTTTAAAATTTTAGTTTTAGGATTTAGGGTTTTAGTGTATTAAAGATTAGGTTTTTGTTTTTAGGGTTTAAGGTTTCGTTTTTATGTTTTAGTGTTTAGATAATTAGGATTTAGGGTTTAATTAGTGTATTAAAGTTTAGGGTTTTAGATTTATTTTTTTGGGTTTAGGGTTTAGGATTTTTGTTTTCAATTTTAGGGTTTTGAGTTTCTGGGTCATATGCTTCGTTTAGGGTTTAATTTTAGGTTTTAGGATTTAGGGTTTTATTGTATTAAGGTTTAGGATTTTAGGTTTTTGTTTTTAGGGTTTTTCTTTTAGGTTTTAGGGTTTAGAATTTTAGGGTTTAATATTTAGTTTTAGAGTTTAGGGTTTTAGTTTTTAGGGTATAGGGTTTTGTCTTTAGATTTTAGTGTTTAGAGTATTAGGATTTAGGGTTTAGTGTATTAAAGTTTAGGGTTTTAGATTTAGTTTTTAATGTTTAGTGTTTAGATTTTTTTTTTAAATTTTAGGGTTTTGAGTTTTTCGGTTATATGCTTAGTTTTAGGGTTTAATTTTAAGGTTTAGGGTTTTTGGTTTTAGTTTTTAGGGTTTTTGTTTTTGGTTTTAGGGTTTAGAATATTAGGGTTTAATGTTTAGTTTTAGGGTTTAGGGTTTAAATGTATTCAAGATTAGGGTTTTAGTTTTTAGGGTTTAGGGTTTTTTTTTAGGTTTTTGGGTTTAGAATATTAGGGTTTAATGTTTACTTTTAGGGTTTAGGGTTTTAGTGTATTCAAGTTTAGGGTTATAATTTTTTGGGTTTAGGGTTTGGTTTTAGGTTTTAGGGTTTACAATTTTAGTTTTAGGGTTTAGGGTTTTAGTGTATTAAAGATAAGGGTTTTTGTTTTTAGGGTTTAGAGTTTCGTTTTTATGTTTTAGTGTTTAGAGAATTAGGATTCAGGGTTTAGTGTATTAAAGTTTAGGGTTTTAGATTTAGTTTTTAGGGTTTAGGGTTTAGGGTTTTTGTTTTCAATTTTAGGGTTTTGAGTTTTTGGGTTATATGCTTCGTTTTAGGGTTTAATTTTAGGTTTTAGGGTTTAGGGTTTATTGTATTCAAGTTTAATTAGGGTTTTAGGTTTTAGTTTTTAGAGTTTTTGTTTTAGGTTTTAGGGTTTAGAATTTTAGGGTTTAATATTTAGTTTTAGGGTTTAGGGTTTTAGTGTGTTAAAGATTAGGGTTCTAGTTTTTAGGGTTCAGGGTTTTGTTTTTAGGTTTTAGTGTTTATAGTATTAGGATTTAGGGTTTAGTGTATTAAAGTTTAGGGTTTTAGATTTAGTCTTTAGGGTTTAGTGTTTAGATTTTTTAAAAAATTTTAGGGTTTTGAGTTTTTCGGTTATATGCTTAGTTTTAGGGTTTAATTTTAAGGTTTAGGGTTTTAGGTTTTAGAATATTAGGGTTTTGTTTTAGGTTTTAGGGTTTAGAATATTAAGGTTTAATGTTTAGTTTTAGGGTTTAGGGTTTTAGTGTATTCAAGATTAGGGTTTTAGTTTTTAGGGTTTAAAGTTTTTGTTTTAGGTTTTTGGGTTTAGAATATTAGGGTTTAATGTTTACTTTTAGGGTATAGGGTTTGAGTGTATTCTAGTTTAGGGTTATAATTTTTTAGGTTTAGGGTTTTGGTTTTAGGTTTTAGGGTTTAAAATTTTAGTTTT
This sequence comes from Euphrasia confusa, assembly GCA_954870475.1. Classification (NCBI taxonomy): domain Eukaryota; kingdom Viridiplantae; phylum Streptophyta; class Magnoliopsida; order Lamiales; family Orobanchaceae; genus Euphrasia; species Euphrasia confusa. Next base: position 36,735 of record CATPAB010000244.1, on the reverse strand, counting down.
AGGATTTAGGGTTTTAGTGTATTCAAGATTAGGTTTTTGTTTTTAGGGTTTAAGGTTTCGTTTTTATGTTTTAGTGTTTAGATAATTAGGATTTAGGGTTTAGTGTATTAAAGTTTAGGGTTTTAGATTTATTTTTTAGGGTTTAGGGTTTAGGATTTTTGTTTTCAATTTTAGGGTTTTGAGTTTCTGGGTCATATGCTTTGTTTAGGGTTTAATTTTAGGTTTTAGGGTTTAGGGTTTTATTGTATTCAAGTTTAGGATTTTAGTTTTTTGTTTTTAGGGTTTTTGTTTTAGGTTTTAGGGTTTAGAATTTTAGGGTTTAATATTTAGTTTTAGAGTTTAGGGTTTTAGTTTTTAGGGTATAGGGTTTTGTCTTTAGGTTTTAGTGTTTAGAGTATTAGGATTTAGGGTTTAGTGTATTAAAGTTTAGGGTTTTAGATTTAGTTTTTAATGTTTAGTGTTTAGATTTTTTTTAAAATTTTAGGGTTTTGAGTTTTTCGGTTATATGCTTAGTTTTAGGGTTTAATTTTAAGGTTTAGGGTTTTAGGTTTTAGAATATTAGGGTTTTGTTTTAGGTTTTAGGGTTTAGAATATTAGGGTTTAATGTTTAGTTTTAGGGTTTAGGGTTTTAGTGTATTCAAGATTAGGGTTTTAGTTTTTAGGGTTTAAAGTTTTTGTTTTAGGTTTTTGGGTTTAGAATATTAGGGTTTAATATTTACTTTTAGGGTATAGGGTTTTAGTGTATTCAAGTTTAGGGTTATAATTTTTTAGGTTTAGGGTTTTGGTTTTAGATTTTAGGGTTTAAAATTTTAGTTTTAGGGTTTAGGGTTTTAGTGTATTAAAGATTAGGGTTTTTGTTTTTAGGGTTTAAGGTTTCGTTTTTATGTTTTAGTGTTTAGAGAATTAGGATTTAGGGTTTAGTGAATTAAAGTTTAGGGTTTTAGATTTAGTTTTTAGGGTTTAGGGTGTAGGGTTTTTGTTTTCAATTTTAGGGTTTTAAGTTTTTGGGTTATATGCTTCGTTTTAGGATTTAGTTTAAGGTTTTAGGGTTTAGGGTTTTATTGTATTCAAGTTTAGGGTTTTAGGTTTTTGTTTTTAGGGTTTTTGTTTTAGGTTTTAGGGTTTAATATTTAGTTTTAGGGTTTAGGGTTTTAGTGTATTAAAGATTAGGGTTCTAGTTTTTAGGGTTTAGGGTTTTGTTTTTAGGTTTTAGTATTTAGAGTATTCGGATTTAGGGTTTAGTGTATTAATGTTTAGGGTTTTAGATTTAGTTTTTAGGGTTTAGTGTTTAGATTTTTTTTTAAATTTTAGGGTTTTGAATTTTTCAGTTATAAGCATAGTTTTAGGGTTTAATTTTAAGGTTTAGGGTTTTAGGTTTTAATTTTTAGGGTTTTTGTTTAAGGTTTTAGGGTTTAGAATATTAGGGTTTAATATTTAGTTTTAGGGTTTAGGGTTTTAGTGTATTCAAGATTAGGGTTTTAGTTTTTAGGGTTTAGGGTTTTTGTTTTAGGTTTTAAGGTTTAGAATATTAGGGTTTAATGTTTAGTTTTAGGGTTTAGGGTTTTAGTGTATTCAAGTTTAGGGTTATAATTTTTTGGGTTTAGGGTTTGGTTTTAGGTTTTAGGGTTTAAAATTTTAGTTTTAGGGTTTAGGGTTTTAGTGTATTAAAGATTATGGTTTTTTTTAGGGTTTAAGGTTTCGTTTTTATGTTTTAGTGTTTAGAGAATTAGGATTTAGGGTTTACTGTATTAAAGTTTAGGGTTTTAGATTTATTTTTTAAGGTTTAGGGTTTAGGATTTTTGTTTTCAATTTTAGGGTTTTGAGTTTCTGGGTCATATGCTTCGTTTAGGGTTTAATTTTAGGTTTTAGGATTTAGGGTTTTATTGTATTAAGGTTTAGGATTTTAGGTTTTTGTTTTTAGGGTTTTTCTTTTAGGTTTTAGGGTTTAGAATTTTAGGGTTTAATATTTAGTTTTAGAGTTTAGGGTTTTAGTTTTTAGGGTATAGGGTTTTGTCTTTAGATTTTAGTGTTTAGAGTATTAGGATTTAGGGTTTAGTGTATTAAAGTTTAGGGTTTTAGATTTAGTTTTTAATGTTTAGTGTTTAGATTTTTTTTTTTAAATTTTAGGGTTTTGAGTTTTTCGGTTATATGCTTAGTTTTAGGGTTTAATTTTAAGGTTTAGGGTTTTTGGTTTTAGTTTTTAGGGTTTTTGTTTTTGGTTTTAGGGTTTAGAATATTAGGGTTTAATGTTTAGTTTTAGGGTTTAGGGTTTAAATGTATTCAAGATTAGGGTTTTAGTTTTTAGGGTTTAGGGTTTTTTTTAGGTTTTTGGGTTTAGAATATTAGGGTTTAATGTTTACTTTTAGGGTTTAGGGTTTTAGTGTATTTAAGTTTAGGGTTATAATTTTTTGGGTTTAGGGTTTGGTTTTAGGTTTTAGGGTTTACAATTTTAGTTTTAGGGTTTAGGGTTTTAGTGTATTAAAGATAAGGGTTTTTGTTTTTAGGGTTTAGAGTTTCGTTTTTATGTTTTAGTGTTTAGAGAATTAGGATTCAGGGTTTAGTGTATTAAAGTTTAGGGTTTTAGATTTAGTTTTTAGGGTTTAGGGTTTAGGGTTTTTGTTTTCAATTTTAGGGTTTTGAGTTTTTGGGTTATATGCTTCGTTTTAGGGTTTAATTTTAGGTTTTAGGGTTTAGGGTTTATTGTATTCAAGTTTAATTAGGGTTTTAGGTTTTAGTTTTTAGAGTTTTTGTTTTAGGTTTTAGGGTTTAGAATTTTAGGGTTTAATATTTAGTTTTAGGGTTTAGGGTTTTAGTGTATTAAAGATTAGGGTTCTAGTTTTTAGGGTTCAGGGTTTTGTTTTTAGGTTTTAGTGTTTATAGTATTAGGATTTAGGGTTTAGTGTATTAAAGATTAGGGTTTTAGATTTAGTCTTTAGGGTTTAGTGTTTAGATTTTTTAAAAAATTTTAGGGTTTTGAGTTTTTCGGTTATATGCTTAGTTTTAGGGTTTAATTTTAAGGTTTAGGGTTTTAGGTTTTAGAATATTAGGGTTTTGTTTTAGGTTTTAGGGTTTAGAATATTAAGGTTTAATGTTTAGTTTTAGGGTTTAGGGTTTTAGTGTATTCAAGATTAGGGTTTTAGTTTTTAGGGTTTAAAGTTTTTGTTTTAGGTTTTTGGGTTTAGAATATTAGGGTTTAATGTTTACTTTTAGGGTATAGGGTTTTAGTGTATTCTAGTTTAGGGTTATAATTTTTTAGGTTTAGGGTTTTGGTTTTAGGTTTTAGGGTTTAAAATTTTAGTTTTAGGATTTAGGGTTTTAGTGTATTAAAGATTAGGTTTTTGTTTTTAGGGTTTAAGGTTTCGTTTTTATGTTTTAGTGTTTAGATAATTAGGATTTAGGGTTTAATTAGTGTATTAAAGTTTAGGGTTTTAGATTTATTTTTTTGGGTTTAGGGTTTAGGATTTTTGTTTTCAATTTTAGGGTTTTGAGTTTCTGGGTCATATGCTTCGTTTAGGGTTTAATTTTAGGTTTTAGGATTTAGGGTTTTATTGTATTAAGGTTTAGGATTTTAGGTTTTTGTTTTTAGGGTTTTTCTTTTAGGTTTTAGGGTTTAGAATTTTAGGGTTTAATATTTAGTTTTAGAGTTTAGGGTTTTAGTTTTTAGGGTATAGGGTTTTGTCTTTAGATTTTAGTGTTTAGAGTATTAGGATTTAGGGTTTAGTGTATTAAAGTTTAGGGTTTTAGATTTAGTTTTTAATGTTTAGTGTTTAGATTTTTTTTTTAAATTTTAGGGTTTTGAGTTTTTCGGTTATATGCTTAGTTTTAGGGTTTAATTTTAAGGTTTAGGGTTTTTGGTTTTAGTTTTTAGGGTTTTTGTTTTTGGTTTTAGGGTTTAGAATATTAGGGTTTAATGTTTAGTTTTAGGGTTTAGGGTTTAAATGTATTCAAGATTAGGGTTTTAGTTTTTAGGGTTTAGGGTTTTTTTTTAGGTTTTTGGGTTTAGAATATTAGGGTTTAATGTTTACTTTTAGGGTTTAGGGTTTTAGTGTATTCAAGTTTAGGGTTATAATTTTTTGGGTTTAGGGTTTGGTTTTAGGTTTTAGGGTTTACAATTTTAGTTTTAGGGTTTAGGGTTTTAGTGTATTAAAGATAAGGGTTTTTGTTTTTAGGGTTTAGAGTTTCGTTTTTATGTTTTAGTGTTTAGAGAATTAGGATTCAGGGTTTAGTGTATTAAAGTTTAGGGTTTTAGATTTAGTTTTTAGGGTTTAGGGTTTAGGGTTTTTGTTTTCAATTTTAGGGTTTTGAGTTTTTGGGTTATATGCTTCGTTTTAGGGTTTAATTTTAGGTTTTAGGGTTTAGGGTTTATTGTATTCAAGTTTAATTAGGGTTTTAGGTTTTAGTTTTTAGAGTTTTTGTTTTAGGTTTTAGGGTTTAGAATTTTAGGGTTTAATATTTAGTTTTAGGGTTTAGGGTTTTAGTGTGTTAAAGATTAGGGTTCTAGTTTTTAGGGTTCAGGGTTTTGTTTTTAGGTTTTAGTCTTTATAGTATTAGGATTTAGGGTTTAGTGTATTAAAGTTTAGGGTTTTAGATTTAGTCTTTAGGGTTTAGTGTTTAGATTTTTTAAAAAATTTTAGGGTTTTGAGTTTTTCGGTTATATGCTTAGTTTTAGGGTTTAATTTTAAGGTTTAGGGTTTTAGGTTTTAGAATATTAGGGTTTTGTTTTAGGTTTTAGGGTTTAGAATATTAAGGTTTAATGTTTAGTTTTAGGGTTTAGGGTTTTAGTGTATTCAAGATTAGGGTTTTAGTTTTTAGGGTTTAAAGTTTTTGTTTTAGGTTTTTGGGTTTAGAATATTAGGGTTTAATGTTTACTTTTAGGGTATAGGGTTTGAGTGTATTCTAGTTTAGGGTTATAATTTTTTAGGTTTAGGGTTTTGGTTTTAGGTTTTAGGGTTTAAAATTTTAGTTTTAGGATTTAGGGTTTTAGTGTATTCAAGATTAGGTTTTTGTTTTTAGGGTTTAAGGTTTCGTTTTTATGTTTTAGTGTTTAGATAATTAGGATTTAGGGTTTAGTGTATTAAAGTTTAGTGTTTTAGATTTATTTTTTAGGGTTTAGGGTTTAGGATTTTTGTTTTCAATTTTAGGGTTTTGAGTTTCTGGGTCATATGCTTTGTTTAGGGTTTAATTTTAGGTTTTAGGGTTTAGGGTTTTATTGTATTCAAGTTTAGGATTTTAGTTTTTTGTTTTTAGGGTTTTTGTTTTAGGTTTTAGGGTTTAGAATTTTAGGGTTTAATATTTAGTTTTAGAGTTTAGGGTTTTAGTTTTTAGGGTATAGGGTTTTGTCTTTAGGTTTTAGTGTTTAGAGTATTAGGATTTAGGGTTTAGTGTATTAAAGTTTAGGGTTTTAGATTTAGTTTTTAATGTTTAGTGTTTAGATTTTTTTTAAATTTTAGGGTTTTGAGTTTTTCGGTTATATGCTTAGTTTTAGGGTTTAATTTTAAGGTTTAGGGTTTTAGGTTTTAGTTTTTAGGGTTTTTGTTTTTGGTTTTAGGGATTAGAATATTAGGGTTTAATGTCTAGTTTTAGGGTTTAGGGTTTAAATGTATTCAAGATTAGGGTTTTAGTTTTTAGGGTTTAGGGTTTTTGTTTTAGGTTTTAGGGTTTAGAATATTAGGGTTTAATGTTTACTTTTAGGGTTTAGGGTTTTAGTGTATTCAAGTTTAGGGTTATAATTTTTTAGGTTTAGGGTTTGGTTTTAGGTTTTAGGGTTTACAATTTTAGTTTTAGGGTTTAGGGTTTTAGTGTATTAAAGATAAGGGTTTTTGTTTTTAGGGTTTAGAGTTTCGTTTTTATGTTTTAGTGTTTAGAGAATTAGGATTCAGGGTTTAGTGTATTAAAGTTTAGGGTTTTAGATTTAGTTTTTAGGGTTTAGGGTTTAGGGTTTTTGTTTTCAAGTTTAGGGTTTTGAGTTTTTGGGTTATATGCTTCGTTTTAGGGTTTAATTTTAGGTTTTAGGGTTTAGGGTTTATTGTATTCAAGTTTAATTAGGGTTTTAGGTTTTAGTTTTTAGGGTTTTTGTTTTAGGTTTTAGGGTTTAGAATTTTAGGGTTTAATATTTAGTTTTAGGGTTTAGGGTTTTAGTGTATTAAAGATTAGGGTTTTAGTTTTTAGGGTTTAGGGTTTTTGTTTTAGGTTTTTGGGTTTAGAATATTAGGGTTTAATGTTTACTTTTAGGGTATAGGGTTTTAGTGTATTCAAGTTTAGGGTTATAATTTTTTAGGTTTAGGGTTTTGGTTTTAGGTTTTAGGGTTTAAAATTTTAGTTTTAGGGCTTAGGGTTTTACTGTATTAAAGATTAGGGTTTTTGTTTTTAGGGTTTAAGGTTTCGTTTTTATGTTTTAGTATTTAGAGAATTAGGATTTAGGGTTTAGTGTATTAAAGTTTAGGGTTTTAGATTTAGTTTTTAGGGTTTAGGGTGTAGGGTTTTTGTTTTCAATTTTAGGGTTTTAAGTTTTTGGGTTATATGCTTCGTTTTAGGATTTAGTTTTAGGTTATAGGGTTTAGGGTTTTATTGTATTCAAGTTTAGGGTTTTAGGTTTTTGTTTATAGGGTTTTTGTTTTAGGTTTTAGGGTTTAATATTTAGTTTTAGGGTTTAGGGTTTTAGTGTATTAAAGATTAGGGTTCTAGGTTTTAGGGTTTTGTTTTTAGGTTTTAGTATTTAGAGTATTCGGATTTAGGGTTTAGTGTATTAATGTTTAGGGTTTTAGATTTAGTTTTTAGGGTTTAGTGTTTAGATTTTTTTTTAAATTTTAGGGTTTTGAATTTTTCAGTTATAAGCATAGTTTTAGGGTTTAATTTTAAGGTTTAGGGTTTTAGGTTTTAATTTTTAGGGTTTTTGTTTAAGGTTTTAGGGTTTAGAATATTAGGGTTTAATATTTAGTTTTAGGGTTTAGGGTTTTAGTGTATTCAAGATTAGGGTTTTAGTTTTTAGGGTTTAGGGTTTTTGTTTTAGGTTTTAAGGTTTAGAATATTAGGGTTTAATGTTTAGTTTTAGGGTTTAGGGTTTTAGTGTATTCAAGTTTAGGGTTATAATTTTTTGGGTTTAGGGTTTGGTTTTAGGTTTTAGGGTTTAAACTTTTAGTTTTAGGGTTTAGGGTTTTAGTGTATTAAAGATTAGGGTTTTTTTAGGGTTTAGGGTTTCGTTTTTATGTTTTAGTGTTTAGAGAATTAGGATTTAGGGTTTTGTGTATTAAAGTTTAGGGTTTTAGATTTAGTTTTTAGGGTTTAGGGTTTAGGGTTTTTGTTTTCAATTTTAGGGTTTTGAGTTTTTGGGTTATATGCTTCGTTTTAGGGTTTAATTTTAGGTTTTAGGGTTCAGGGTTTTATTGTATTCAAGTTTAGGGTTTTAGGTTTTAGTTTTTAGGGTTTTTGTTTTAGGTTTTAGGGTTTAGAATTTTAGGGTTCAATATTTAGTTTTAGGGTTTAGGGTTTTAGTGTATTAAAGATTAGGGTTCTAGTTTTTAGGGTTTAGGGTTTTGTTTTTAGGTATTAGTGTTTAGAGTATTAGGATTTAGGGTTTAGTGTATTAAAGTTTCGGGTTTTAGATTTAGTTTTTAGGGTTTAGTGTTTAGATTTTTTTTAAAATTTTAGGGTTTTGAGTTTTTCGGTTATATGCTTAGTTTTAGGGTTTAATTTTAAGGTTAAGGGTTTTAGGTTTTAGTTTTTAAGGTTTTTGTTTTAGGTTTTATGGTTTAGAATATTAGGGTTTAATGTTTAGTTTTAGGGTTTAGGGTTTTAATGTATTCAAGATTAGGGTTTTAGTTTTTAGGGTTTAGGGTTTTTGGTTTTGGTTTTAGGGTTTAGAATATTAGGGTTTAATGTTTACTTTTAGGGTTTAGGGTTTTAGTGTATTCAAGTTTAGGGTTATAATTTTTTGGGTTTAGGGTTTGGTTTTAGGTTTAAGGGTTTACAATTTTAGTTTTAGGGTTTAGGGTTTTAGTGTATTAAAGATAAGGGTTTTTGTTTTTAGGGTTTAGAGTTTCGTTTTTATGTTTTAGTGTTTAGAGAATTAGGATTTAGGGTTTAGTGTATTAAAGTTTAGGGTTTTAGATTTAGTTTTTAGGGTTTAGGGTTTTTGTTTTCAATTTTAGGGTTTTGAGTTTTTGGGTTATATGCTTCGTTTTAGGGTTTAATTTTAGGTTTTAGGGTTTAGGGTTTATTATATTCAAGTTTAATTAGGGTTTTAGGTTTTAGGGTTTTTGTTTTAGGTTTTAGGGTTTAGAATTTTAGGGTTTAATATTTAGTTTTAGGGTTTAGGGTTTTAGTGTATTAAAGATTAGGGTTCTAGTTTTTAGGGTTTAGGGTTTTGTTTTTAGGTTTTAGTGTTTATAGTATTAGGATTTAGGGTTTAGTGTATTAAAGTTTAGGGTTTTAGATTTAGTCTTTAAGGTTTAGTGTTTAGATTTTTTTAAAAAGTTTAGGGTTTTGAGTTTTTCGGTTATATGCTTAGTTTTAGGGTTTAATTTTAAGGTTTAGGGTTTTAGGTTTTAGAATATTAGGGTTTTGTTTTAGGTTTTAGGGTTTAGAATATTAGGGTTTAATGTTTAGTTTTAGGGTTTAGGGTTTTAGTGTATTCAAGATTAGGGTTTTAGTTTTTAAGGTTTAAAGTTTTTGTTTTAGGTTTTTGGGTTTAGAATATTAGGGTTTAATGTTTACTTTTAGGGTATAGGGTTTTAGTGTATTCAAGTTTAGGGTTATAATTTTTTAGGTTTAGGGTTTTGATTTTAGGTTTTAGGGTTTAAAATTTTAGTTTTAGGGTTTAGGGTTTTAGTGTATTAAAGATTAGGGTTTTTGTTTTTAGGGTTTAAGGTTTCGTTTTTATGTTTTAGTGTTCAGAGAATTAGGATTTAGGGTTTACTGTATTAAAGTTTAGGGTTTTAGATTTATTTTTTAGGGTTTAGGGTTTAGGATTTTTGTTTTCAATTTTAGGGTTTTGAGTTTCTGGGTCATATGCTTCGTTTAGGGTTTAATTTTAGGTTTTAGGATTTAGGGTTTTATTGTATTAAGGTTTAGGATTTTAGGTTTTTGTTTTTAGGGTTTTTGTTTTAGGTTTTAGGGTTTAGAATTTTAGGGTTTAATATTTAGTTTTAGAGTTTAGAGTTTTTGTTTTTAGGGTATAGGGTTTTGTCTTTAGGTTTTAGTGTTTAGAGTATTAGGATTTAGGGTTTAGTGTATTAAAGTTTAGGGATTTAGATTTAGTTTTTAATGTTTAGTGTTTAGATTTTTTTTTAAATTTTAGGGTTTTGAGTTTTTCGGTTATATGCTTAGTTTTAGGGTTTAATTTTAAGGTTTAGGGTTTTTGGTTTTAGTTTTTAGGGTTTTTGTTTTTGGTTTTAGGGTTTAGAATATTAGGGTTTAATGTTTAGTTTTAGGGTTTAGGGTTTAAATGTATTCAAGATTAGGGTTTTAGTTTTTAGGGTTTAGGGTTTTTGTTTTAGGTTTTAGGGTTTAGAATATTAGGGTTTAATGTTTACTTTTAGGGTTTAGGGTTTTAGTGTATTCAAGTTTAGGGTTATAATTTTTTGGGTTTAGGGTTTGGTTTTAGGTTTTAGGGTTTACAATTTTAGTTTTAGGGTTTAGGGTTTTAGTGTATTAAAGATAAGGGTGTTTGTTTTTAGGGTTTAGAGTTTCGTTTTTATGTTTTAGTGTTTAGAGAATTAGGATTCAGGGTTTAGTGTATTAAAGTTTAGGGTTTTAGATTTAGTTTTTAGGGTTTAGGGTTTTTATTTTCAATTTTAGGGTTTTGAGTTTTTGGGTTATATGCTTCGTTTTAGGGTTTAATTTTAGGTTCTAGGGTTTAGGGTTTATTGTATTCAAGTTTAATTAGGGTTTTAGGTTTTAGTTTTTAGGGTTTTTGTTTTAGGTTTTAGGGTTTAGAATTTTAGGGTTTAATATTTAGTTTTAGGGTTTAGGGTTTTAGTGTATTAAAGATTAGGGTTCTAGTTTTTAGGGTTTAGGGTTTTGTTTTTAGGTTTTAGTGTTTATAGTATTAGGATTTAGGGTTTAGCGTATTAAAGTTTAGGGTTTTAGATTTAGTCTTTAGGGTTTAGTGTTTAGATTTTTTAAAAAATTTTAGGGTTTTGAGTTTTTCGGTTATATGCTTAGTTTTAGGGTTTAATTTTAAGGTTTAGGGTTTTAGGTTTTAGAATATTAGGGTTTTGTTTTAGGTTTTAGGGTTTAGAATATCAGGGTTTAATGTTTAGTTTTAGGGTTTAGGGTTTTAGTGTATTCAAGATTAGGGTTTTAGTTTTTAGGGTTTAAAGTTTTTGTTTTAGGTTTTTGGGTTTAGAATATTAGGGTTTAATGTTTACTTTTAGGGTATAGGGTTTTAGTGTATTCAAGTTTAGGGTTATAATTTTTTAGGTTTAGGGTTTTGGTTTTAGGTTTTAGGGTTTAAAATTTTAGTTTTAGGGTTTAGGGTTTTAGTGTATTAAAGATTAGGGTTTTTGTTTTTAGGGTTTAAGGTTTCGTTTTTATATTTTAGTGTTTAGAGAATTAGGATTTAGGGTTTAGTGTATTAAAGTTTAGGGTTTTAGATTTATTTTTTAGGGTTTAGGGTTTAGGATTTTTGTTTTCAATTTTGGGGTTTTGAGTTTCTGGGTCATATGCTTTGTTTAGGGTTTAATTTTAGGTTTTCGGGTTTAGGGTTTTATTGTATTCAAGTTTAGGATTTTAGTTTTTTGTTTTTAGGGTTTTTGTTTTAGGTTTTAGGGTTTAGAATTTTAGGGTTTAATATTTAGTTTTAGAGTTTAGGGTTTTAGTTTTTAGGGTATAGGGTTTTGTTTTTAGGTTTTAGTGTTTAGAGTATTAGGATTTAGGGTTTAGTGTATTAAAGTTTAGGGTTTTAGATTTAGTTTTTAATGTTTAGTGTTTAGATTTTTTTTTAAATTTTAGGGTTTTGAGTTTTTCGGTTATATGCTTAGTTTTAGGGTTTAATTTTAAGGTTTAGGGATTTAGGTTTTAGTTTTTGGAGTTTTTGTTTTTGGTTTTAGGGTTTAGAATATTAGGGTTTAATGTTTAGTTTTAGGGTTTAGGGTTTAAATGTATTCAAGATTAGGGTTTTAGTTTTTAGGGTTTAGGGTTTTTGTTTTAGGTTTTAGGGTTTAGAATATTAGGGTTTAATGTTTACTTTTAGGGTTTAGGGTTTTAGTGTATTCAAGTTTAGGGTTATAATTTTTTAGGTTTAGGGTTTGGTTTTAGGTTTTAGGGTTTACAATTTTAGTTTTAGGGTTTAGGGTTTTAGTGTATTAAAGATAAGGGTTTTGGTTTTTAGGGTTTAGAGTTTCGTTTTTATGTTTTAGTGTTTAGAGAATTAGGATTCAGGGTTTAGTGTATTAAAGTTTAGGGTTTTAGATTTAGTTTTTAGGGTTTAGGGTTTAGGGTTTTTGTTTTCAATTTTAGGTTTTTGAGTTTTTGGGTTATATGCTTCGTTTTAGGGTTTAATTTTAGGTTTTAGGGTTTAGGGTTTATTGTATTCAAGTTTAATTCGGGTTTTAGGTTTTAGTTTTTAGGGTTTTTGATTTAGGTTTTAGGGTTTAGAATTTAGGTTTAGGGTTTTTGATTTAGGTTTAGGGTTTTTGTTTTCAATTTTAGGGTTTTGAGTTTTTGGGTTATATGCTTCGTTTTAGGGTTTAATTTTAGGTTTTAGGGTTTAGGGTTTATTATATTCAAGTTTAATTAGGGTTTTAGGTTTTAGGGTTTTTGTTTTAGGTTTTAGGGTTTAGAATTTTAGGGTTTAATATTTAGTTTTAGGGTTTAGGGTTTTAGTGTATTAAAGATTAGGGTTCTAGTTTTTAGGGTTTAGGGTTTTGTTTTTAGGATTTAGGGTTTAGTGTATTAAAGTTTAGGGTTTTAGATTTAGTCTTTAAGGTTTAGTGTTTAGATTTTTTTAAAAAGTTTAGGGTTTTGAGTTTTTCGGTTATATGCTTAGTTTTAGGGTTTAATTTTAAGGTTTAGGGTTTTAGGTTTTAGAATATTAGGGTTTTGTTTTAGGTTTTAGGGTTTAGAATATTAGGGTTTAATGTTTAGTTTTAGGGTTTAGGGTTTTAGTGTATTCAAGATTAGGGTTTTAGTTTTTAAGGTTTAAAGTTTTTGTTTTAGGTTTTTGGGTTTAGAATATTAGGGTTTAATGTTTATTTTTAGGGTATAGGGTTTTAGTGTATTCAAGTTTAGGGTTATAATTTTTTAGGTTTAGGGTTTTGATTTTAGGTTTTAGGGTTTAAAATTTTAGTTTTAGGGTTTAGGGTTTTAGTGTATTAAAGATTAGGGTTTTTGTTTTTAGGGTTTAAGGTTTCGTTTTTATGTTTTAGTGTTTAGAGAATTAGGATTTAGGGTTTACTGTATTAAAGTTTAGGGTTTTAGATTTATTTTTTAGGGTTTAGGGTTTAGGATTTTTGTTTTCAATTTTAGGGTTTTGAGTTTCTGGGTCATATGCTTCGTTTAGGGTTTAATTTTAGGTTTTAGGATTTAGGGTTTTATTGTATTAAGGTTTAGGATTTTAGGTTTTTGTTTTTAGGGTTTTTGTTTTAGGTTTTAGGGTTTAGAATTTTAGGGTTTAATATTTAGTTTTAGAGTTTAGAGTTTTTGTTTTTAGGGTATAGGGTTTTGTCTTTAGGTTTTAGTGTTTAGAGTATTAGGATTTAGGGTTTAGTGTATTAAAGTTTAGGGATTTAGATTTAGTTTTTAATGTTTAGTGTTTAGATTTTTTTTTAAATTTTAGGGTTTTGAGTTTTTCGGTTATATGCTTAGTTTTAGGGTTTAATTTTAAGGTTTAGGGTTTTTGGTTTTAGTTTTTAGGGTTTTTGTTTTTGGTTTTAGGGTTTAGAATATTAGGGTTTAATGTTTAGTTTTAGGGTTTAGGGTTTAAATGTATTCAAGATTAGGGTTTTAGTTTTTAGGGTTTAGGGTTTTTGTTTTAGGTTTTAGGGTTTAGAATATTAGGGTTTAATGTTTACTTTTAGGGTTTAGGGTTTTAGTGTATTCAAGTTTAGGGTTATAATTTTTTGGGTTTAGGGTTTGGTTTTAGGTTTTAGGGTTTACAATTTTAGTTTTAGGGTTTAGGGTTTTAGTGTATTAAAGATAAGGGTGTTTGTTTTTAGGGTTTAGAGTTTCGTTTTTATGTTTTAGTGTTTAGAGAATTAGGATTCAGGGTTTAGTGTATTAAAGTTTAGGGTTTTAGATTTAGTTTTTAGGGTTTAGGGTTTTTATTTTCAATTTTAGGGTTTTGAGTTTTTGGGTTATATGCTTCGTTTTAGGGTTTAATTTTAGGTTCTAGGGTTTAGGGTTTATTGTATTCAAGTTTAATTAGGGTTTTAGGTTTTAGTTTTTAGGGTTTTTGTTTTAGGTTTTAGGGTTTAGAATTTTAGGGTTTAATATTTAGTTTTAGGGTTTAGGGTTTTAGTGTATTAAAGATTAGGGTTCTAGTTTTTAGGGTTTAGGGTTTTGTTTTTAGGTTTTAGTGTTTATAGTATTAGGATTTAGGGTTTAGCGTATTAAAGTTTAGGGTTTTAGATTTAGTCTTTAGGGTTTAGTGTTTAGATTTTTTAAAAAATTTTAGGGTTTTGAGTTTTTCGGTTATATGCTTAGTTTTAGGGTTTAATTTTAAGGTTTAGGGTTTTAGGTTTTAGAATATTAGGGTTTTGTTTTAGGTTTTAGGGTTTAGAATATCAGAGTTTAATGTTTAGTTTTAGGGTTTAGGGTTTTAGTGTATTCAAGATTAGGGTTTTAGTTTTTAGGGTTTAAAGTTTTTGTTTTAGGTTTTTGGGTTTAGAATATTAGGGTTTAATGTTTACTTTTAGGGTATAGGGTTTTAGTGTATTCAAGTTTAGGGTTATAATTTTTTAGGTTTAGGGTTTTGGTTTTAGGTTTTAGGGTTTAAAATTTTAGTTTTAGGGTTTAGGGTTTTAGTGTATTAAAGATTAGGGTTTTTGTTTTTAGGGTTTAAGGTTTCGTTTTTATATTTTAGTGTTCAGAGAATTAGGATTTAGGGTTTAGTGTATTAAAGTTTAGGGTTTTAGATTTATTTTTTAGGGTTTAGGGTTTAGGATTTTTGTTTTCAATTTTAGGGTTTTGAGTTTCTGGGTCATATGCTTTGTTTAGGGTTTAATTTTAGGTTTTCGGGTTTAGGGTTTTATTGTATTCAAGTTTAGGATTTTAGTTTTTTGTTTTTAGGGTTTTTGTTTTAGGTTTTAGGGTTTAGAATTTTAGGGTTTAATATTTAGTTTTAGAGTTTAGGGTTTTAGTTTTTAGGGTATAGGGTTTTGTTTTTAGGTTTTAGTGTTTAGAGTATTAGGATTTAGGGTTTAGTGTATTAAAGTTTAGGGTTTTAGATTTAGTTTTTAATGTTTAGTGTTTAGATTTTTTTTTAAATTTTAGGGTTTTGAGTTTTTCGGTTATATGCTTAGTTTTAGGGTTTAATTTTAAGGTTTAGGGATTTAGGTTTTAGTTTTTGGAGTTTTTGGTTTTGGTTTTAGGGTTTAGAATATTAGGGTTTAATGTTTAGTTTTAGGGTTTAGGGTTTAAATGTATTCAAGATTAGGGTTTTAGTTTTTAGGGTTTAGGGTTTTTGTTTTAGGTTTTAGGGTTTAGAATATTAGGGTTTAATGTTTACTTTTAGGGTTTAGGGTTTTAGTGTATTCATGTTTAGGGTTATAATTTTTTAGGTTTAGGGTTTGGTTTTAGGTTTTAGGGTTTACAATTTTAGTTTTAGGGTTTAGGGTTTTAGTGTATTAAAGATAAGGGTTTTGGTTTTTAGGGTTTAGAGTTTCGTTTTTATGTTTTAGTGTTTAGAGAATTAGGATTCAGGGTTTAGTGTATTAAAGTTTAGGGTTTTAGATTTAGTTTTTAGGGTTTAGGGTTTAGGGTTTTTGTTTTCAATTTTAGGGTTTTGAGTTTTTGGGTTATATGCTTCGTTTTAGGGTTTAATTTTAGGTTTTAGGGTTTAGGGTTTATTGTATTCAAGTTTAATTAGGGTTTTAGGTTTTAGTTTTTAGGGTTTTTGATTTAGGTTTTAGGGTTTAGAATTTTAGGGTTTAATATTTAGTTTTAGGGTTTAGGGTTTTTGTGTATTAAAGATTAGGGTTCTAGTTTTTAGGGTTTAGGGTTTTGTTTTTAGGTTTTAGTGTTTATAGTATTAGGATTTAGGGTTTAGCGTATTAAAGTTTAGGGTTTTAGATTTAGTCTTTAGGGTTTAGTGTTTAGATTTTTTAAAAAATTTTAGGGTTTTGAGTTTTTCGGTTATATGCTTAGTTTTAGGGTTTAATTTTAAGGTTTAGGGTTTTAGGTTTTAGAATATTAGGGTTTTGTTTTAGGTTTTAGGGTTTAGAATATCAGGGTTTAATGTTTAGTTTTAGGGTTTAGGGTTTTAGTGTATTCAAGATTAGGGTTTTAGTTTTTAGTGTTTAAAGTTTTTGTTTTAGGTTTTTGGGTTTAGAATATTAGGGTTTAATGTTTACTTTTAGGGTATAGGGTTTTAGTGTATTCAAGTTTAGGGTTATAATTTTTTAGGTTTAGGGTTTTGGTTTTAGGTTTTAGGGTTTAAAATTTTAGTTTTAGGGTTTAGGGTTTTAGTGTATTAAAGATTAGGGTTTTTGTTTTTAGGGTTTAAGGTTTCGTTTTTATGTTTTAGTGTTTAGAGAATTAGGATTTAGGGTTTAGTGTATTAAAGTTTAGGGTTTTAGATTTATTTTTTAGGGTTTAGGGTTTAGGATTTTTGTTTTCAATTTTAGGGTTTTGAGTTTCTGGGTCATATGCTTTGTTTAGGGTTTAATTTTAGGTTTTCGGGTTTAGGGTTTTATTGTATTCAAGTTTAGGATTTTAGTTTTTTGTTTTTAGGGTTTTTGTTTTAGGTTTTAGGGTTTAGAATTTTAGGGTTTAATATTTAGTTTTAGAGTTTAGGGTTTTAGTTTTTAGGGTATAGGGTTTTGTCTTTAGGTTTTAGTGTTTAGAGTATTAGGATTTAGAGTTTAGTGTATTAAAGTTTAGGGTTTTAGATTTAGTTTTTAATGTTTAGTGTTTAGATTTTTTTTTAAATTTTAGGGTTTTGAGTTTTTCGGTTATATGCTTAGTTTTAGTGTTTAATTTTAAGGTTTAGGGATTTAGGTTTTAGTTTTTGGAGTTTTTGTTTTTGGTTTTAGGGTTTAGAATATTAGGGTTTAATGTTTAGTTTTAGGGTTTAGGGTTTAAATGTATTCAAGATTAGGGTTTTAGTTTTTAGGGTTTAGGGTTTTTGTTTTAGGTTTTAGGGTTTAGAATATTAGGGTTTAATGTTTACGTTTAGGGTTTAGGGTTTTAGTGTATTCAAGTTTAGGGTTATAATTTTTTAGGTTTAGGGTTTGGTTTTAGGTTTTTGTTGGAGTTGTGTACTTAATGTCTAGATTTAGGTACCGGTAAACTCCCTGTCATGGCATTTAACCTATTTAATTAATAAACAATTATTTGCAATTAATTATTATTAATTAATATATGCAAATCATAGTCCTGGATTTTATACGTTGTAGTTAGTATGGTGTTGCATGGGCACACAGAAGATCATACTATCGGTTACTCGTATTTAATCGAACAGTTGCTCACGACCTAGATGGACACGGACCAATCCATCGGTATAGTCGTTGTGTGAGAGAGAAAGTAATTTATCTTAATTATTTTATCACACTTGTACACTTGGTGTATTGAGCGGATCGATTGAGACTCATCAATTAGGATTGCTCGGCGATAATTGATTTGAGACTCAGAGTATTTTATTCTTAATCCCTGAAACAATTGCGGGTGTGTATATTTAATATAAGTGACTTTGATTTACCAAAGGAATTAACCGATTTAATTATTGGGTTAATTACCGGTTAAGTTGGGTCACTATATTTTATATATGGCATGCCGTGAATTCTTGAAGGGGCAGTGTATCCCGGAAGGGTTGATAATATCCCCGAGATGAGTTCATAAGGAATTATTATGTAAACCCTGCAGGTGGATTTAATCCGCATAATAATTAAAGTTGAACGGTACTATTCTCGGATATAAGAGATGAATAATATTTATTGAGCAATAAATAAATTTATTCATGGATATTTAAATCTTAAAGACATGGAATAAATAATACTAAGATGGAGAAATATTATTTGATATAATATGGAATAATATTGGGAGTGCAATTTTATTTATATAGTGGAAAATAAATAAAATTAATATTGATAAGAATTAATGGATTTGGGTTGGACCCAATTTAATTTTCAATATTGGAAGCCCAATATTTATTCTCCTTATGATCCCCTACGTAGCCTATATAAGCACTACATGGTCTTCACTTTTCATAACTAAGAGAACCTAAGTTACGCCAACTAAAAAAGTCTTGGAGAGTGAGGAAGATCCATAAGGTGTTCGATAGATCGTCGCCCACACGACGTTCGGACGAGGTGCAAGGAATACGTGGGAAGATCGCAAGTTCATCAACGTGTTTGATTTCGTTTCTCCGTACAACGAATCCAAGGTAAAATCATAATCCCTCTTTTATGATTTTGTGTGAATTAATTGTAGTATATACATGAACACACGATCCGGATAAACGTACGAACTTCGGGGACGGGGATTTGAGATCCCCGGCGAAGATCGAGAGAACCCTCGGCTTGGAGCCGAGGGGGCGATCGAACCCTAGGGTTCGATCGCGGCATGCACGCGACGGAGGGGGAAGCCCCGGCTGGACGCCGGGGCACACGGTCGATCCTTGATCGACCGCCGGGATGGCGTGGGCTGGTGCCACGCCGGATCCCGGCCACCCTCGCCGGTCAGGTGCGCGCACGGGAGGACCCCGGCTGGAAGCCGGGGCGATCGATCGACCGTGAGGTCGATCGTGAGGGGAAGCCGCGGCTGGGCCGCGGCAGGTCAGCTGGAGGCTGACCGCCCTCCTCCGGCGGCGGTGGTGAGTCGCCGGACTCACCACCGGGGGCTGCTGGGCAGCCCCGGCGATCGCGGCGTGCGATCGCGAGCCCCCTCGCGGCGGGGGGGTTCGACTAGGGTTTTCTAGCCGCGGGGTTTCATCCCGCGGCGGTGATGCTCAAGTCGAGCTCCGTCGACGTGAGATGGTTCGCGTTCATGGATTCGGCTCGCGGGAGAAAATCGGCTGGGGGCGGGCTGCGTGTCTTCGGGCGCGTAGTCTCTAAAGGTCGGACTCCTGCGGATGAGTCGGGAATCCAATCTCCGGCGATGAAGGATTTCGGTCGGGCTATCGGTTCCGCATTAATTTTAATAGCCCGGGATATCGATTTCCAACAATTGGTATCAGAGCGTTTGGTTTCGTGTTCATGTATATACTCGATTATTGTTCTACCTTGCAGGATTTCCGGCTATCATGGTTGGATTTAATTAAATTTTTTTTAATTAATTATCATGATTATTAAACTCTCGGACATGTCGAGATTCGTTTTGTGTGGATGAATGTTGTAATAGTAAAAATTCGTGGGTTGACCGAATTTAGGATTTATTATTACGTTCTTTATTTTTCCGGAAAATGTATAGGGTCGATTTCATGTATAGAATCGATACCGGATATTGTAATTTAATTCTTGTAATTTTATTACGTTGGTTCGATGTTGAGACGATCGCCGGAAGACGAAGAAGACGATGGACGAGAGGGACGATCAACCCCATGATCGAACCTCACGGTCGACCGCAAGGAAGGGGCCGATCGCCCCTCGGCCGTGGGCTGCCGCCGGCGTTGGTGGTGGCTGGCCGGCTGGAGTGGCGGCGGCGGTGATCCCCTCCGGTGGCCGGTCGATCATGGTGGTGGGGGTGGTGCGGGGACTCCCAACCCGTGCTACTCCTACCATAATCCGACTTTCCTAATTAATTCGACTTTCCTATTTGAGTATCTTCCTTTTAGGAAATTCTCATGGATTAGGAAAAGAATTAATTGAATTAATTTTATTCCTATTTGTTTTATTTCCTTTATGGAGATATTCATGGATTAGGAATTTAATTAATTTAGTATTAATTTATTTCCTATTTGATTATTCCTATTCTAGGGAATCTTCATTAAATGGAAATTAATTGATAATGGAAAGTAGTAGAGTCCTAAATTTATTTTATTTCCTTATTCTATTATAGAAGCCTTCTAGAATATTCCGAGTTTGACTTGGATAGATTATTCTAAAAGATTTAATAGAATTAGATGGGAAATTAAATAAATAAAAATATTAATAATATTTAATTTTATTTTTGATATATTCAATTGACTTAATTTTCGAATTAAGTAACTTTTGGATTAATTAAAAATAAATAGATTTAAATATTGGAAAATAATATTCTCGTCACATGGAGCATTCAAGAAACGAAGACTGAAGACTAGAGGATGCATATGAAGATAAAGCCATGATAGTCGGGAAAATAATTTCTCTAGCATTATTTTGACTATGTGATCTATGTGCTTTATTGCTTTCATGCATGCTATATGTGTTTATTTTATGCACTAGATAGCGTATCCCTTTGTTATAAAAAGCTAAGTGGGAGAGGGGATGGAAACATTCCCATGGTCTCCATTACTGTTCTCTTGGTGACTCTTATGGACTTTCGAAGTTCGTATAGACGAGTCATTGGAGGAGAATTCTTGTAATTCCTTTTACAAGAAACATTGATCGAGTTTATCAAACAATGCCTAATTTGTCTTTCTGAAACTGACTTCAAGTCGACTCATTCTCACCCCGGGGAGTGGAATGGAGCCAAAGTCACTTGGTCATGTGGATGACACAAATTAGAGACCTTCGTGCCATTCTTTGATAGATGGGTCGATTGTCTGCTCGGCTCCCTCATTTATGAGAGATAGGGTCGCTCGCATGGCGAATCACTGGTTAGAAACTTCGAGTTTCACTTATGATTCCCCGAGTCTTGATTTACAAAATCTAATGGATCTTGTAATTGGGAGTCAATTATAAAAGTCTCTTAGTGTAGTAAACGTCCACACCACGTGGCTTGCTATGCTAACGGATTTTGGATTAATTGATGTAGACAGTTATAAGTGATTGTGAAGAGTTGTGAAATTATCGTAAACGTCCACACCACGTGGCTTGCGATGATGTAGCATTTCCAAACGATTTACTTTAGTACTGAGTAATGGTTTACACTTAGATACGCGTTATAGTATTCTTCCCCACGAAGTTACGCTATAATTGATGTATGACCAAAGAAAATCTAATTGCTAAATCATTTGGGTGGGTAAACGTCCACACCACGTAGCTTGCCTTACCTGATGGGATTTTAGAGGTGATTAGTGATTTAATGATGTTATTCCAGGGAGATAACGTCGGATATTAAATTAATTGTTTGTTTAAATGTGCTTATAGGTTTAGAAAATGTCTATGAATCCACTTGAGATGATACTTGAGGAATTTGACGCACTGGTTCCACACTGTGTTGAATGGAAAGAAGGGTTAGACATTGCTCAGACTGCAAAAGAGTACAAAGACGTACTCAGTGAAACTTGTCCTCCTGGACTCACCATTAACTCGACTGAGGATGAGATTTTTGACTTTGAAAAATGGGAGAGTGCTCGTTCACTAGCCATTAATCATGATGTCATGCTCAAACTCAAGTTGTTGTTTGGACAAGATGGGGAGGCTAGAAAAGAGGCGATGAGGATACTCGTAAAGATCTGTTACTTCGATGAAACACTTGATCATGTTTTTGAGATGATGGATCTTTTGGACGAGTTGAAACAATCGCAAGCTCTTATAGCCAAAGCCAAAGGTTTCAGACCTAAAGGCAAAGGAAAGGAGAAGAAGACAAGGGGGTCCGGTGGTCCTAAGGGACTTGGACCAAAGGGTGGGATTAAGAAGCCTTCTGGAAAATATCCCCAAGGAAAGCAGTCTGAGTACTGGGGGTCTACATCTTGTCCTCTCAAAGGTATGAATTTTTCTTTAGTCGTAAAACATAGTCAGCGGTATTATCTACCAGAATTCTGGTGTGTAGATATGGAACCACTGACGGTATGTGCATTCTAAATGCAGGGGTTCCAGAAAACCCAGCGACTTAGATAAGAAGAGTTCGAGTCCACATGGGCAAAGCTGTTGAGGAAGCAGCGGTTGCAGTGGAAGACATTTATCTATCTGTTTGATAGTTATAGGATTTCATTTCAAGTTTATTGCTTTGTACCTTTTATTTAGAAAGAACTTTTGTTCTGGATTTCTATTATTAATGGATATTTTATTTCTTTAATCATTTGATGATTTAGATAAGAAATAATGATGATATCTATTCTGGTACATTAGATAGCAATATATGAATGACGAATCCTTAGTCTACCACGATGCAACAAACCGTTATGAATAACTTGTTTTACTTATTAGATGTATTCCTCTTATTAATCATTATACTTGTGAATTCTTGAACTTGGTAGTATCTATTCAAAAGGGATTCAAAAGGTCGAAATTGATTTGATCAATTATAGTTGGAGGAATGGACCTCCCGACCTAAGAATCGATCTTGAAAGATGATACAACTGAGTTAACCTTTCTGGATAAAGGATGGAGTTCGGACAAGTATTAAGAATGATCAAAGATGATATATGCAGACATATGTGTAAATAGAAAGGTATGAGTAGTTTTTCCTTTCAAGGAATACTAGTAAATGGATTAGACTACTTGATGTGCCATAAAAGCGGAGTGTTTTTCAACACAAAGCTGTTATGGGGAACCTTCAAAGTATATCCATTGAAAGCCTGCGACTTGTTCGCGGAGGCTATCACCTATCTAAATAACACATAGCATAAATCAAAGATTGAGATTAAGTCTCAAGTGACTACACCATACACTGAGGTGTAGACATGGTGTGTCAGAAATAAGAAATGGGATTCTAATAGTAAAAGGACAAGTTTGTTCGGAACTACCTATGTTCTATGGATATTTCTGGATACAACGGCACATTCTATGTAGTTGTAGAATATCCTAGAAGAACAAGTGAATGTATGTTCAATAGTACTACGAACCAGAAGGGTGTCTTCGCCCGGTTCTTAGAGATGACTATTAAATGAACTACAATGCCCTAACTGACAAGGTACCTTATAAAAGGGAAAGAGAAGACTGAGAACCAGCCTAACCGAGTAATAGTACACCACTAACTGCACCTAATGTTATTACTGTTATACACCGGAACGCCATTGCAGTGGGAGGTTGTTAAGCGACCAGAGATGTTCAATAAGACTGGAGGAGTTTTAAACTCTGGATCTAGTAGACATGAAATCGATCCCTAGTTCTGCATAGGAGGCAGTACTAATCTAAATGTGCCTACTTGGATAGCAATAATTTATTATTGTTAAAGGGGCAAGATCATTTAGAGGTACAAGCTTAGTAAATCCATTTATGGATTATCACAAAGCTGAAACTTGTAGAACCTGCGAATTGATGAGATAGTCCATATTATGGATTCATCAAGAAGCATAGACAAGATTGGTGTATTGGAGACGTAATGGAAACAAAGTGGTATTTCTTGGATTTTTATGTAGACAACACTTCATCATTGGCAACAATGTAAAAGCGTCGTCAGACATAAAATAGAGGTTGTCTAAATAAATCGAGATATAAGATTAAGATGAAGTTGGATAATGTTCTTAGAAATCTTTCGATCTCTAGATAAGAACGTTTGTACTTCTCTTTAGATATCTTATACGATTGTGGTTTGTTTTAAAACATGCACAATTCTGAGAAAGGTTATTGCCTTTCAAGAACAGAATGAATCTATCTAAGGTATGTGTCTTGAGCACATGAAGGAGATAGATATAAACAAAGCAGATTCTTACACTTCGAGTGTAAAGGGCTTTGTAAATGCGATGTTGTAAAACAAGAACCTGATATCAACTATGCGGTTAGCGTAGTGGGAGGATATCAAAGTAATCTGGATAAGAGATATTTGAATGCTGTAAAAGTGCTTGGAAGTACTAGATTACTAGCAAAAACGAAATCTTCTTAGATTACAGTTTCTCAGATCCAAAGATCAGAGAAGGACCAGTGTAAGTCGATATCAGGCTATGTGTTCACTTTTAGAGGGGGTGGAACCTAAGGATGAAAGAGTGATAAGCGTGAAGCTTCTTGGACTCTATCATAAACCGAATAGCAGCCTCAGAGGCAGCGGAAGTTTTGGTTAGGTTCCGGGATGACCTCTGAACTTGGATATGATTCTTGGTTCACCAAAGGCTATATATATATAGCGGTGCATGGAGAACTGAAAGAAGTCATAAGTTCAAAAGGTGATGATAACACATAGAGCCAGTACCACCTGATACGAATCATCGTCAGGGAGACGACGCAGTAGTCACCAAGATAACTTCAGAGCGGCAACCTAGATTGCTCATTCACACAATACTTCTGGGAAGTATAAATTAAGCACGTGATGAGTATGGGAGTCGGGAGTTTGGAGGAAATGACTAGACCTTAGTACAAGTGGGAGATTGTTGGAGTTGTGTACTTAATGTCTAGATTTAGGTACCGGTAAACTCCCTGTCATGGCATTTAACCTATTTAATTAATAAACAATTATTTGCAATTAATTATTATTAATTAATATATGCAAATCATAGTCCTGGATTTTATACGTTGTAGTTAGTATGGTGTTGCATGGGCACACAGAAGATCATACTATCGGTTACTCGTATTTAATCGAACAGTTGCTCACGACCTAGATGGACACGGACCAATCCATCGGTATAGTCGTTGTGTGAGAGAGAAAGTAACTTATCTTAATTATTTTATCACACTTGTACACTTGGTGTATTGAGCGGATCGATTGAGACTCATCAATTAGGATTGCTCGGCGATAATTGATTTGAGACTCGGAGTATTTTATTCTTAATCCCTGAAACAATTGCGGGTGTGTATATTTAATATAAGTGACTTTGATTTACCAAAGGAATTAACCGATTTAATTATTGGGTTAATTACCGGTTAAGTTGGGTCACTATATTTTATATATGGCATGCCGTGAATTCTTGAAGGGGCAGTGTATCCCGGAAGGGTTGATAATATCCCCGAGATGAGTTCATAAGGAATTATTATGTAAACCTTGCAGGTGGATTTAATCCGCATAATAATTAAAGTTGAACGGTACTATTCTCGGATATAAGAGATGAATAATATTTATTGAGCAATAAATAAATTTATTCATGGATATTTAAATCTTAAATACACGGAATAAATAATACTAAGATGGAGAAATATTATTTGATATAATATGGAATAATATTGGGAGTGCAATTTTATTTATATAGTGGAAAATAAATAAAATTAATATTGATAAGAATTAATGGATTTGGGTTGGACCCAATTTAATTTTCAATATTGGAAGCCCAATATTTATTCTCCTTATGATCCCCTACGTAGCCTATATAAGCACTACATGGTCTTCACTTTTCATAACTAAGAGAACCTAAGTTACGCCAACTAAAAAAGTCTTGGAGAGTGAGGAAGATCCATAAGGTGTTCGATAGATCGTCGCCCACACGACGTTCGGACGAGGTGCAAGGAATACGTGGGAAGATCGCAAGGTCATCAACGTGTTTGATTTCGTTTCTCCGTACAACGAATCCAAGGTAAAATCATAATCCCTCTTTTATGATTTTGTGTGAATTAATTGTAGTATATACATGAACACACGATCCGGATAAACGTACGAACTTCGGGGACGGGGATTCGAGATCCCCGGCGAAGATCGAGAGAACCCTCGGCTTGGAGCCGAGGGGGCGATCGAACCCTAGGGTTCGATCGCGGCATGCACGCGACGGAGGGGGAAGCCCCGGCTGGACGCCGGGGCACACGTGAGGGGAAGCCGCGGCTGGGCCGCGGCTGGGCCGCGGCAGGTCAGCTGGAGGCTGACCGCCCTCCTCCGGCGGCGGTGGTGAGTCGCCGGACTCACCACCGGGGGCTGCTGGGCAGCCCCGGCGATCGCGGCGTGCGATCGCGAGCCCCCTCGCGGCGGGGGGGTTCGGCTAGGGTTTTCTAGCTGCGGGGTTTCATCCCGCGGCGGTGATGCTCAAGTCGAGCTCCGTCGACGTGAGATGGTTCGCGTTCATGGATTCGGCTCGCGGGAGAAAATCGGCTGGGGGCGGGCAGCGTGTCTTCGGGCGCGTAGTCTCCAAAGGTCGGACTCCTGCGGATGAGTCGGGAATCCAATCTCCGGCGATGAAGGATTTCGGTCGGGCTATCGGTTCCGCATTAATTTTAATAGCCCGGGATATCGATTTCCAACAGTTTTAGGGTTTACAATTTTAGTTTTAGGGTTTAGGGTTTTAGTGTATTAAAGATAAGGGTTTTGGTTTTTAGGGTTTAGAGTTTCGTTTTTATGTTTTAGTGTTTAGAGAATTAGGATTCAGGGTTTAGTGTATTAAAGTTTAGGGTTTTAGATTTAGTTTTTAGGGTTTAGGGTTTAGGGTTTTTGTTTTCAATTTTAGGGTTTTGAGTTTTTGGGTTATATGCTTCGTTTTAGGGTTTAATTTTAGGTTTTAGGGTTTAGGGTTTATTGTATTCAAGTTTAATTAGGGTTTTAGGTTTTAGTTTTTAGGGTTTTTGTTTTAGGTTTTAGGGTTTAATATTTATTTTTAGGGTTTTTGTGTATTAAAGATTAGGGTTCTAGTTTTTAGGGTTTAGGGTTTTGTTTTTAGGTTTTAGTGTTTATAGTATTAGGATTTAGGGTTTAGTGTATTAAAGTTTAGGGTTTTAGATTTAGTCTTTAGGGTTTAGTGTTTAGATTTTTTAAAAATTTTTAGGGTTTTGAGTTTTTCGGTTATATGCTTAGTTTTAGGGTTTAATTTTAAGGTTTAGGGTTTTAGGTTTTAGAATATTAGGGTTTTGTTTTAGGTTTTAGGGTTTAGAATATTAGGGTTTAATGTTTAGTTTTAGGGTTTAGGGTTTTAGTGTATTCAAGATTAGAGTTTTAATTTTTAGGGTTTAAAGTTTTTGTTTTAGGTTTTTGGGTTTAGAATATTAGGGTTTAATGTTTACTTTTAGGGTATAGGGTTTTAGTTTATTCAAGTTTAGGGTTATAATTTTTTAGGTTTAGGGTTTTGGTTTTAGGTTTTAGGGTTTAAAATTTTAGTTTTAGGGTTTAGGGTTTTAGTGTATTAAAGATTAGGGTTTTTGTTTTTAGGGTTTAAGGTTTCGTTTTTATGTTTTAGTGTTTAGAGAATTAGGATTTAGTGTTTAGTGTATTAAAGTTTAGGGTTTTAGATTTATTTTTTAGGGTTTAGGGTTTAGGATTTTTGTTTTCAATTTTAGGGTTTTGAGTTTCTGGGTCATATGCTTCGTTTCTGGGTCATATGCTTCGACTACCCGGGATGCGTTCGTTCGATCGCTCGAACATCCGAACGATCCCAGTCGACCTCCAGATCCGCTAGTCCGTCCACGTGCCCAGCCCGTGCCCCGATTCACGCCCAGCCGTTGCCCCGGAGGACAACCGCGCGAGCCGGAGCTGGCTGCCCGAAAAAGAGCAAAACGGCGGTCGCCGTTTAAGAAACGGCGGTCGCCGTTTGTCCTTCAGCAGCGCGGACAGCAGCGCGATCTGCTATTCCGGGCTCGTTTCCGGGTCGTTTTTTCTCATCCGACTACCGATCCGAAGGTCCTAGAACCCCAGTAGTCGAGAAATACAACCCATAACCCCGGAACCCGATCTACGTTCATGTATGATCAACGAGAAAATAGATCGAATGAAATAGCGGAATAGAGAATTCGATCTCATACCTCTCGGTCGATTGTTGAGACCTTAGCGATTGCTAGTGTATGGCTCTTCCCTTGATCCAACCGTTGTGTGGGCAACGATCCGTTGGGTCTCCCTTTTTCTGCTTCTCAGATAAACCACCGCAATAATCTTTTTACTATTCTGTGTAAAATAATTGCGCAAAGGCTTTATTAATTTTTACAGAAGAAATTATATTTGCGCTAACGCAATTAATTTCTGCTGCAAAAAAGAATGCGGCGAATGATAGGTTTAGGAGAGGCAAAGGGGGGGGGGGGTTAAATAGAGTTACACTAGGGACCTCTTAGGTAAATAAATTCAAGGCTAAAATGCAATATTAATTAACTTGGAGTCCTTAAAAGGAAATCCTTAATTAATTACATTTTTAATTATTATTAATTCCACTAAATAATAATAATTGAATTCCCGAAATTTATTTAATATTATTTCAACAATAATAATTCCGCCGAAATTACATAAACGACTTTCCCCGTGTTTAAGATATCGAACGTCCACGAATTTATTTAATTACTAATAATTAAATTAATTCGTTTCTTATAATCCGAGACTAGTACCACTCATCCTTATTATCATGTGGAACAAATCCACCTGCAGGGTTTACATGATAAACTTTATGAGCTCATCTCGGGGACGTAATCAACCCAATAAACGGGACACGGTTTCCTGTCTATAATCTATAGCATGTCGTGCGTACAATTACGATTCCCAATTTACCGAGAATCTCGACTAATCAATTAGTCTCACTCATTGGCAAGTTAAAGAACCGAGAATTGGACACACGCACCTATAATTATATAGGGATTAGGAATTCGTATATCCGTAATATCTGAGGTCTAGTTCGATTACTGCGATTAGTATAAATCGAACGCCCTCCCGTGGTCCTGCTCAATACACCAAGTGTACGAGTGTGACATGATAGTCAAGACCGACTATCTACCAGTCACACAACGACGTACCAATGGATTGTCCCTGTCCATCTAAGTCGTGAGCTACTGTTCGATAGTATACGAGTAACCGACAGTATGATCTTCCGCGTGTCTCCTCACGCCATACTGTCTACAACGTATATATCTAGGACTATTGCATAAAGTACATGAAAGACAAAATGCCGACAATTTGATTAATAGATAATAAAACACAGATAAGGAGTTCCATATTGTCACTAAACTAGACATTTAGAATATAACTCCATCAATCTCCCACTTATACTAAAAGTCTAGTTGCCCTCTCCCATACATCCGATACCCATCCCCTTCACGTGTCTCTTGAACGCTTCCGCTGGAAGTGCCTTCGTAAAGGGGTCTGCCAGGTTATCCGCTGATGCAATCTTGGTGACAACTGCATCGCCTCTCTTGACGATGTCTCTAATCAGGTGGTACTTGCGATCTATGTGTTTACTCGCATTGTGGGCTCGTGGTTCCTTCGCATTTGCCACTGCACCGCTATTGTCACAATAAATTGTGATAGCTCTAGGCAAATTAGGAATCACATCTAAGTCCATGATGAAGTTCCGGAGCCACACCGATTCTTTAGCTGCCTCAGAGGCTGCTACATATTCGGCTTCCATGGTGGAGTCCGAAATGCATTTCTACTTAACACTCCTCCATGAAACTGCTCCACCTCCCAATGTGAACACATAGCCTGATGTAGACTTTCGCTGTTCCTTATCAGATTTGAAATCCGAGTCTGTGTAACCAATAGGAATCAACTCGGACGCTTTGTAACTCAGAACATAATTCCTAGTCCTTCGCAGGTACTTAAGTATGTTCTTTACAGCAGTCCAGTGACCCTGTCCAGGGTTACTCTGATATCTAGCTACCATGCCTACGGCATAGCAGATATCAGGTCTCGTGCACAACATAGCATACATTAGACTACCCACTGCCGAAGCATAAGGAACTGTCTTCATGTAATCTATCTCCTTTTGTGTCTTGGGACACATATCCTTAGATAGACGAATTCCATGGCAAAAAGGTTGAGAACCTCTCTTGGAATTCTGCATGTTGAAACGAGCTAGAATCGTATCAATATATGAAGCCTGGGACGAGCTCAATGTTCTTTTCTGGCGATCCCGTATAACCTTGATCCCAAGAACATGCCCTACTTGTCCTAAGTCTTTCATATCGAATTGCTTGGACAACCATCCCTTTATGTCTGACAACATCTTCACATTGTTGCCAATTAGAAGAATGTCGTCTACATAAAGCACGAGAAACGCCACGCTGTTTCCGTCACTTCTCCGGTATACACACGACTCGTCCATGCTTTGAATGAATCCATAAGACTGGATAACCTCATCAAACCGCATGTTCCAAGATCTAGAAGCTTGCTTCAATCCATAAATGGATCGCTTTAGCTTACACACTAGATGCTCTTGGCCTTTCTCGATGAAACCCTCTGGCTGTCTCATATAAATGGTCTCGTCAAGATTCCCATTCAAGAATGCTGTCTTGGCGTCCATTTGCCACACCTCATAATCCATATGAGATGCTATAGACAAAAGAATCCGAATCGACTTTAGCATAGCTACCGGCGAAAAGGTTTCCTCATAATCGATCCCTTCTTTCTGAGTGTACCCTTTCGCAACAAGCCTAGCTTCGAAGGTTTCCACCTTCCCGTCAGATCCTCTTTTTCTCTTGTACACCCACTTGCAACCAATGGCTTTTACACCTTTGGGCGGTGCTACAAGATCCCAGACCTGATTTGAATCCATAGATTCAATCTCAGATTTCATCGCCTTTTGCCAAGACTGAGCATCTTAATCTTTAAGCGCCTCGTCGTAGGTCCAGGGATCGGCTTCATGTTCTCCAGGTAACAAGTCCGAAGACTCACCTATAAACATGAACCTGTCGGGTTGTCGAACAACCCTCCCACTACGACGACGCTCCGGTGTAACCTCAGTAACTACAGGTGCAGACTGTGGTGGCGTATCACCCGGTTGGGTTGGATCTAAGCCTTGATCGTTCCCTCTCAGTTCATTAAGTATTATCTCACTATTGGGCTTGTGGTCCATTATATAATCCTCTTCCAAGAACCGAGCGTTGGTGCTAACAACGATCTTCTGGTCCTTAGGACTATAAAATAGACCACCTTTCGTTCCTCTAGGATATCCTATAAACAACCGAATATATGAACGTGACTCCAACTTATCAGCCCCGTGCTTCAGCACATGTGCTGGACAACCCCAGATCCGAATGTGTTTCAAGTTTGGCTTACGCCCGGTCCACAATTCCGAGGGCGTCTTAGGGACTGATTTGGAAGGAACTAAGTTCAAGATATAAGCCGCTGTTTCCAAGGCATATCCCCAGAACGAAACTGGTAGTTCTGAGTAACTCATCATAGATCTTACCATTTCCATAAGAGTCCTATTCCTTCTTTCTGCTACACCATTCTGCTGGGGCGTGTATGGTGCAGTCATCTGGGAGTCAATCCCATTCTCCGATAAGTACGCCTTAAACTCTCCCGAGAGGTACTCTCCTCCACGATCAGATCGTAGAGTCTTTATGGTTTTACCATGAAGGTTCTCCACAAGAGCTTTGTACTCCTTGAACTTGTCAAAGCACTCGCTCTTGCGGCGCATCAGGTATATAAAACCATACCTTGAGTAATCATCAGTGAAGGTTACAAAATATTCGTAACCTCCTCTCGCTTGGACAGATAAAGGCCCGCACAAATCAGAGTGAATCAATTCCAGCACTTCCTTGGATCTATACCCCTTATCACTAAAGGGTCGCTTGGTCATTTTTCCTTCCAGGCATGATTCGCAGGTTGGAAAGTCCTCATCTTTCACATCACTGAGTATTCCATCAGTTATCAACCTTTGAATTCTGCCCAAGTTAATATGACCTAGCCTAAGATGCCATAAGTACTTTTGATTCATCCTAGAAGGCTCCTTTCTCTTATTGGTACTAGATGTGTTATACGACTCTACTCTTTGCATCGTGGAATAATTAGGATTCAGTATATATAAGTTGCCTATCAATGTACCAGAACAGATATAATCACCATTCTTCTTGACAATAACAGAATTATCAAAAGAAACTGAATATCCATTCAAAACCAATTTAGAAACCGAAACAAGGTTCTTTCTAAAATCCGGTACATAAAGACAATTATTCAATACCAAAACATTATTATTAAAAGATAAATGAACATCTCCCACTGCAACCGCCGCCACTTTCGTAGCGTTGCCCATGTAGATGGTGATCTCTCCCTCTCTAAGCCGCCGGGTTTCCTGGAACCCCTGCAAAGAATTGCAGACATGATCAGTGGCTCCCGTATCCACACACCAGGTACCGGTGGATAACACCGCTAAACATGTTTAAGTGACTAAGGAAAAGTTCATACCTCCTTGTCTGAGAGGACAATTAGACTTCCAATGTCCAGACTGCTTGCAACGGAAACACTTGCCCTTAGGCCTGTTCACTCCATTCTGTGGTCCACCAACTCTGGGCCCACTGGGTTTCCATCCTTGCTTTTTCTTCTTCTTAATCCCCGAAGGGCGAGGAAGAGTCGATATCACAGCCACAAGTGCTTGAGAGTTCTTAAAGATTCCCTCTGCCGCCTGGAGTTCAGTCAGGAGTTCCGCCAACGTATATAACCTCTTGTTCATGTTATAGTTCAGGCGGAACTGCTCAAAACTCCTAGGCAGAGACTGGAGCACTATGTCGATCTGGGTTTCCCCATCGATAGCACCTCCCATAATCTCTATCTCATTCAGATAGCCTATCATCCTAAGAACGTGATCCCTCACGGGCGTTCCTTTGGACATAGTGGCCGTCATGAGTTTCCTCATAGCATCTTGCCTGGCTGCCCTGTCCTGACTACCAAACATCTCCTTGAGGTTAAGCATCATATCATAGGCAGTGTCCATGGCTTCATGCTGATGTTGCAGCACATTTGACATAGATGCTAAAATGTAGCACCGCGCCATCTGATCAGCCTTGACCCACTTCCGATGAGCTTCCTTTTCCTCAGGAGTGGATGTTTCAGTAGGTGCAACAGGACATTCGACCTGGAGTACATACTTGTACTCCTCAGCAGTTAGGACAATGTCCAAGTTTCGTTTCCAATCAACATAATTTGGACCAGTGAGTTTGTTTTCTTTTAGTATCACAGACAGCGGGTTGAGTGCCATATCTATAAAAGAGACAAATCAAACCATCATATTTAATTCGATATTAACTCCCTTAATTAATATCATTA
This sequence comes from Euphrasia confusa, assembly GCA_954870475.1. Classification (NCBI taxonomy): domain Eukaryota; kingdom Viridiplantae; phylum Streptophyta; class Magnoliopsida; order Lamiales; family Orobanchaceae; genus Euphrasia; species Euphrasia confusa. The sequence continues at coordinate 4,752 of CATPAB010000244.1, read as the reverse complement.
AATTTACCAATCAATCCTAAAATCCCATCAGACCAGCATGCCACGTTCATGTGGACGTATACTAGTCCAAATGATTTTATAACTGGACTTTTACTTCGGTCGTACATCATTACAGCAGTGACTCCGATGGGGAGGATACTGTAAAGCGTACCTAAGTGTGTACCATTTCTCAGTACTAAGTTAACCGCTCGGGAACTACATATCCAACGCAAGCCACGTTAGTGTGAACGTTTACGTTGACATGCGGTCCCTTTACGATTTCCTATAACTGTCGAGCCTCAATTAACCCAAAGTTCCGTTTCCGTCTAGTAAGCCACGATAGTGTGGACGTTTACTAAACAAACAACTTTGTTAATTGAATTCCATTTAATAAATTTCACAATTTCGTTAATCAAAGCTTGATATCTCGTAAGTGAAACTCGAAGTTTCTAACCAGCGCTCAATCATGCAATTGAGCCCTATCTCTCACAGAGTGAGGGAGCCAACCAGACAATCGATCTAGTCATCGAATGACTCGAATGTCTCTAATCTGTGTCATCGACATAAGCAAGCGCTTTGGCTCCATTCCACTCCCCGGGGTGAGAATGAGTCGAGTTGAACTTAGTCTTTGAAAGACAGATTAGGCATTTGCTTTGAAAAACTTAAGTGTTCAATTCTATAAATGGAATTGAATTCTAATTTTGATCCAGTGATATCCGTGTGTCCACTTTATCCGATAGGGAGGATGACACTAAAGCCAACTCGTAAGCGACACACATCACCATCAAAACAGAGAATGGAGACCGCGGGATTGTTTCCAATCCCTCTCCCACTTAGTTTTTACGAAAGGGATAACATTTACATGCATATAAAATTAAAGCATAATAAAGCACGTAAACACACAAGAAGCATTTAACGTGGCCCGATTATTATGGCCTTTAAAATTCTCCGATGCACGTCTTCTCGGATCTTCGTCTCGTTGCTCGTCTAGGTCTCGATCCACCACCGACTCGTCTAAGGGCCAAGAGACGAACCCCTCCCACTGGAGTATCATCCCGGGCCTCGACGAGCGATCCGTGGTGTCCGTCGAACCCCCGCGGAGCTGCTGCCCGAAGTCCATCGAAACGGCGACCGCCATTTAGGAAACGGCGACCGCCGTTTGCCCTTCAGCAGACCGCGGGTTCGACTTCTCGACCCTCGTTCGTCCGGCCTTCGATCTCCTCTCGATTCACCAAGCAGCAGCAACATTACATAACAAAGCTAGCTACTTCCGGCATCGATCCTATACATATCGATCGATCCTATACACCCGGATAAACGAAAAACGAAAAGTAAAACCTAAACGACTCAACCCGTCGTTTTAACTATTACAAGCAAGCAACGATAAAACCAAAAGATCTCGACAACCCCGAGAGTTTAACAAACCACAAAAATACAGTACATCCAACATGACCATAATAATCGGGTTCGAACCTGCAAAAACGAATCTAGCAAAAATACAACGAACGTACAAAACCGGCTCTGATACCATTTGTTGGAAATCGACTACCCGGGATGCGTTCGTTCGATCGCTCGAACATCTGAACGATCCCAGTCGACCTCCAGATCCGCTACTCCGTCCACGTGCCCAGCCCGTGCCCCGATTCACGCCCAGCCGTTGCCCCGGAGGACAACCGCGCGAGCCGGAGCGGGCTGCCCGAAAAAGAGCAAAACGGCGGTCGCCGTTTAAGAAACGGCCGTCGCCGTTTGTCCTTCAGCAGCGCGGACAGCAGCGCGATCTTCTATTCCGGGCTCGTTTCCGGGTCGTTTTTTCTCATCCGACTACCGATCCGAAGGTCCTAGAACCCCCAGTAGTCGAGAAATACAACCCATAACCCCAGAACCCGATCTACGTTCATGTATGATCAACGAGAAAATAGATCGAATGAAATAGCGGAATAGAGAATTCGATCTCATACCTCTCGGTCGATTGTTGAGACCTTAGCGATTGCTAGTGTATGGCTCTTCCCTTGATCCAACCGTTGTGTGGGCAACGATCCGTTGGGTCTCCCTTTTTCTGCTTCTCAGATAAACCACCGCAATAATCTTTTTACTATTCTGTGTAAAATAATTGCGCAAAGGCTTTATTAATTTTTACAGAAGAAATTATATTTGCGCTAACGCAATTAATTTCTGCTGCAAAAAAGAATGCGGCGAATGATAGGTTTAGGAGAGGCAAAGGGGGGGGCGTTTAAATAGAGTTACACTAGGGACCTCTTAGGTAAATAAATTCAAGGCTAAAATGCAATATTAATTAACTTGGAGTCCTTAAAAGGAAATCCTTAATTAATTACATTTTTAATTATTATTAATTCCACTAAATAATAATAATTGAATTCCCGAAATTTATTTAATATTATTTCAACAATAATAATTCCGCCGAAATTACATAAACGACTTTCCCCGTGTTTAAGATATCGAACGTCCACGAATTTATTTAATTACTAATAATTAAATTAATTCGTTTCTTATAATCCGAGACTAGTACCACTCATCCTTATTATCATGTGGAACAAATCCACCTGCAGGGTTTACATGATAAACTTTATGAGCTCATCTCGGGGACGTAATCAACCCAATAAACGGGACACGGTTTCCTGTCTATAATCTATAGCATGTCGTGCGTACAATTACGATTCCCAATTTACCGAGAATCTCGACTAATCAATTAGTCTCACTCATTGGCAAGTTAAAGAACCGAGAATTGGACACACGCACCTATAATTATATAGGGATTAGGAATTCGTATATCCGTAATATCTGAGGTCTAGTTCGATTACTGAGATTAGTATAAATCGAACGCCCTCCCGTGGTCCTGCTCAATACACCAAGTGTACGAGTGTGACATGATAGTCAAGACCGACTATCTACCAGTCACACAACGACGTACCAATGGATTGTCCCTGTCCATCTAAGTCGTGAGCTACTGTTCGATAGTATACGAGTAACCGACAGTATGATCTTCCGCGTGTCTCCTCACGCCATACTGTCTACAACGTATATATCTAGGACTATTGCATAAAGTACATGAAAGACAAAATGCCGACAATTTGATTAATAGATAATAAAACACAGATAAGGAGTTCCATATTGTCACTAAACTAGACATTTAGAATATAACTCCATCATTATTGTATTCAAGTTTAGGATTTTAGGTTTTTGTTTTTAGGGTTTTTGTTTTAGGTTTTAGGGTTTAGAATTTTAGGGTTTAATATTTAGTTTTAGAGTTTAGGGTTTTAGTTTTTAGGGTATAGGGTTTTGTCTTTAAGTTTTAGTGTTTAGAGTATTAGGATTTAGGGTTTAGTGTATTAAAGTTTAGGGTTTTAGAATTAGTTTTTAATGTTTAGTGTTTAGATTTTTTTTAAAATTTTAGGGTTTTGAGTTTTTCGGTTATATGCTTAGTTTTAGGGTTTAATTTTAAGGTTTAGGGTTTTAGGTTTTAGTTTTTAGGGTTTTTGTTTTTGGTTTTAGGGTTTAGAATATTAGGGTTTAATGTTTAGTTTTAGGGTTTAGGGTTTAAATGTATTCAAGATTAGGGTTTTAGTTTTTAGGGTTTAGGGTTTTTGTTTTAGGTTTTAGGGTTTAGAATATTAGGGTTTAATGTTTACTTTTAGGGTTTAGGGTTTTAGTGTATTCAAGTTTAGGGTTATAATTTTTTAGGTTTAGGGTTTGGTTTTAGGTTTTAGGGTTTACAATTTTAGTTTTAGGGTTTAGGGTTTTAGTGTATTAAAGATAAAGGTTTTTGTTTTTAGGGTTTAGAGTTTCGTTTTTATGTTTTAGTGTTTAGAGAATTAGGATTTAGGGTTTAGTGTATTAAAGTTTAGGGTTTTAGATTTAGTTTTTGGGGGTTAGGGTTTAGGGTTTTTGTTTTCAATTTTAGGGTTTAGGGTTTTAGATTTAGTCTTTAGGGTTTAGTGTTTAGATTTTTTAAAAAATTTTAGGGTTTAGTGTATTAAAGTTTAGGGATTTAGATTTAGTTTTTAATGTTTAGTGTTTAGATTTTTTTTTAAATTTTAGGGTTTTGAGTTTTTCGGTTATATGCTTAGTTTTAGGGTTTAATTTTAAGGTTTAGGGTTTTAGGTTTTAGAATATTAGGGTTTTTGTTTTAGGTTTTAGGGTTTAGAATATTAGGGTTTAATGTTTAGTTTTAGGGTTTAGGGTTTTAGTGTATTCAAGATTAGGGTTTTAGTTTTTAGGGTTTGAAGTTTTTATTTTAGGTTTTTGGGTTTAGAATATTAGGGTTTAATGTTTACTTTTAGGGTATAGGGTTTTAGTGTATTCAAGTTTAGGGTTATAATTTTTTAGGGTTAGGGTTTTGGTTTTAGGTTTTAGGTTAGTTTTAGGGTTTAGGGTTTTAGTGTATTAAAGATTAAGGTTTTTGTTTTTAGGGTTTAAGGTTTCGTTTTTATGTTTTAGTGTTTAGAGAATTAGGATTTAGGGTTTAGTGTATTAAAGTTTAGGGTTTTAGATTTAGTTTTTAGGGTGTAGGGTTTTTGTTTTCAATTTTAGGGTTTTGAGTTTTTGGGTTATATGGTTCGTTTTAGGATTTAATTTTAGGATTTAGGGTTTAGGGTTTTATTGTATTCAAGTTTAGGGTTTTAGGTTTTTGTTTTTAGGGTTTTTGTTTTAGGGTTTTAGTGTATTAAAGATTAGGGTTTTTTTTAGGGTCTAGGGTTTTGTTTTTATGTTTTTGTGTTTAGAATATTAGGATTTAGGGTTTAGTGTATTAAAGTT
>CATPAB010000243.1:75000-127500 GCA_954870475.1 Euphrasia confusa | reverse complement strand
CCTAAACCCTAAACCCTAAACCCTAAACCCTAAACCCTAAACCCTAAACCCTAAACCCTAAACCCTAAACCCTAAACCCTAAACCCTAAACCCTAAACCCTAAACCCTAAACCCTAAACCCTAAACCCTAAACCCTAAACCCTAAACCCTAAACCCTAAACCCTAAACCCTAAACCCTAAACCCTAAACCCTAAACCCTAAACCCTAAACCCTAAACCCTAAACCCTAAACCCTAAACCCTAAACCCTAAACCCTAAACCCTAAACCCTAAACCCTAAACCCTAAACCCTAAACCCTAAACCCTAAACCCTAAACCCTAAACCCTAAACCCTAAACCCTAAACCCTAAACCCTAAACCCTAAACCCTAAACCCTAAACCCTAAACCCTAAACCCTAAACCCTAAACCCTAAACCCTAAACCCTAAACCCTAAACCCTAAACCCTAAACCCTAAACCCTAAACCCTAAACCCTAAACCCTAAACCCTAAACCCTAAACCCTAAACCCTAAACCCTAAACCCTAAACCCTAAACCCTAAACCCTAAACCCTAAACCCTAAACCCTAAACCCTAAACCCTAAACCCTAAACCCTAAACCCTAAACCCTAAACCCTAAACCCTAAACCCTAAACCCTAAACCCTAAACCCTAAACCCTAAACCCTAAACCCTAAACCCTAAACCCTAAACCCTAAACCCTAAACCCTAAACCCTAAACCCTAAACCCTAAACCCTAAACCCTAAACCCTAAACCCTAAACCCTAAACCCTAAACCCTAAACCCTAAACCCTAAACCCTAAACCCTAAACCCTAAACCCTAAACCCTAAACCCTAAACCCTAAACCCTAAACCCTAAACCCTAAACCCTAAACCCTAAACCCTAAACCCTAAACCCTAAACCCTAAACCCTAAACCCTAAACCCTAAACCCTAAACCCTAAACCCTAAACCCTAAACCCTAAACCCTAAACCCTAAACCCTAAACCCTAAACCCTAAACCCTAAACCCTAAACCCTAAACCCTAAACCCTAAACCCTAAACCCTAAACCCTAAACCCTAAACCCTAAACCCTAAACCCTAAACCCTAAACCCTAAACCCTAAACCCTAAACCCTAAACCCTAAACCCTAAACCCTAAACCCTAAACCCTAAACCCTAAACCCTAAACCCTAAACCCTAAACCCTAAACCCTAAACCCTAAACCCTAAACCCTAAACCCTAAACCCTAAACCCTAAACCCTAAACCCTAAACCCTAAACCCTAAACCCTAAACCCTAAACCCTAAACCCTAAACCCTAAACCCTAAACCCTAAACCCTAAACCCTAAACCCTAAACCCTAAACCCTAAACCCTAAACCCTAAACCCTAAACCCTAAACCCTAAACCCTAAACCCTAAACCCTAAACCCTAAACCCTAAACCCTAAACCCTAAACCCTAAACCCTAAACCCTAAACCCTAAACCCTAAACCCTAAACCCTAAACCCTAAACCCTAAACCCTAAACCCTAAACCCTAAACCCTAAACCCTAAACCCTAAACCCTAAACCCTAAACCCTAAACCCTAAACCCTAAACCCTAAACCCTAAACCCTAAACCCTAAACCCTAAACCCTAAACCCTAAACCCTAAACCCTAAACCCTAAACCCTAAACCCTAAACCCTAAACCCTAAACCCTAAACCCTAAACCCTAAACCCTAAACCCTAAACCCTAAACCCTAAACCCTAAACCCTAAACCCTAAACCCTAAACCCTAAACCCTAAACCCTAAACCCTAAACCCTAAACCCTAAACCCTAAACCCTAAACCCTAAACCCTAAACCCTAAACCCTAAACCCTAAACCCTAAACCCTAAACCCTAAACCCTAAACCCTAAACCCTAAACCCTAAACCCTAAACCCTAAACCCTAAACCCTAAACCCTAAACCCTAAACCCTAAACCCTAAACCCTAAACCCTAAACCCTAAACCCTAAACCCTAAACCCTAAACCCTAAACCCTAAACCCTAAACCCTAAACCCTAAACCCTAAACCCTAAACCCTAAACCCTAAACCCTAAACCCTAAACCCTAAACCCTAAACCCTAAACCCTAAACCCTAAACCCTAAACCCTAAACCCTAAACCCTAAACCCTAAACCCTAAACCCTAAACCCTAAACCCTAAACCCTAAACCCTAAACCCTAAACCCTAAACCCTAAACCCTAAACCCTAAACCCTAAACCCTAAACCCTAAACCCTAAACCCTAAACCCTAAACCCTAAACCCTAAACCCTAAACCCTAAACCCTAAACCCTAAACCCTAAACCCTAAACCCTAAACCCTAAACCCTAAACCCTAAACCCTAAACCCTAAACCCTAAACCCTAAACCCTAAACCCTAAACCCTAAACCCTAAACCCTAAACCCTAAACCCTAAACCCTAAACCCTAAACCCTAAACCCTAAACCCTAAACCCTAAACCCTAAACCCTAAACCCTAAACCCTAAACCCTAAACCCTAAACCCTAAACCCTAAACCCTAAACCCTAAACCCTAAACCCTAAACCCTAAACCCTAAACCCTAAACCCTAAACCCTAAACCCTAAACCCTAAACCCTAAACCCTAAACCCTAAACCCTAAACCCTAAACCCTAAACCCTAAACCCTAAACCCTAAACCCTAAACCCTAAACCCTAAACCCTAAACCCTAAACCCTAAACCCTAAACCCTAAACCCTAAACCCTAAACCCTAAACCCTAAACCCTAAACCCTAAACCCTAAACCCTAAACCCTAAACCCTAAACCCTAAACCCTAAACCCTAAACCCTAAACCCTAAACCCTAAACCCTAAACCCTAAACCCTAAACCCTAAACCCTAAACCCTAAACCCTAAACCCTAAACCCTAAACCCTAAACCCTAAACCCTAAACCCTAAACCCTAAACCCTAAACCCTAAACCCTAAACCCTAAACCCTAAACCCTAAACCCTAAACCCTAAACCCTAAACCCTAAACCCTAAACCCTAAACCCTAAACCCTAAACCCTAAACCCTAAACCCTAAACCCTAAACCCTAAACCCTAAACCCTAAACCCTAAACCCTAAACCCTAAACCCTAAACCCTAAACCCTAAACCCTAAACCCTAAACCCTAAACCCTAAACCCTAAACCCTAAACCCTAAACCCTAAACCCTAAACCCTAAACCCTAAACCCTAAACCCTAAACCCTAAACCCTAAACCCTAAACCCTAAACCCTAAACCCTAAACCCTAAACCCTAAACCCTAAACCCTAAACCCTAAACCCTAAACCCTAAACCCTAAACCCTAAACCCTAAACCCTAAACCCTAAACCCTAAACCCTAAACCCTAAACCCTAAACCCTAAACCCTAAACCCTAAACCCTAAACCCTAAACCCTAAACCCTAAACCCTAAACCCTAAACCCTAAACCCTAAACCCTAAACCCTAAACCCTAAACCCTAAACCCTAAACCCTAAACCCTAAACCCTAAACCCTAAACCCTAAACCCTAAACCCTAAACCCTAAACCCTAAACCCTAAACCCTAAACCCTAAACCCTAAACCCTAAACCCTAAACCCTAAACCCTAAACCCTAAACCCTAAACCCTAAACCCTAAACCCTAAACCCTAAACCCTAAACCCTAAACCCTAAACCCTAAACCCTAAACCCTAAACCCTAAACCCTAAACCCTAAACCCTAAACCCTAAACCCTAAACCCTAAACCCTAAACCCTAAACCCTAAACCCTAAACCCTAAACCCTAAACCCTAAACCCTAAACCCTAAACCCTAAACCCTAAACCCTAAACCCTAAACCCTAAACCCTAAACCCTAAACCCTAAACCCTAAACCCTAAACCCTAAACCCTAAACCCTAAACCCTAAACCCTAAACCCTAAACCCTAAACCCTAAACCCTAAACCCTAAACCCTAAACCCTAAACCCTAAACCCTAAACCCTAAACCCTAAACCCTAAACCCTAAACCCTAAACCCTAAACCCTAAACCCTAAACCCTAAACCCTAAACCCTAAACCCTAAACCCTAAACCCTAAACCCTAAACCCTAAACCCTAAACCCTAAACCCTAAACCCTAAACCCTAAACCCTAAACCCTAAACCCTAAACCCTAAACCCTAAACCCTAAACCCTAAACCCTAAACCCTAAACCCTAAACCCTAAACCCTAAACCCTAAACCCTAAACCCTAAACCCTAAACCCTAAACCCTAAACCCTAAACCCTAAACCCTAAACCCTAAACCCTAAACCCTAAACCCTAAACCCTAAACCCTAAACCCTAAACCCTAAACCCTAAACCCTAAACCCTAAACCCTAGACCCTAAACCCTAAACCCTAGACCCTAGACCCTAAACCCTAAACCCTAAACCCTAAACCCTAAACCCTAAACCCTAAACCCTAAACCCTAAACCCTAAACCCTAAACCCTAAACCCTAAACCCTAAACCCTAAACCCTAAACCCTAAACCCTAAACCCTAAACCCTAAACCCTAAACCCTAAACCCTAAACCCTAAACCCTAAACCCTAAACCCTAAACCCTAAACCCTAAACCCTAAACCCTAAACCCTAAACCCTAAACCCTAAACCCTAAACCCTAAACCCTAAACCCTAAACCCTAAACCCTAAACCCTAAACCCTAAACCCTAAACCCTAAACCCTAATACCCTAATACCCTAATACCCTAAACCCTAAACCCTAAACCCTAAACCCTAAACCCTATAAAAAATATATATAAAATCACATAAAATTGTAGATCTATAATTTCTTCCAAAAAAATGAATTAGATGACAATTGGTATACGCAAGGGGTGACAATTGTTTCCGATGGGTGGTCGAACGTAAAACACAACCCGTTAATCAACGTCCTCGGGTTTAATTGTAGAGGAGCCATGTTTTTCTATGCCGATGATTTCTCTGGGATTGAAAAAATGGCCGACGTGATTTCAAAGTATCTCCTCAAAGCAATTGACGAGGTTGGACCAAGAAATGTTTTGCAAGTAGTCACCGACAATGCCGCCACATGTAAACTTGTCGGGGAACTTATCGAAAAGGTACACAAAAATATGTTGTGGTTTGGATGTGTGTGTCATACCATTAATTTGGTGTTCAAAGATTTTCATAATTCTTTTGAATCGATGTGTGACGTATATAAAAGGGGGGGAAATAGTGAAGTTCGTCATAAAACATTCAAAAATTCTTGCGGAGTTTCGAAAAGAATCATCGCTTGAATTGTTGAAAGTGACGAAAACAAGATTTGTTTCTCATTATACTACCTTAAAAAGGTTGGCTGATTGTCGTGAATCACTTAAGACGTTAGTTGTGTTGAAGGTTTGGAAAGAATGGGTCAAAGGGCAAGATAGTGTTACTACTGCATGTGCTAAAGATGTGAGTGAAATAATACAAAATGAATTCTTTTGGGATGAAGTTGAAAATATATTGGCAATTACTAATTTACTAAGCCAATTTTCCTTGTGCTGAGGTTTTTGCCAATGGAGAAGGGGAGAAAATTGGAGAAATTTATGAAAAAATGGATTGCTTGGTTGGAGAGATTACAATGTGATGAAGGGAAATAAATACGAGTCCTCTTTGCCGATGATGGAAGAAATACTTATTAAAAGATGGGATAAGATGAATATCCCAAAGCACTGTCTCGGTTTTGCATTGAATCCTAGAATTTATGATCGGAGTTATTTGCAAACTTCGGCCCCTGAAGGATTTTTTAGAAGACCACCGAATCAAGATAAAGAAGTTGTGCTTAATGTCATGAAGGCATTCAAAAAAATTGGTGACAATGAAGATGAACAAAAATTGTTACGAGATCAATTCGTAGAATTTCATCAAAAAAGGGGGTGTTTGCATTGTCGAAGGCTCATGCCGATTCTATCAGTATGAGTCCTATTGATTGGTGGTCCACATATGGTGCACAAACTCCTGAATTGTCCGACATTGCAATGAAGGTCCTATGTCAACCAATAAGCAGTTCTTCGGCGGAGAGAAATTGGAGTACTTATTCTTTCATCCATAGCGTCAAAAGAAATCGGTTGAATTGTGAAAGGAGCTGATAAACTTGTTTTCATACATTCTAATATTTGAGCACTATCACGATCTACTCAAAGTTACAAGCAAGGTCCGCATAAGAAGTGAGATATCAATCCTAATAATTCTTCTCTAGTTGATCCACAAGAAGTGTTAGAAGACATGCGATAGAAATTGTTACTGGAGGATGATCAACCGCAGCCGAGCGAGAGTAAAAGAAAAACTACCGATTATGTTGGAACAAAGAAGAAAAAAATTAATTTTTAAAGTTGTTTGATTTTATTTATTTATGTTTTCAAAAATAATAATGCCAATAATAATTTTTTTTTTACTTTCAAGTTTCAAGAGTTTTTAATGTATTTTTTATATTATATTTTTATATATAATCAGCGTATAATTAAATCCATAATCTATTCCATCCGACTCTTTTTATCCGCCTCTTTCTTCATCTTCTTCTATTCTGCTCCTAAACCCTAATCCCTAATAGCCGCCGCCTTCGCTGCTCAAGAATGTTTATCCCCTTCCCGCCTCCATTAAAGAAAGACGATGAATCTTTCGGTGCTGGGAGAACTCCGGCGTCCTCCAAGGTAAGTTATTTTTCTCGTTTTTTTGAACTTTTTCTCTCTAACTCCGATTCGCTTGATTCGGCTGTTGGGCCGAATTAGGACCGAATCGAACTCGGATTCGGTACGGCCGAACCCGATCAGGAGTTCGGGGGGCTGAGGACTGAATCTTGTGACTATGGGCTATTATCTCTTTCTTCTCTTTTTTACATCATATTTTCATTATTTAAGTTGTACTTATAGTATTTTTCGGTGACTAGGCATATTTTTTATTTTATACAGGACACAACTGATTATGTGAAGGATGTGCTAGGTAGCACGGGACGGATACGTAAAACGGATACGGTAATACGGGAAAACGACAATCTTACAAAAATTAAGATACGGATATGTCGATTATTTTTTTATATTTTTTATATTTTTTTAATATATATAATTGCATATATTAAATACCATACTAATTACATTCATTTATTAGTCAATATATATTTTTGTATAATATTCCCAGAATATTAGCAATCATATTTAATAATTAATTAGTCATAATTGCTCAATTATGACTAAATAGAGCCATCTGCGTGGATCTCATTAAAACTTAATTTACCTAAAATAAAAAAAAATACTTCTCAAAAACGTTTTCTAAGTGTTTTCTCATGTTGGCGTTTCCGAAACGTCCTCAATACGGGGACGACGCCTATTTTGCCGTCCCCGTGCTTCTTAGAGGATGTGGATCTGAATAAAGTCTTATATTTGAAGGTTTTCGATACCGATCCAATCGCTCGATTACCTTGTTCGTGTGTTCGGAAGCGTATAAAACAATAGTACACGAACAACATGAAGATCTAGGCACACATTATATGTATAGACACGTTATATATATACATCCAATATATATAGAGAGAGAGATTAACGAGAACACTTACAACCGGTGTAGCGTGCCTCGTTGATGTTGATGAAGGTGGTGTTGAGTCGATTGAACCACCTGAAGGTTTTCGATACCGATCCAATCGCTCGATTACCTTGTTCGTGTGTGCGGAAGCGTGTAAAACAATAGAACACGAACAACATGAAGATCTAGGCACACATTATATGTATAGACACGTTTATATATATACATCCAATATATATATATAGGGATTAACGAGAACACTTACAACCGGTGTAGCGTGCCTCGTTGATGTTGATGAAGGTGGCGTTGAGTCGATTGAACCACCTTCATGGATCAGTCACTAGATTCTCTCCTTGTGAATGACCTCGTCACTCTTCTTGTCTAGATCGCACGGATGTTGAAGCCGCACAAATGGCCCGGCCTCTACGTGTTGCACACGAACCCGGATGACGAACACTTTGCTTGCTTGAGTCGGTTCTCTAAGAACACTCTCTCATTTATCTCTTTTGTGTGAATCTCGAAATTGGTCATCAAGTCATTGTGAAAATCAGATTTTCACTCCTTAACACCTTCATTACCACCTCCATCACTCCATTGCAACCCCCATATTGAATATGCACCATTATATCACATAATGGATGGTTAATGGGGAGGTGAAAGGTCATGTACACATCACTATGCCACAATGGCATAAGATGTGGTCCCTCTTGCTTGTGTGGCATGCCATGTCACACTATGTGACATGCATCCATGCAAGCCATGCAATGCATCCCATGCATGCATATAAATTCACGTAAATATTGATTCTAAATCAATATAATTAACAAGCATTGTACATCATCTACGAGTCCGTGTGTGACCCTGTAGGTATGATTTATCGATCAATATTATATTGTTCCCAACAATTAATATTATCGAATAATCATTAAACATCCAAAGACGACCTTATGACTTTATCGATTGCACACGTAGGATCGAATGACATATCCCAACAATCTCCCACTTGGCCTTCAGAGCCAGTGTGCTGCCAATTTCCTGTTGTCTCTTTATGTCTAAGTTTGAACTTGAGGTAAGAATCGAGTCATCCTCAATCGGTTCAAACCTTTCTTGGACTTTGAGACAGACTGTAAAACCAGATTTATCACTATGATACGAATTCGGACGTGGCCACGTATTTTCCACAGTCTCGACTCTCCAAGTGGCCGGTAAGACATATATCCCATTAAAATGGAGGACAATCCCATCTTGTCAATCCAAGCTCTCCCACTTGCTTCCTGATATACCCAATAACAAGTTTTATAACCTCTTTTTACGAAAGGCGTTTACTTGTATCAAAGTATACCATTTCACAATGGAATCACTCTGGACTACTCAGGTCAAAGGAAATTGCTCGACAGTCAATGAAATAGTATTATGACTCAAAATCTCAAATACTATTCCAGTCGGGTCTGTTCGATCATTAGCTCCCAGCTAATATCTATGTAATTGTACTTGATGTCCCACATCACTAGCCCATGAAGCGGCGCTATAGTACACATTACAAACTAGTTCATTGTATTATCGGTTTGCCCGTACTCGATTATACGAACCAGGAACAACTATATGATTCAAGTATATCAGTTCAACCATTGGGACTTCATTATTCGGTAAGTCGACCTCATAACCCAATTGATATCACTTTAATCATTTGGACAATTCATATAAATTAAACCATATTTATATAAAGAATTATGTATTATACATATGAGTGAATGTTTACCAAATCTCCAAAAGTATCTAATACAGTAATAGAAATCACAACCCATCTCTAAGATGTCTGATCTCTATTGCAGTCGTGAAAACCTCAAGCTTAAACTACTGAAGAGGTTTAGAAAACGGGTTTGCAACCTTACCAAAAGTTGCAACTTTATTATCTCGATGTCTCCACAAAACTATCTCCCAGATAATGTGGAACTTCCAGAGCACCAGTTTTAGACTTGTGGTGCTTCCTAGCTCATAGGCTTGCGCGATAACTCTACTATAAATAGAGAACTATCGGATGGGCTGAGCTAGTTACGCCACCTAGTTCATTCAAGAACTTTCAAATCCTAACTGCCAACATTACTGCATCCAATGCAATACTGTGCTCAGCTTCTGTAGTTTAATCAGCTATATTGCATTGCATGGAACTATTCCAGCAAATATCACCTCTAACCAGACAAAAGATATAACCAGATTAAAATCGGAAATAATCTTAGTCTGTTTTGAAGTTAGCATTCAAACAGCTTATTAATATCAACTCTTTTTATCTTCCAAAGACAACAAAATATTCTTTTGTCCATCTAAGGTACATAAGAATATTCCTAGTCGCAGTCTAACGCGCCTCACCTGGATTTCCTTGAAACTGACTCGTCATGCTCAAAGCATACGATACGTCCGGTCGTGTACATATCATGGCGTACATTATAGACCCTATTGCCGAAGCATAAGGAATGTTTTCCATCCTCTTTTGCTCATCAAGTCCCGTAGGGCCTTGCATCTTGCTAAGAGATGTGCCATGACTCATTGGAATGAGACCCTTTTTGGCGTCTTTCATTCTGAACTTATCAAGTACCTTATCAATATAGGTCACTTGACTAAGTCCAAACATCATTTTCGATCTGTTCCGACAGATCTTGATGCCCAATATGTACTGTGCTTCTCCAACATCCTTCATTGAAAAACAATTTCCAAGCCATTCTTTAATAGAATTAAGCATAGAAACATTATTTCCAATAAGGAGTATGTCATCGACATACAACACAATGTATACAACGTAACTCCCACTGTTTGTCTTGTAAAACAAGACTCTTCCGAGTTCCTCTGAAATCCAAAACCCAGTATGGATTCATTGAACTGAAGATTGCTACTCCGATATGCTTTGCTTTATTCCATAAATGGAATTATAAGATTGCATAATTTCTCAGCCTTATTAGGATCGATAAAACTATTTGGCTGTGTCAAAACACATTCTCTTCTAGAATCCAATTCAAGAAGTTAGTTTTAACATCCAATATTACCATAACTCATTATCAAGATGAGTAGCAATGGCTAAGATAATCTGAATGATTTAATCAAAGCAACTGGTGAAAGTTTTTCCATAATCCACCTCGTGAATGAAACTTTTACCATCAACCTTGCTTTGAAAACCCTAGGTTTTCCATCTGTCTGTTTAGATCTTAAAGATCTATTTGCATTCATTGGTTCTAACCCCGTGATGCAAATATATCATGTTCCAAACTTGATTATCAGATATTGATATCATCTCAGATTTCCTGGCACCATGCCAATTTTCAGTAGCTGGACTCGTCATAGCTTGGAATTAAGTCGAAGGTTCACCGCTTTCCAAAAGCATGAATTCATATCTCTCATTGGTCACAATACCTAAGTATCTGACTAAACGAGATATATGCCTTCTTGACCTACAAGGGCTGGTATGGTTTCCAAAACCATAGGAATACTCTCAACCCAGTCTTGAGTATTCATCATTGGTTGTTCCACTTGAACCTCGTTCAAGACAACCGAGCTCCCACTGACTTTCTAGGAAAGATTACTCTTTTCAAAAAAATCACTATCTCGAGCAACAAAATATTGTTCTCAGATAGATCGTAGAAGTTGTACCCTCGAGTTTCTTATGGACATACCATAAGGAAACTTTTATCCCATTTGAGTTCAAGCTCTATAGAGATAAATCTCGTCAGAGAAGCTTTTAGAACCTCAAATCTTGATGAAAACAATTTAGGGACCCTCCCTTTCCATACCTAGTATGGTGTCTTATCAACAGCTTTTGACAGCGTCCTATTCAGTGTATAAGTTGAAGTCAAGAATTGTGTGTTCCCAAAAGAGACCAGTAGTTCATTTAGACCTCTCATCGAATGGTCGAACTATATCTAATATAGTTTGTTTTCTCTTTTCCAAAACATAACCTTCATGTGCTTGTGAACTGATAGGTTCCACATACATCAGTATGGATTATCCCTAATTAATCACTCACATGTTCTCCTTTCTCCAAGAAAGATGACATTGTTATCTTTGTCCATCAAACATCATTCACATGTATCAAATGACTCCAAGTCAAATGATTCTAGAATGCCTTCTAAAAGAAGATTCGTTGCATGTTTAGATTTTGATCTAATCAACAATGTTACAGTTATGTCTCATTATTCGATTCGGCCTTTGGTGTTAATGTTATATATTATTTGTTGAGTTTAAAGTATAAATAAATAATGTAATAATCGTACCAAAACAAAGAATAGTTCACAATTAAAATAGTTATCAAACTATTTAAATAGTGAAAAACTAATCCATCAGTATCCAATACTGAACCAATATTCATTGTTTATTTAAGGTACGAAAAATACATAGTTATAATACTAAAACAAGGCCCTAAGGCAAAACAACATCATATGATCATACGACTAATGCAGCGACCTTCGCTCCATTTCTTGCTCGTAGATCGACATCTCTATTCACCAAACTTATACTTCTATGTAGTTCCTCCACATAAAAATGTGAGAACCATATTTGGCATCCAATACCCAAGAAGTAGAATTTGTGAAGTTTAATGTCTATATCATTAATACTTGAAGATGAAGCAACCCCGTTCTTCACATCTTCTTTGAACTTTTGGCAAATTCAATTATTCCCAATAATTGAGTCTCATTCAAATTTCCCATTCAAAATTAATACAATGTCAAAACGTGATAAATCGTAAGTGAAAAATCGAAGTTTTCTAACCAGCGATATTATCATGCAATTGAAGCCCTATCTCTCATAAAATATGAGGGAGCCAACCAGACAATCGTTTCACGCCATCCAATGGCTCGAAAGTCTCTAATTTGTGTCATTGATGAACTTAAGTGTTTTGGATTAAATCACTCCCCGAGGTGTAAATAATCCTAACCTTATAATCCATCAAATGAAAGACAAATTAGGCATTTGTTTTGAAATTGAATGAAATATGAATTTTTATATGTTTGCAAGTAGTGTCCAACACTTTTGCAGTAGACGCATTGAGATTCCCTAGGAAACCTAGTAGCCTTCTTGCCCATGCTCTTTTGAATACCCTATCCCATATCATAAGAATTTCCCTCTTAGGGTCCTTATCTATCGCCGGCTCAGCAGCCTTGAGCATCCCGTGGAGCTCACGAAGCGATTTCTTCAAACCATTCATGTGGAAATTTTAGCCTAAAGGCATTATAACCATCATGAGATTGAAGTATGAAATCGGTTTCCAAATAATCATCATAGGAAAAATCTAGGCGGTCACTTGAAGCAAATAATCCAATCATTTGTTGCACATGTGATTCCATAGATTTCCATTTTTCCAGCCTAGCTGAAGCGATGACCCTGGTCATACCGAACCGCTCAATCTTAGCATATTCCCCGAACATGCTATTGAGTTGTTCAATGATATCTTAGGTTCTGGTTATCTAACACATTTTCCTTGTCTTCATATATGAGGACCATCCTCAAATTACGTTGTGAATCAAGAAAATTTGTTCAATTTTTCATAATCAAGAATTGAACCAAACTTGAATTGGGTTGATATTTGACATGATAAACTATAAAAGTAAGATAACTAAAGTTTGTAAACATCCACAAAGCGGTAAACAAATAAGGTTGTCTAACAATTGTACTTATTTATTTCATTTTGTTCAATTGATATCCAATATCATTGTCCCTTAGAACAAAACGATCCCGAGATCCTCATCTTGCAAATCTTTAAGCCGACTGAGTCCGCACTTAAGTATTTCAAGATAGGTAGACATACCCATATCAATGATATCTAATATCACTCTCGGTCGATGAGAATCCCATTCTCATCTCATGTCTCGATAGCCACGCCTGCAGTGGATCTATCGATGAGAAAACCAAACTCACGTGTAAAGGTCTAACCTTTACTCCCACTTATCCCAAGATAACAAGTAGTACCCCGCTGAGGTGGACCTACCAACTTATGATCAAGGGCTTTATGAGTGTGATGCTTTGGACAAGACATTATACTTATTATTCTGGGAACATGCATGTTTAAGGTTGTATGTATGTTGGTTGAACATTTATAACATATATAAACCTAGAACTAGCACACCAAGCAATAAATACTCGAATGGCCCCTAAACCTCACAACACACAGAAAAAAGAACGAACGAAAAATAAGCAAAACTCCATGAGTAGCGCCCCGTACACCGAAACGTCGCCAAGCTGATTTTTGAGGGGGTAGACCGCTACCCCTAGGGTAGCGACCGCTACCTAATTCCAGGAGGTATTTTGGTCCGGGCAGCGATCGAGGAGCGTTGCGCCTAGCGCTCGGGGTAGCGACCGCTACCCCTAGAGTAGCGACCGCTACCTGCTCCAGAAGCTGAAAAAACACTTCTTCTTGCTTCGTTTCTCTTCGTTTTCGTCGGTGCTCCGAGATCCAAGGTCGGTCCGTAGATCAAATCCACTGCTTACAAGTTGTACAATACATATGTAAAAGAAACCTATATATTACAAATGATTCTAAGGTACACAGTCCTCCAAATTACAACTGATTCCAATGCACGCAGGCCTCAAAACTAAAGCCATTCGGTACGTAAAAAACACGATTGCATTCACCCAACCACTATCTGTGGTTGGCCTTACATCTAAGACAAGCAATCAACACCACAACAAAGAAGCACATAAGAGAAATTATGTTGTTTAAAATTGTGTCCAACACAAAACATGTGCACGAGCCCTAGGCTCTGATACCAATTGAAGATTTTCGATACCGATCCAATCGCTCGATTACCTTGTTCGTGTGTGCGGAAGCGTGTAAAACAATAGAACACGAACAACATGAAGATCTAGGCACACATTATATGTATAGACACGTTTATATATATACATCCAATATATATATATATATATATATATATATATATATATATATAGGGATTAACGAGAACACTTACAACCGGTGTAGCGTGCCTCGTTGATGTTGATGAAGGTGGCGTTGAGTCGATTGAACCACCTTCATGGATCAGTCACTAGATGCTCTCCTTGTGAATGACCTCGTCACTCTTCTTGTCTAGATCGCCCGGATGTTGAAGCCGCACAAATAGCCCGGCCTCTACGTGTTGCACCCGAACCCGGATGACGAACACTTTGCTTGCTTGAGTCGGTTCTCTAAGAACACTCTTTCATTTCTCTCTTTTGTGTGAATCTCGAAATTGGTCATCAAGTCATTGTGAAAATCAGATTTTCACTCCTTAACACCTTCATTACCACCTCCATCACTCCATTGTAACCCCCATATTGAATATGCACCATTATATCACATAATGGATAGTTAATGGGGAGGTGAAAGGTCATGTACACATCACTATGCCACAATGGCATAAGATGTGGTCCCTCTTGCTTGTGTGGCATGCCATGTCACACTATGTGATATGCATCCATGCAAGCCATGCAATGCATCCCATGCATGCATATAAATTCACGTAAATATTGATTCTAAATCAATATAATTAACAAGCATTGTACATCATCTACGAGTCCGTGTGTGACCCTGTAGGTGTTATTTATCGATCAATATTATATTGTTCCCAACAATTAATATTATCGAATAATCATTAAACATCCAAAGACGACCTTATGACTTTATCGATTGCACACGTAGGATCGAAGGACATATCCCAACACCACCTTCATGGATCAGTCACTAGATGCTCTCCTTGTGAATGACCTCGTCACTCTTCTTGTCTAGATCGCCCGGATGTTGAAGCCGCACAAATGGCCCGGCCTCTACGTGTTGCACACGAACCCGGATGAGTTTCTGAAATTGCCGGTTGAACTTTGAGACGAAGAACACTATAATCTTGCTCTCCTTTTGGTGATTTCGAAATTATGTGAATTAGCTAAGATGAAAATCTGATTTTTCATCACATATATCATCCCATAATGTGCCTCATTATGTCCATAATAATTCCACATTATTATGAGACCATAATGCCTCATTAGTGGGCATGTGAAGAGACACCATGTTCTCTTATGCCACATATGCTCAAATGTTCTCCAAGAGACATGTATAAGTGGCATGACATGTCACTCCAAGTGACATGTACACATATTAAATCACTCATTAATACAACTCTAGTTTATATATTAATATCTATACATATTAAATATAAACCTAGTTTATATTAATGCATGTATAATAATATAAAACTTAGTTAGTATTAATATACCTACATTGATTTCTAAAATCAATATAAATTCAACCAATTTAATATAAACCAAGTTTATATTAATACATATATATGTTGATTTCTAAAATCAATATATATAATCCAACTAATTTCAGTCCTTAATCCGATTCATGTGTGACCCTGTAGGTTTGATTATTGATAAATATATTATTACTCTAAGAAATAACATTATCAATACATCAATTAACATCCGAAGACGACCTTATGACTTAATCGATTGCACACATGGGATCGAAGGACATACACCAACAATCTCCCACTTGGCCTTCAGAGCCAGTGTGGTGCCAATTTCCTGTTGTCACTTTATGTCTAAGTTTGAACTTGAGGCAAGACTCGAGTCATCCTCAATCGGTTCAAACCTTTCTTGGACTTTGAGACAGACTGTAAAACCAGATTTATCACTATGATACGAATCTGGACGTGGCCACGTATTTTCCACATTCTCGACTCTCCAAGTGGCCGGTAAGACATATATCCCATTATAAAAATGGAGGACAATCCCATCTTGTCAATCCAAGCTCTCCCACTTGCTTCCTGATATACCCAATAACAAGTTTTATAACCTCCTTTTACGAAAGGCGTTTACTTGTATCAAAGTATACCATTTCACAATGGAGTCACTCTGGACTACTCAGGTCAGAGGAAATTGATCGACAGTCAATGAAATAGTATTATGACTCGAAATCTTAAATACTATTCCAGTCGGGTTTGTTCGATCATTAGCTCCCAGCTAATATCTATGTAATTGTACTTGATGTCCCACATCACTAGCCCATGAAGCAGAGTTATAGTACACATTACAATCTAGTTCATTGTATTATCGGTTTGTCCGTACTCGATTATACGACACAGGAACAACTATATGATTCAAGTATATCAGTTCAACCATTGGGACTTCATTATGCGATAAGTCGACCTCATAACCCAATTGATATTACTTAATCATTTGGACAATTCATATAAATTAAACCATATTTATATGAAGAAATATGTATTATACATATGAGTGAATGTTTATAAGATCTCCAAAAGTATATAATACAGTAATAGAAATCACAACCCATCTCTAAGATGTCTGATCTCTATCGCAATCGTGAAAACCTCAAGCTTAGACTGCTGGAGAGGTTTAGAAAGCGGGTTTGCAACCTTACCAAAAGTTGCAACTTTATTATCTTGATGTCTCCACAAAACTATCTCCCAGATAATGTGGAACTTCCTGAGCACCAGTTTTAGACTTGTGGTTCTTCCTAGCTCATTGGCTTGCACGATAACTCTACTATAAATAGAGAACTATCGGATGGGTTGAGCTAGTTACGCCACCTAGTTCATTCAAGAACTTTCAAATCTTAACTGCCAACATTACTGCATCCAATGCAATACTGTGCTCAGATTCTGTAGTTTAATCAGCTATATTGCATTGCATGGAACTATTCCAGCCAATTTCACCTCTAACTAGACAAAAGATATAACCAGATTAAAATCGGAAATTATCTTAGTCTTTTTTGAAGTTAGCATTCAAACAGCTTGTTAATATCAACTCTTTTTGTCTTCCAAAGACAACAAAATATTCTTTAGTCCATCTAAGGTACATAAGAATATTCTTGGCCGCAGTCTAATGCGCCTCACTTGGGTTTCCTTGAAACCGAATCGTCATGCTCAAGGCATACGATACGTCCATTCGTGTACATATCATGGCGTACATTATAGATCCTATTGCCGAAGCATAATGAATGTTTTCCATCTTCTTTTGCTCATCAGGTCCCGTAGGACATTGCATCTTGCTAAGAGATGTGCCATTAATTATTGGAATGAGACCCTTTCTGGCGTCTTTCATTCTGAACTTATCAAGCACCTTATCAATATAGGTCGCTTTACTAAGTCCAAACATCCTTTTCTATCTGTTCCGACAGATCTTGATGCCCAATATGTACTGTGCTTCTCCAAGATCCTTTATTGAAAAACAATTTCCAAGCTATTCTTTAATAGAATTAAGCATAGAAACATTGTTTCCAATAAGGAGTATGTCATCGACATACAACACAATGTATACAACGTAACTCCCACTGTTTGTCTTGTAAAACAAGACTCTTCCGAGTTCCTCTGAAATCCAAAACCCAGTATGGATTCATTGAACTGAAGATTGCTACTCCGATATGCTTTGCTTTATTCCATAAATGGAATTATAAGATTGCATAATTTCTCAGCCTTATTAGGATCGATAAAACTCTTTGGCTGTGTCAAAACACATTCTCTTCTAGAATCCAATTCAAAAAGTTAGTTTTAACATCCAATATTACCATAACTCATTATTAAGATGAGTAGCAATGGCTAAGATAATCTGAATGATTTAATCAAAGCAACTGGTGAAAGTTTTTCCATAATCCACCTCGTGAATAAAACTTTTACCATCAACCTTGCTTTGAAAACCCTAGGTTTTCCATCTGTCTGTTTTGATCTTAAAGATCTATTAGCATTCATTGGGTCTAACCTCGTGATGCAAATATATCAAGTTCCAAACTTGATTATCAGATATTGATATCATCTAAGATTTCATGGCATCATGCCAATTTTCAGTAGTTGGACTCGTCATAGCTTGGAATTAGGTCGAAGGTTCACCGCTTTCCAAAAGCATGAATTCATATCTCTCATTGGTCACAATATCTAAGTATTTGAATAATAGAGATAGATTTATGTCTTTCGGACCTACGAGGGCTGGTATGGCTTCCAAAACCATAAGAATACTCTCAACCCAGTCTTGAGTATTCATTTTTGGTTGTTTCACTTGAACCTCGTTCAAGACAACCGAGCTCCCACTGAATTTCTAGGAAAGATAACTCTTTTCAAGAAAATCACTATCTCGAGCAACAAAATATTGTTCTCAGATAGATCGTAGAAGTTGTACCCTCGAGTTTCTTATGGATACATTAAAGAAACTTTTATCCCATTTGAGTTCAAGCTCTATAGAGATAAATCTCGTCAGAGAAGCTTTTAGAACCTCAAATTTTGATGAAAACAATGTAGGGACCCTCCCTTTCCATACCTAGTATGGTGTCTTGTCAACAGCTTTTGACAGCGTCTTATTCAGTGTATAAGTTGAAGTCAAGAATTGTGTGTTCCCAAAAGAGACCAGTTGTTCATTTAGACCTCTAATCGAATGGTCGAACTATATCTAATATAGTTTGTTTTCTCTTTTCCGAAACATAACCTTCATGTGTTTGTGAACTGATAGGTTCCACATACATCAGTATGGATCATCCCTAATTAATCACTCACATGTTCTCCTTTCTCCAAGAAAGATGACATTGTTATCTTGTCCATCACATATCATATACTTGTATCAAATGACTCCAAGTCAAATGATATTAGAATGCATTCTAAAAGAAGCTTCGTTACATGTTTAGATTTTGATTTGATCTAATCAACAATGTTTCAGTTATGTCTCATTGAGACTTATTCGATTTGGCCTTTGGTGTTTAATGTTATATATGATTTGTTAAGTTAAAGTATACATAAACAATATAATAATCGTACCAAAACAAAGAATAATTCACAATTAAAATAGTTGTCAAACTATTTAATAGTGAAATCTAATCCATCAGTATCCAATACTGAACCAATATTCATTATTTATTGAAGGTACGAAATTACATGGTTATAATACTAAAACAAGGCCATAAGGCAAAATAACATCATATGATCATATGGCTAATGCAGCGCCCTTCGCTCTATTTCTCGCCCGTAGATCGACATCTCTACTCACCAAACTTATACTTCTATGTAGTTCCTCCACATACAAATGTGAGAACCACGTTTGGCATCCAATACCCAAGAAGTAGAATTTGTGAATTTTAATGTCTATATCATTAATACCTGAAGATGAAGCAACCCCGTTCTTCACATCTTCTTTGAACTTTGGGCAAATTCAATTATTCCCAATAATTGAGTCTCATTCAAAATTATCTCAATGTCAAAACGTGATAAATCGTAAGTGAAAATCGAAGTTTTCTAACCAGCGATATTATCATGCAATTGAAGCCCTATCTCTCATAAAATATGAGGGAGCCAACCAGACAATCGAATTACGCCATCACATGGCTCGAAAGTCTCTAATTTGTGTCATTAATGAACTAAGTGTTTTGGATTAGATCACTCCCCGAGGTGAAAATAATCCTAACTTTAGAATCCATCATATGAAAGACAAATTAGGCATTTGTTTTGAAATTGAATAAAATATGATCTTCTACATATTTGCAATTAGTGTCCAACACCTTTTGCAGTAGATGCATTCAGATTCCCTATGAACCTTAGTAGCCTTCTTTCCCATGCTCTTTTGAATACCTCATCCTTTATCACAAGAATATCCCTCTTAGGGTCCATTTTTTAATTGACGAGTCTCATCTTAGAAAAATTAGGAGATCACTTAAAGCAAATAATCCAATCATTTGCTGTACATGTGGTCCTTATAGATTTCTCTTATTCAGCCTAGCTGAAGCGATGACCCTGGTCATTCAGAACTGCTCAATCTTAGCATATTCCCCGAACATGCTATTGAGTTGTTCAATGATATCTTAGGATGTGGTTATCTAACACATTTTCCTTGTCTTCGTGTTTGAGGACCATCCTCAAATTACGTTGTGAATCAAGAAAATTTTGTTCAATTTTTCATAATCAAGAATTGAACCAAACTTGAATTGAGTTGACATGATAAACTATAAAAGAAAGATAACTAAAGTATGTAAACATCCACAAAGCGGTAAACAAATAAGGTTGTCTAACAATTGTACTTATTTATTTCATTTTGTTCAATTGATATCCAATATCATTGTCCCTTAGAACAAAACGATCCCGAGATCCTCATCTTGCAAATCTTTAAGCCGACTGAGTCCGCACTTAAGTATTTCAAGATAGGTAGACATACCCATGTCAATGATATCTAATATCACTCTCGGTCGATGAGAGTCCCATTCTCATCTCATGTCTCGATAGCCACGCCTGCAGTGGATCTATCGATGAGAAAACCAAACTCACGTGTAAAGGTCTAACCTTTACTCCCACTTATCCCAAGATAACAAGTAGTACCCCGCTGAGGCGGACCTACCAACTTATGATCGAGGGCTTCATGAGTGTGTTGTTTTTGGACAAGACATTATACTCATTATTTTGGGAACTTTCATGCATAGGTGTTTATATGTAAGTTGAACATTTATAACATAAAACATCCTATAACTAGCAAAGCAATTAAATACGCAATCGAAAGGCCCCTAGAACCTCACAACTCTCAAATGAAAAGATTAAAAGCAACAAAATAGGCCTTGAACATCTTCTGGACTGGTCCGCGCCCGCCGTTTCAGTTCCACGCCCGCCGATTTAGGTCAACCTTAGTTCGTACCCCAAAAACCACGAACGGCGCCCGCCGTTTCACAAACGGCGCCCGCCGTTTCACAAACGGCGGTCGCCGAACACCACCGGCGGTCGCCGTTTCCAAAACGGCGCCCGCCAAAAGGGTACAGAATCGGGGCTGACCTGAAAAGAGCCTTTCGGCGGTCGCCGTTTCCAAAACGGCGCCCGCCGAATCCATTCGGCGCCCGCCGGAGCACAAACGGCGCCCGCCGTTTTGCTCCAGCAGCCCGGTTTTTGCCCGTTTCGCTTCGTTTTGCTTCGTTTCTTCTCGTTTTCGCCGGAGATCCGATATCCAATGTCGATCCATGGATTCAATCCATTGCTTACACATTGAACAATACATTTTTGAATAGAAAAAACCTATCTATTACAAAAGATTCCAAGGGACGCAGCCCTCCAAAACTATGGCCAATCGTACGTAAAAAAACGACAATTCCATTCACCCGACCACTAACGGTGGCCGGCCTTATATCTAAACACATAATCACATAATCACATAAAACAATTAAGTCAATTATGTTGATTTAAACATATTGTGTCCAACATAAAAGTGTGCACGAGCCCTAGGCTCTGATACCAATTGAAGGTTTTCGATGCCGATCCAATCGCTCGATTACCTTGTTCGTGTGTGCGGAAGCGTATTAAACAATAGTACACGAACAACATGAAGATCTAGGCACACATTATATGTATAGACACGTTATATATATACATCCAATATATATATAGAGAGAGATTAACGAGAACACTTACAACCGGTGTAGCGTGCCTCGTTGATGTTGATGAAGGTGGTGTTGAGTCGATTGAACCACCTTCATGGATCAGTCACTAGATGCTCTCCTTGTGAATGACCTCGTCACTCTTCTTGTCTAGATCGCCCGGATGTTGAAGCCGCACAAATGGCCCGGCCTCTACGTGTTGCACACGAACCCGGATGAGTTTCTGAAATTGCCGGTTGAACTTTGAGACGAAGAACACTATGTTCTTGCTCTCCTTTTGGTGATTTCGAAATTATTTGAATTAGCTTAGATGAAAATCTGATTTTCATCGCATATATCATCCCATAATGTGCCTCATTATGTCCATAATAATTCCACATTATTATGAGATCATAATGCCTCATTAGTGGGCATATGAAGAGACACCATGTTCTCTTATGCCACATATGCTCAAATGTTCTCCAAGAGACATGTATAAGTAGCATGACATGTCACTCCAAGTGACATGTACACATATTAAATCACTCATTAATACAACTCTAGTTTATATATTAATATCTATACATATTAAATATAAACCTAGTTTATATTAATGCATGTATAATAATATAAAACTGAGTTAGTATTAATATACCTACATTGATTTCTAAAATCAATACAAATTCAACCAATTTAATATAAACCAAGTTTATATTAATACATATATATGTTGATTTCTAAAATCAATATATATAATCAACTAATTTCAGTCCTTAATCCGATTCATGTGTGACCCTGTAGGTTTGATTATTGATAAATATATTATTACTCTAAGAAATAACATTATCAATACATCAATTAACATTCGGAGACGACCTTATGACTTAATCGATTGCACACATGGGATCGAAGGACATACACCAACAATATTTTCGGTGAGTATGTAGGATAAATTTTGATATCCTTGAGACAATTCTAATGTTTAGCCAAAATTATTAACAACTTTGAAGTTGCCACAGAAGATTTGTATAATTGTCTTATTCTTCCCTACCCAGAATCTTGTTTTACATGACCTATTTCATTATAAAAGTGAGTGTTGTCCCAATATTCCTAGTTAGATGTAAGAATTTGTTTGCAAAAATGGCACACTCGTTCCCCTAAAAAACGTGTCTACGCTGCCTAGCCGCCACAATATGGCACCATGGGCTTCAAAATGTTGATATTTTTGCAAAAGTTTTTTTTTTTCTTCAACCCAAAATTTTTATTTTTGGTGTTATTATCATAAAATTTTTTATTTTGTTTAGGAAAATGTCAGTGAATTCAGCGAGCTATGGGCAACCTCGTAAATTGAATTTTGAAGAAAAATGTTGTCGATATTGTGCAAAGAAACTGCAAAGTCGAGTTGTAGGACCTCGTAGTCGAAACTTTCACAAGCTATTTTACTGGTGTGATGAGCACAAATTTGAGTCATGGTGCTACGCTACAAATGAAGAAGCTACTAGTGAACAGTTGGATAGGAACATGGATGTCGAAGAGGAGCTAAAAGTGAGTAAAGAGTTGAAGAAGTTGAGGGCTTCAAATGGAACTTTCCATTTGCTGTTTAAAATAATGTTAGTGGTTTTGTTCATAATTATGATTATTGGAATCATAATTATTGTGTTGCTCATGTGAGAATGTCCTGTGTTGTAATGCTACATTGGTTTCATTCATGTTGTGGTTTTATTCATGTTTTGTGTTTTAAGGTATTGTTGGAACATTGCTATGAAAACAATTTTGGTTTTATTTATGTTGTGGTTTTATTCATGTTTTGTGTTTTAAGTTATTGTAATGGTATATAGCTATGAAGACAATTTTGTATAATACTCTGATTTAGGCTCTGTTCTTTTGGACTGAAACTAACTGAACTTTACTGAACTGAACTGAACTGAATAGATCTGAACTGAACTGAACTGAACTGAATGAACCTGAACTGAACTGAACTGAAATTAAGTTCAAAATAAGAAACTTAAAATAATGAAAAACTAAAATTAGTATTGTTAAAATTTCAATATTTTGTATATTATAAACAATTTTATTATTTTTATTTTTATTTTTTTATGAGGTTAAAAAAATTAAAAAATGATTTACATTCTATAACTTTTATAGTTAATCGATAAATTCAAATAAATTATTCATGTGAATACTCAAACAAAGTATACGTATTTACGACATTATTTTTTTTGTTAGAAGTTTCGATATTACACAAAATTGTTCATGTAATTACACTATTTTTTTAGAAGTTTTGATATTACACAAAATTATTCATGTAATTATTAGCGATCGTATTGGTACGCCATTTCGAGATCGTAATGGTAATAAGAGTTGGAACGTGATGGCTTCTGCTCATTTTATAGTATTTTCACATTTATTAATGTGGGTTGGGAAGGGAGCGCCTATGATCTAACTGTATGGCGAGATTCTTTAACTGCCTCAAAATATGTTTTTCCACATCCACCGGAAGGTAATAATTAAATAAATTGCTTTATTTTATTATAGCACATTGTTTCTTTAATTTTGATGCAAAATTTATTTTACGTTGTAGGTAAATACTATTTGGTAGACTCTGGATATCTTAATACTCTTGGATATTTATCTCCTATTTGCGATCCCAACGTCAGATAATATAAGTATGGACCACCTAGAGAAATTTCAGAACATTTCAATTACCGACATTGTTAATTAAGAATGAAAGTTGAATGTACTTTTGGTCAGTTGAAAAAAAGGTGGAAAGTGTTGAAAATTATGCCTCAAATATCACAAAAGTATCAAATGTCAATTATTGTTTCTTGTTTCACACTTCATAATTTCATACGAATGCACGAGAGTGGTATTCCAATTATACATCATGATGTTGCCAGTGGGAGAACATATACAAACTTGGATGACAAAAATCGAATGAAGCTAATGTCTAAGGTAAGGATGGATATAGCCGAAGCTATTTGGAAAAATAACAACACCGAAGAGCATGAAGATGGAGTACAACAAAATGATAAGGAGGTAGATCATATGGAAGTAGATTGACAGATTGTTAAAATTTTGTAATTTTTGTGATTTTTTTCAATATTACAAAATTTTAATATTTATTAAAATTAATTATTATTATTATTATTATTATTATTGTTGTTGTTGTTGTTGTTGTTGTTGTTGTTGTTGTTGTTGTTGTTGTTGTTGTTGTTGTTGTTGTTGTTATTATTATTATTAAAAAACCGAACTGAAACTGAACTGAACTGAACTGAACGGATCTGAACTGAAATGAACTGAACTGAAATGAACTGAACTGAAATAAACTGAAATTAAGTCCAAAAGAACAGGGCCTTAGTTGTTTGTAAACAAAATGATCACCAAATAACATTCACAATAAAGACACATTTTTAATCCATACTAAAGGAAAATATCAAGTTTTGAACCATCTAAACTTAACAATCACTACACATGAAAAGACAAAAGTAGTGACTAAGTAGCATATTTAACAAAAGTACTTCACAAAATAACATCATCCTTGTTTCTGAAAACTAGATCATCCCCTTCCTGTTGCCATCCACAAACATCCTTTTTTTTTTTGCAGCTTTTTCTTTACATAGGCTTTGAACCACCCACAAAACTGAGTGGCTTTGAACCTCCCACATAACTGATTGGTTGAGATTGTAGCTGCTCCCATGGTGCACTGGATTGAAGATTGGTAGATATTTATAGTTGCTCCCATGGTGTAGGTCCTTGTATCATCCCACTGTTATTAACTTGACTTAACATTGCTTCAAACTCAGAATCATCCACATCCATTAATCTTTTAGACATTGGCTAATGAAACAACACATATATATGAACATAAATTAATTTGCACAAAAGTTACAACAAATGTATGAATATAGGGGCTAATCCGTGTATGTAGAAAATATTTTAATTTTTAATTAAATATAAAAAATGAAAACCAATAAAAACTTGACACGTGTTATATGCTTAAGAAAATCCCAATTTCGTTGTCTACGTAAACAGTTGACCGGTCAAGATTGTGTTTTTCTTGAAAAAAGACTAAATCTATTAATATATATATCCTGAATCACTTAAATCCAATTAGCCAATCAAAACAGTCAATTTTGCCAGCTAGACTAAAATGAATTCTATTGACCAATAAGAATGCCCTATTTCCCCTATAGCCAAACATTTTTCCTTTCAATTGAAAATCTATTGGCAAATAGGAATGATCAATTTCAATCAATTTCAATTGATTTCTCAATTTTATTATTTAATCAAATATAAAATATATTAAATATATTAAATATATTAATTGAGAAATCAATTCTGTATTAACTCTTCCGACTATTACGTTTGTCTTTTTGTCTTTCTCATCTTCCTAAACTGACTTTTCATTTACAAATTTCAAGCTCCTCTCCTTCTTTCGTTCCTTCCTTTTCGTTCTTCCATCATCCAAGTTTTTAATCTCATATTGTCAATCAAATTTTTTGTATCTTTTTATGTGTATATTGGGCTTTTTTGATTTCAATTTGAAGGAATTTCTCAATTTTTTATCCCTTGCCTTATCAGATTTGTTTACTGCAATTTCGATTACTTACTTTCTTTTATTTATTTGCAGATTTGCAGGGTCATCTTTTCCGAATCGAAGGTATTCCCAATTTCCCATCTCTTTTCTCAATCAATGTTTTTATTTTCTTTTAGAGTCTTCAGCTGTTCAGGATTGTGGACGTAGCTCTTCCAATATTCAGATCTTCAGGATATGGACGTAATGATTTTTTTATGAAACAATAATTTTTTTTTTTTTTATAAGGAGGAGAGACGAGAAACTCCACCCCCACCCGACCGGAGGTCCCTCGATCGGGTAGGATGTAAATCGAGGAATGTGCCCGAGTAGCAGACACCTGTGCGAGAGAGCCAACAGGTCGAACCCCAGGACAAACCTTCATAATATTTCAATGAAAATTTGTCCCACCCGAGATTCGAACCCTGCGTCGCCGGGGAATTACACCCACATCATCACAGGCCTTACCACTCGGCTATGCTCCTGGGGACTTTATGAAACAATAATTAATAATTATAAATGTCAATATTGAACAATATGATTTATTTTCAAGAATAATTAGATTGTTAAACAGATAAATAATTTAGATTCAATATGATCTCTTCTTGATAGTTGATGCTAATAATTATGAGTATTTAAAAGAGCAAGACAGCTGTTGAGTTTTTGTGTAAAAAAAACTCTGTGCCATGAAAATCAATTTAAGAAGTTGGTTATCTAATGGTAATTTTCACTTTAATGTATCCACTTCAATTTGTCTTTGTTAATATCATTAAGTTGTTAGTACTTCCATTCATGTATTTTTTTATTGTGTTTTTGATTAACTTTTCATCCATTGTTTCATATATTTCAGCGTTTCATATATATCTGGTGCGTTGCGTTCTTATCAATTGAATTGAACCAGTTCTTCGTTGTTTTATAGTTAAATCGATCAGAACCGAAATCTTCTTTTTAGGCTTCAATAATCGAATGAACTCGCTGGGGAAAATTCTGCGTTTTTGTTGTTTTAAGGCTTCTTTTTAGGCTTCAACTTTGTTGTTCATTAGCCTATATCAAGACATATTATTATTTTAATTTATTTCGTATTTGCTTTTGTATTTTCTAATTAAAAGGTTAATCGAGTGGAGCTAAACTTTTCGATTGAATTTACAGTTCTATTGTTTAAAGATGCTTAAATTTATTATCTTATATTTTTTTTAGCAACCACTGTTATAAGTTGAGTTATTTATAAGTGTTGTTCGTGTTCTTTTTTACTGTTGATTATGACTACTCAATTTTAAACCCGCGCATGCGATCAATACTGCAGTGCAAGTGAAGTGATTGGATTTCACTCGACCAGGTTTCTCTATGGAAGCCCAGGTGCGTGTACCTACTTATCATTGTGTTCCACGCGATTTGCATCTCTGTGAGGCAATTTGTCGAACAGGTTTTGGGCGCACGAGATGCTCTCCCTAATTTAACAAGGGCTGAATTCTTGGACGTGATTTCAACCAAATATGAACGTATGAGAACACTGCTAGCTTTTCATTATAGCCAATGTGAGATCTTTTAATTGAATTCCTATGAAATTGTTTTGGTGCATTCCTTTGGGTTTCAGTTGAAAATTGGCTTTTGCCTTATCACATGGTTCATCATGCTAACATTGATTGTTATTTCAGGTCTTTCCTCTTAAAGCTGAGCTTTTAAAGCCTTCAAAACAATTGGAAAGACACATAACTGATTGGTATGACTAATTCCACTATCCTGCTATGAAATCAAAGTATTATAAATGATCTTCCTCCTGTAAATGTAACTAGGATCATTTATTGCATTATTAAAAGAAGTTTTTTTTGAAGTTTTTTTTATTGAATATGTCAATGTTAGGTAGCTATCTTGCAGAGCTTACAAGATTTCAGTAGAGCTGAATTTAAAATGTCAAATGGATTTCTTGAAAAGCTTAAACATGTTTGGCAAGAAAGCTCCTCCAGAAAGGCTACATGAGCTAATTGAAATTATTGAAGGTCAAGCTGATCTGGATGCGGCATTTAATGTGAGTATCCTACTATCCTTTTCAGGTGTGTAATTTTCATTTTATTAAGTTTCATATGATTTTTTTAATTTCTATTGATTAATATAACGATTGCATTAGGGTCTTCGATATGGTAATAGGTATGTAATATAATAATATATCAGTTTATTTTATATATTCAACAATGCGAGCTTCTTGGGGTCATCAATCTGGTATCAGGTTAGCTCGCACGTTTTTTCGCTTTCGTTATTGATCACCGAGAGCAGTATGTTATGGAGGACGACAAGTCGAATCTCCCGGAATAAATAAATCAGGATATCTTAGTCGATGAGTTATTCTAAAACTCGCTTTTGTAAGTGTGTGTTTGTGTGTGTAGATATAGTAAATATATAGTTTTTGAGAACCTATTTTTTTCCATCCTTAGATGATAGCCTTGAATTTTCTACCTTACTTTTTTATTTTATTTTATTTGTAACTTATATAATTTGTTTAAAAAATGTTTATCAATAAATTATTGTATATCTTCAGTATCTATTGATCATTTAAATTGTTTTTTAATTACATACGTGAATTTTAATTACTGTACTCTTTTCAGGTCAGCTCCGATTCTGTACCCTTTTGGCGGGCGCCGTTTTGGAAACGGCGACCGCCGGTGGTGTTCGGCGACCGCCGTTTGTGAAACGGCGGGCGCCGTTCGTGGTTTTTGGGGTACGGACTAAGGTGGACCTGAATCGGCGGGCGCGGAACTAAAACGGCGGGCGTGGACCAGTCCAGAAGATGTTCAAGGTCTATTTTAATGCTTTTAATCTTTTTGTTTGAGAGTTGTGAGGTTCTAGGAGCCTTTCGATTACGTATTTAATTGCTTTGCTAGTTATAGAATGTTTTATGTTATAAATGTTCAACTTACATATAAACACCTATGCATGCAAGTTCCCAAAATAATGAGTATAATGTCTTGTCCAAAAAACATCACACTCATGAAGCCCTCGATCATAAGTTGGTAGGTCCGCCTCAGCGGGGTACTACTTGTTATCTTGGGATAAGTGGGAGTAAAGGTTAGACCTTTACACGTGAGTTTGGTTTTCTCATCGATAGATCCACTGCAGGCGTGGCTATCGAGACATGAGATGAGAATGGGACTCTCATCGACCGAGAGTGACATTAGATGTCATTGACATGGGATGTCTACCTATCTTGAAATTCTTAAGTGCGGACTCAGTCGGCTTAAAGATTTGTAAGATGAGGGTCTTGGGATCATTTTGTTCTAATTTATTAACATTTCAAAAACAAATGCCTAATTTGTCTTTCATTTGGTGGATTATAAGGTTAGGATTATTTACACCTCGGGGAGTGATTTAATCCAAAACACTTAAGTTCATCAATGACACAAATTAGAGACTTTCGAGCCATTGGATGGCATGAATCGATTGTCTGGTTGGCTCCCTCATTTTAATGAGAGATAGGGCTTCAATTGCATGATAAGATCGCTGGTTAGAAAACCTCGAGTTTTCACTTACGATTTATCACGTTTTTTGTCATTGAAATAATTGGGAACGACGATATTGGATATCGAATGAACAAAATGGAACAAATAAATTAGTTTTGCTGGATAACTTTGTTTGTTTACAGCTTTGTGGATGTTTACTTACTTAATTTATCTTTCTTCTGTAGTTTAATATGTCTGTCTCAACTCAATTCAAGTTCATCTCTATCTTGGAAAGAGAAAAGTTGAACAACACCAATTTCCTTGATTGGTGTTTCGCACGTTTTTGTGCGATATTTTCTATTGTTTTGTGTGACTTTCTTGTATTGTTTTTGTGCTTATTTTCGTCCTATTAATGTGATTATATGTTTATGTTGTCATGGTTTTGGTTTGGTAGAGTTTGGACGAGAATCGGGCGAAAACGAGAAGAAATACACGAAGAGGCTCATGTCGATTCCAGCTTTGCGCAGTCGTAGAAGAATGGCCATCCCCGATAATTCAGCCGTTGGATCATCCCCAAATTTCTACAGCCTGTAGAGGACCTCCAGATCTACATTATCAACGGTGTGTTTGGCTAAATAACAATCGGAGACGAAGATATAGCGCACCGACCAAAGGGAAGGAAAGCTGTTTTCGCTTGAAGAAATGAAGTGTAGAAAAGACCAAGTCCAAGGTGTCGGACGACATGAAGGCATTTTGGGAAGAAATGGACAGAGGGGTAACGCAGGTTCGACCCGCGATCGACGGAAATTTGTCGTACGACATGAATTTCCCGTCGTCCGACATTCCGGATTCCAGCACTGCGCGACTTTGGTAGAATTGAATTTCCCGCTTCGTTAACCGTTGGATTGGCCTGAAATTTGGACAGCATGTTCTCAACTTCAACATCTACAACTTCAACGGTTGGATCGACGATAGGATTTACGAGCTATTTCCAGTTACGCCCAGAACGCACCAGCACTTTCCATGGGCGAAAATTGAGAAGGAATAAAGTCTTGACTTATGTTTGACTTGTTTTAAGGGCTTTTTAGTATTTTGTTTAGTCTTTTGGATAAACTATTAATAGTTGTGTTTAGCTTGGAGAGAGTAGACCCCAATTAACAACTTTCATTTCCCCAATTTTATAAGATTGCATTTAGCTTCTTCTCCAAGCTTTCCACATCTCATTTTGTGTTCTTCAATTCTTCTACACAAATTCACGATCTAAATTCCGTACGTCGAGAATCCGACAAAATCTCATTCACAAACGTTGTTCACCTCATCGAGACGGACGTTTCCATCGGATTAGTTTCTTCTTGTGACAAGTTGAAGCTCGGTCCCGATTTTGGAAGCTTTTCTCGATCTACTCCTTCATCCATCGATTTCATTACTCCCGTGGTGAGATTCTCTTCGTTTTCTCTCGATTATGGCGTATTCGATTGTGGATTGTGGTTTTGATTGCTTGATTATGGCTAGCTAAACTTGTGTGAGGGTGTTTGATGAAATTCCTCAATGAATTAGAGTTGATCTTCTAAAGTAGCTCGATTTCTATTAATTGGACGATTACACCTCTCGATTTGTGGTCTCGTGTCGAACAACTTCGTGGTATATCGCTAGTGGACCATACGGTCGATGTGTAGTTAGACGATTATTGGTGAGGGAGAACGTGACAACACCGTGATCTCTTTAGTCCGATTAATAGTTAATTGAGAGTTTTTAAATCTAATTCAACTCTAGTTCGTTAGGAAGAGTAATCGGAACACCCTTGCTTTCCAACTCATTTACTTAAACTCGATCTTTAATTACTCGCTTTTAATTCTCGTTCGTAGTTATTAATCAAACAATCATTGCAAACCCCCTTAGTTTAATGATTTCTTTCCCGTTATGAAACTCGTACTTAGCATATACAAAACGATATTCACGTGCCGATAGCATTGCTCCTCGAGAGATCGACTCGGGGGATTTACGAACGTAAATCTTTCGATTTTATAAATAACTTTTGAGCAATCAAAATGGCGCCGTTGCCGGGGAGCAATTTAGGCGATGTGAATTGAATTTTGTGTTAGTTAAGTTCTTGTTTCTTTGTTTATTTTCCTTTTGTTTCTTTTAGTCCTTTCTCGTGTTATTGTTGCATTTTACACTCGGTGCGTGTAATCCTTTTCTTTGAGTGTTGTGTATGCAAGGTTGAAGATGTTCTCCCTTTCATACTTCCATCTCTCCTATCACGACCGAGTTGATCACATGGCTAGACGCAACGATAACCGAGATTATTACATTGATGATTATAATTACCCATCCGAGAGGGGTAGTTCTTCTTCAAGTCATCGGTACAATCAACGAGTTCATGAGCCATATCGCCGACCTCGGCAAACCGATGTTGAATATGAAGACGACCGAGATTATTCACCTCCTCGTCACCGGAAACACCTTGGGTATCGTGAGAATTCTTATGGCGAGAGGGAGTCCAAATCCCCACCTCCTCGAGATTATTGTAGGGAAAGAGAGGCATCCCAAGATCAAAACCGTGGCCACTACCGTAAGGAGAATGTTTGGAGTAGAAATGCATATCATCATCAACCTTCATTAAGGCAAGATACTAAACGTAGGTCTATTGGCGATTTTTCAAAACCACATCTCCACATGTCGGGGAGCCGCTATGATGATAAAGAACCTTATGAGAGGCACCGTTCCAACTCCTCTAGCGAAAGTCGTAAGCCGAGGGCCCGAGAAGAGAAGCTCACGTCCCAACATTTGTCTCAATTGCCTTCATTTTCCGGGTTGTCGAGTGAGAATGCGATCAAGTTCCTCAAGGACTTTTCTATTGTGGTTAACACCTTCCCATTGGACGGTTTTTCCAAAGATGAGTTGAAGGTTTGGTGCTTTTGCTATTGTATGAGGGATGAAGCTAGGGAGTGGTTCGCGAGTTTGCCATCTTGTTCCAAGTCTACATGGGATGGTATTTTTAAGCTATTCATTGATCAATATTTTCGAGAGGCACCAAGATCTCCCATGCCACTATCTCCTTCTTTGGACACTTTAATAGATGTGATTGAGGTTGAGCTAGATCACTTGCTCCTTGGAGTTATTCTCGATTATGTGGAAGAATCCTCATACCATGACTTGATTCCCGATGACGACCTTGATAGAGTTTCCTTGGTGATCACCTCATCGAAAGAGAAAGTTGTTCTAGTACCCAATGAGAGTAAAGAGAAATCAAATGTCCCGATGACCTTTCCTATCCTAGATATTCCGGGTGAGTCTCTTCTTGAAGCTCCGATTTCTTTGGAATATGGTACACCAATGCTCTCTCTTTTTGATAAGAACATGATATTGTCGGATGTGGGTGAGGTTAAAGAGACCTTAAATGTGGAGTATCCCTTGGAGTGTGATGTTGGGTTCTTAGATTACGAGGTGATACCTTATCCGGTTGATCTTGACGGGGATGTTGTTAAAGACACGGAGAAGGTTTTAGAAGAGCATGTTCATTGTGATTTCATGATTGAGATTCCTAATCCTTCTCCGGTTCCGGATGATCATGAGAAGAGGAAATCTTGGGGTTTTGGTCGGAGAATTTATGGTTTAGAGGATTTGGGAGTTGATATTGGATTCTACACTTCTTGTGTGCTCTCTCCCTTGTCTATTGAGACTCACGAGGACGATGATGGTGATCTCGACCCGCCTAAGCCGCCTAATCCGGGTAATATATTTATTGACATTATTCGCGGTTTGGGTGGGAGTGTATTGGATTTGAGTGCATTAAGGGCTAATGGTAAATATTTTGACGCTCGGTTGATTGATGATTGTTATGAAGAAGTTCATGAGCCATTGCCCGAAACGGTATTCCTTCGGAAATATAGTTCGATATTTTTAGAGGGTCCGGTAAATGAGAGACATGACTTTGGGTCGATGGACCCGTTTCCCGATTTATGGCGAGCCTTCACTTCTTCCCATTTGGAGGATCGAGCTCCTTTGGTCGAAATGCTTTACTTGAGGAAGTATAGCTCGATATTTTTAGCACCCGAGATGGAAGGAGTTTACTATCTACATCTAGATGCAAGTGTGGGGGAGATTGGTATGTCACACACTACTATTCGACATCTCACCATACGTGATCTAGTGCTCCCTACTCTCGAGGACCGTGCTCCC
Source organism: Euphrasia confusa (assembly GCA_954870475.1). NCBI lineage: Eukaryota > Viridiplantae > Streptophyta > Magnoliopsida > Lamiales > Orobanchaceae > Euphrasia > Euphrasia confusa. Next base: position 93,481 of record CATPAB010000243.1, on the reverse strand, counting down.
TTAGTCGAGTTAGTGTTCTTGAGAAAGTATAGTTCGATAATTTTAGCCTTAACACGGTAGAGCTCGGAGCCATAAACCGAGTGCCACGTGGGGGCAATCCCACGGACATCGAGCTAAAGACGAAAAACAAGCGCTTCTTGGGAGGCAACCCAAGGTTTTATCCTTTATGTTTGTTTCTCTTTTTGTAGGAGAGTGTGTGGATGCCCCGTGACTCGATGCATAAGCCCTTCGATGCGATGATTATCTCTTCTCGGCTACTTGTACCATTCCATGACCGAGCTCCATGATAGGATTGATGTTTTGTGTTTGAGGATGGATGTCCATTACCGCCCCGATGATTAGTCTTCGATTTGCCATGTCCGGTTCTCGCCATTCTAGGGAAGTTTCGTTATCCTTTCGTCTCTTTTCCCTTTATTTTTCGCATGAGGACATGCTTCTATTTTAAGTGTGGGGGAGGTTTTGTGGAATCTATCTTGTGTTTTGTTTTATGTTTATGTGGTTTGTAGGGATGTTTCCATTTTATTTTGGTGGATATTTTACCTTGGATTGTTTACATTTTGTGTGATGTTTGTATGTGTGGGGGGATTTTCCGAAACCTCGGTGAGTTTGAAATGATCGAAAATTGAAGTTCTTTCCGGTATAACCAAATTTTTTGAGAAATGGGCGAATATTTCAAAGTTGAATGTTGTGGTGAGTGAGTAAGTAATTTGGTAGTTTTAAACAAATTCGAATTTCTCAAAAGCCGATTGTGAGGTTTGAGCCTTGATAAACTTCTTTTCTTGAGCGTAATTCTAAAATCTCGTTGCTTCTTGAGACTCATGCTTTCTTGTTCTATAACTCGGTGTGTTTTGAGGATATGAGATAACTAGAACTCGTGTATTTTGGATTTCAAAGCTCTTTATCATAACGTTCATGATCTTGAAAATGATGGGAACTAATCACTTAGGATCAACCCTTTCAAGGAGATTTATTAAACCCCCGAGCCCGTCGAGGGACACCCTAGCTAACTACCTTGAGACTACGTTATACCCGTTCTTTCATCACCCATAAGCCGATGTTGGAGTTGAGTGTTATATGTTATATTTGCGAGAAAAGCTCCGTGTTGTGTAATGAGGGTTTCGTACCTCGAGGTGTTTGCTAGTAGCCACCTTTGCTTTGATTTATCCATTATTTTGTGGGCATTTAGCCACATGTGGACTCCCATATATTGCTCCAAGTTATTATTTCCTCTCTATGACATAAAAAGTGATGAATTATCCACTATATATAAGAGAGTGTTGTGTTGAAGAAAGTGAGCCAAAGCTTAATCTTAAAGCGTGAGTACTTGATTATTAATATTCCTTGATGACCCGAAAAATGGGTCAAGTGTTTCATTATATAAAGATGATCCTAAAGTGTTCTCTTGAGAGTTGAGTGTGGTGATGAGGGTGAGGAAAGGAGAAATAAGGTTGGGGCCACAATGGCTATTGAGTTACTTTTCCTATAAATTTCCCGAACCTCCCTTAACCGAGCCCCATTACAACCTTGTATTGATTAGGGTTCCTTGATTCTTGAGATTGATAAATTTGATGAGTGGAGTCTTCCGTGTATACTTGCCTATGATTGTTATCCTTTTCACATTGTGGTTATTACATGAAGTCTTTCCTTGATCACTCTTTGTTCCCGATTGTTCTTTACATGCAAGTTCATCTTGATTTGCTTCTATTCACTTGCATAGCTTGTTTTGAGTGAACCCATGCTTCGAGAGGTAAAATAAATGAGTGCTTCCCTTGTGAGGAGAAAGACGGTTTGTTGAGGTAACCCGATTGCTTTATGAACTTACTCGATGTGATCTTTGTTGTGTTCGAACTTTTCTCGGTAGTACTTGCTTTTGATCGATCGCCGGAATCAACTTCTAAACTCTTTTGTGGAGAACTTGCCTTGTTTTCATTGTTATTTGTGTTCTTTTGTTTGCTCGAGGACGAGCAATGGTTTAAGTGTGGGGGAGTTGTTTCGCACGTTTTTGTGCGATATTTTCTATTGTTTTGTGTGACTTTCTTGTATTGTTTTTGTGCTTATTTTCGTCCTATTAATGTGATTATATGTTTATGTTGTCATGGTTTTGGTTTGGTAGAGTTTGGACGAGAATCGGGCGAAAACGAGAAGAAATACACGAAGAGGCTCATGTCGATTCCAGCTTTGCGCAGTCGTAGAAGAATGGCCATCCCTGATAATTCAGCCGTTGGATCATCCCCAAATTTCTACAGCCTGTAGAGGACCTCCAGATCTACATTATCAACGGTGGGTTTGGATAAATAACAATCGGAGACGAAGATATAGCGCACCGACCAAAGGGAAGGAAAGCTGTTTTCGCTTGAAGAAATGAAGTGTAGAAAAGACCAAGTCCAAGGTGTCGGACGACATGAAGGCATTTTGGGAAGAAATGGACAGAGGGGTAACGCAGGTTCGACCCGCGATCGACGGAAATTTGTCGTACGACATGAATTTCCCGTCGTCCGACATTCCGGATTCCAGCACTGCGCGACTTTGGTAGAATTGAATTTCCCGCTTCGTTAACCGTTGGATTGGCCTGAAATTTGGACAGCATGTTCTCAACTTCAACATATACAACTTCAACGGTTGGATCGACGATAGGATTTACGAGCTATTTCCAGTTACTCCCAGAACGCACCAGCACTTTCCATGGGCGAAAATTGAGAAGGAATAAAGTCTTGACTTATGTTTGACTTGTTTTAAGGGCTTTTTAGTATTTTGTTTAGTCTTTTGGATAAACTATAAATAGTTGTGTTTAGCTTGGAGAGAGTAGACCCCAATTAACAACTTTCATTTCCCCAATTTTATAAGATTGCATTTAGCTTCTTCTCCAAGCTTTCCACATCTCATTTTGTGTTCTTCAATTCTTCTACACAAATTCACGATCTAAATTCCGTACGTCGAGAATCCGACAAAATCTCATTCACAAACGTTGTTCACCTCATCGAGACGGACGTTTCCATCGGATTAGTTTCTTCGTGTGACAAGTTGAAGCTCGGTCCCGATTTTGGAAGCTTTTCTCGATCTACTCCTTCATCCATCGATTTCATTACTCCCGTGGTGAGATTCTCTTCGTTTTCTCTCGATTATGGCGTATTCGATTGTGGATTGTGGTTTTGATTGCTTGATTATGGCTAGCTAAACTTGTGTGAGGGTGTTTGATGAAATTCCTCAATGAATTAGAGTTGATCTTCTAAAGTAGCTCGATTTCTATTAATTGGACGATTACACCTCTCGATTTGTGGTCTCGTGTCGAACAACTTCGTGGTATATCGCTAGTGGACCATACGGTCGATGTGTAGTTAGACGATTATTGGTGAGGGAGAACGTGACAACACCGTGATCTCTTTAGTCCGATTAATAGTTAATTGAGAGTTTTTAAATCTAATTCAACTCTAGTTCGTTAGGAAGAGTAATCGGAACACCCTTGCTTTCCAACTCATTTACTTAAACTCGATCTTTAATTACTCGCTTTTAATTCTCGTTCGTAGTTATTAATCAAACAATCATTGCAACCCCCCTTAGTTTACTGATTTCTTTCCCGTTATGAAACTCGTACTTAGCATATACAAAACGATATTCACGTGCCGATAGCATTGCTCCTCGAGAGATCGACTCGGGGGATTTACGAACGTAAATCTTTCGATTTTATAAATAACTTTTGAGCAATCAAAAGGCAACGTAACTTGAGGATAGTCCTCAAATACGAAGAAAAGGAAAGTGTGTTGGACAAACCCCTTCCCGTGCTTCCCGCTGATGGGGGCACGGATGTCCAAAAGGCATCATATGCCCTTGCTAAGAAAGCCTCGAATGAGGTGACATGTTTGATGTTGGCATCCATGGTACCCGAGTTGCAAAAACAATTCGAGTTCATGGAAGCCTATGACATCATAGAAGAGCTCAAGAGCATGTTCGGGGAACAGGCTAGGATTGAGCGTTTTTGTGTCACCCGGGCTATAGCAACAGCTAGGCTGGAAAAGGGTAAACCTGTGGGACCACATATGCAGCAAATGATTGGATTATTTGCTTCAAGTGCTCGCCTCGGTTTTGCATATGATGACGAGTTGGCTACCGATTTCATTCTTCATTCTCTTCATGATGGATATGACGCCTTTAGGCTGAATTTCCACATGAATGGACTGAAGAAATCGCTTCATGAGCTCCATGGGATGCTTAAGGCTGCTGAGCCGGCGATTAAGAAGGACCCTAGGAGGGAAGTTCTTATGATTCGGGAAGGAGGTACCAAAAAGTTCAAGGGGATTAAGAAACCGGAAGTGAAAGGCAAAGGGAAATGGAAAGTTGTGGCAACTCCTTCCAAAAGGTTCTTGAAAGCTTCTAAGGTTCCTGGGGAATCTAAGTGTTTCTACTGCAAGGGTGTTGGACACTACAAGCGGGATTGCCCCAAGTTCAAGGAGGATGTGAAGAACGGTGTCGTTCCTTCATCTTCAGGTATTTATGTCATAGACATAAACTTTACAAATTCTTCTTCTTGGGTATTGGATACCGGATGCGGTGCTCACATTGTTTCACATGTGCAAGGACTGCAAAGAGTAGAAGTTTGGTAAAGGGAGATGTCGATCTGCGGGTTGGAAATGGAGCGAGGGTCGCTGCATTAGCCGTAGGATCTTATGATTTGTGTTTGCCTTCGGGCCTTGTTTTAGTATTGAATAATGTTTATTTCGTACCAAGTATTACCAAGAACATCATTTCTATTTCAGTATTGGATACTGAAGGATTTTCCTTCACTATAATAAATGGTTTATTTACTATTTCAAAAAGTGGAGTGTTCTATGGTTCGGCACGATTAGAACATGGTTTATATATACTTCAACTTGACAATCATATATATAACATTGATACCAAAAAGGCCAAATCGAATGAATTCAATGAAACATACCTTTGGCATTGTCGATTAGGCCACGCCAACATTAAACGTGTAGAGAAACTTCTTAAGGAAGGTATTCTCAAATCTTTTGACTTGGAGTCATTTGATACATGTGAAGGATGTTTGATGGGCAAAATTACAAAATCACCTTTTCTGGGAAAAGGAGAACGTGCAAATGATCTATTGGGTTTAATCCATACTGATGTATGTGGTCCAATGAGCTCACAAGCACGTGGAGGTTATTTCTACTTCATAACTTTTACCGATGACTTAAATAGATATGATTATGTCTATTTAATGAGGCATAAGTCGGAAGCCTTTGAAAAGTTCAAAGAATTCCAAAATGAAGTTGAGAATCAACTTGGTAAGAAGATAAAAGTCATTCGATCGGATCGAGGTGGTGAATATCTTAGCCAAGAGTTCGATGATCATCTTATGAGTTGTGGTATTCTATATCAACTCACTCCTCCTGGAACACCCCAGATGAATGGTGTTTCCGAAAGGAGGAATAGAACCTTATTGGATATGGTTCGATCGATGATGAGCCTTAGTGAACTACCAAAATCTTTTTGGGGACACGCACTTTTAACAGCGGCCTATACATTGATTAGGACACCGTCAAAAGCTGTTGATAAGACACCATACGAGGTATGGAAAGGGAAGGTCCCTAACTTGACTTATATCAAGGTTTGGGGATGTGAAGCTTATGTGGAGAGAAATATCTCTACAAAGCTTGAACCCAAATCGGATAAATGTTTCTTTGTGGGTTATCCAAAAGAAACACGAGGGTACCACTTTTACAACCAATCTGAGAACAAAGTCTTTGTTGCTCGAGATGGTGTATTTCTTGAAAAGGAATATCTTTCCAAGAAAGTAAGTGGGAGCTCAGTTGAATTGAACGAAGTTCAAGAAAACTTGAACGAGGTTCAAGCAGATCAAACTGAGATGGACACTCAAGACCAAGTCGAGAGTACTCCAGTGGTTTTGGAAACCACACCTAACCCTCGAAGGTCCGGAAGGATTAGATCTCAACCTGACAGATGCTTAGGTATTCTGACAAACGAGAGCTATGAAGTCATGCTTTTAGAAAGCAATGAACCTTCGACCTATATCCAAGCTATGACGAGTCCAGATTCCGAGAAATGGCAGGGTGCCATGGAATCCGAAATGGAATCAATGTCTGAAAATCAAGTTTGGAACTTGGTCGATTTGCCTAAAGGGGCTAGGCCCATTGGATGCAAATGGATTTACAAAATAAAAACAGACATGAATGGAAAACCTAGTGTTTTCAAAGCAAGGTTGGTGGCAAAAGGAAATAAACAAATTCACGGGGTGGATTATGATGAAACCTTTTCACCAGTTGCTATGATTAAATCCATTCGGATTCTCTTAGCCATTGCTGCTCATTATGATTATGAGATATGGCAAATGGACGTTAAAACCGCCTTCTTGAATGGGATTCTAGTAGAGGAAGTGTTTATGACACAACCAGAGGGTTTTATCGATCCTAATCAGGCTGAGAGAGTATGCAAGCTTAATAGATCCATTTATGGATTAAAGCAAGCATCTCAGAGCTGGAATCTTCGGTTCGATGAATCCATACAAGAGTTTGGATTTCAAAAGAACATGGAAGACTCTTGTGTTTACAAGAAAGTCAGTGGGAGTTACGTTGTATTCATTGTGTTGTATGTCGATGACATACTCCTCATTGGAAACAATATTCCTATGCTTAATTCTGTTAAAGAATGGCTGGGAATATGGTTTTCAATGAAGGATCTTGGAGAAGCACAGTACATATTAGGCATCAAGATCTGTCGGAACAGATCACAAAGGATGCTTGGACTTAGTCAAGCAACTGTTGGAAATCGACTACCCGGGATGCGTTCGTTCGATCACTCGAACATCCGAACGATCCCAGTCGACCTCCAGGTCCGTTACTCCGTTCACGTGCCAGCCCGTGTCCCGATTCACGCCCAGCCATTGCCCCGAAGGACAACCGCGCGAACCAGAGCTGGCTGCCCGAAAAACAGCGAAACGGCGACCGCCGTTTGCCCTCCGGCGACCGCCGTTTGTCCGCGAACAGCAGCGCGACCTGCTGTTCCGAGCGCGTTTCCGGGTCGATTTTCCTCTTCCGACTACCGATCCGGAGGTCCTTGACCCCCAGTAGTCGAGGAACATGATCCACGACGCCCGGAACCCGATCTTAGATCCGATGAATTTTTAACGAAATAGAAAACGAAACGTATGCGGAATAAGGGTTTCGATTTCTTATACCTTTGTCGCGTGATTCGGAGAAGCCGAATTGTTGAGACCACGAAGCCTTCCGGTGTATGTCTCTATCCCCGACGTTCAGCCGTTGAGTGGGCAACGATCCGCTGAACCTTCCTCTTCTCCTTTCTCTCTTGAACCCACCGTAGGAATAATATCCTCTGTCTCAGAAATATATTTGCGCAAGCAACGCAAGCTTTTATTTTCTCTGCAAAATTAATTATAGCGGCTAAGGTTTTGATCTTCTGTCTCAGAAATATAATTGCGCTAGCAATCAATTTCTCCAGAAAATAATAACAGCGCTAATCTATTTATTTTTACAGAAAAATAATTGCGCAACAATTTATTTTTCTCGCAAAAATAAAATAGCGGCGTTTCTTAGGTTTAGAGAAAGAGAGGGTGAGGTATTTATAGAGCTACACCAGGGACCTTATGGAAATTAATTATTAGGCTAAATTGCAATTTAATTAACTCGGCGTCCTAAAAGGCAAACCTTAATTAAATTCCACAATTTTAATTATAATTAATTCCACTATAAAATTATAATTGAATTCCCAATAATTAATTTATATTATTTCAACAATAATAATTCCGCCGAATTACATATACGACTTTCCCCGTGTTTAAGATATCGTATGTCCACGAATTAACTTTAATTACTAATAATTAAATTAACTCGTTTCTTGTTATCCGAGACTAGTACCACTCATCCTTATTATCATGTGGAACGAATCCACCTGCAGGGTTTACATGATAAACTTTATGAGCTCATCTCGGGGACATCATCAACCCAATAAATGGGACACGGTTTCCTGTCTATAATCTATAGCATGCCGAGTGTACAATTCCGATTCCCAATTTACCGAGAATATTGACTAATCAATTAGTCTCACTCACTAGTAAGTCAAAGAAGCGAGAACTGGACACACGCACCTATAATTATATAGGGATTAGGAATTCGTATATCCGTAATATCTGAGGTCTAGTTCGATTACTGCGATTAGTATAAATCGAACGCCCTCCCGTGGTCCTGCTCAATACCTCAAGTGTACGAGTGTAACATGATAGTTAAGACCGACTATCTACCAGTCACACTACGACGTACCGATGGATTGTCCCTGTCCATCTAAGTCGTGAGCTACTGTTCGATAGTATACGAGTAACCGACAGTATGATCTTCCGCGTGTCTCCTCACGCCATACTGTCTACAACGTATACATCAAGGACTATTGCATTAAATGCAATCATGCTTGAATCATATCTCGAATTAAGGTATAGATAAGGAGTTCCGTATTTGCACTAAACTAGACATTTAGAATACAACTCCATCAATCTCCCACTTATACTAAAAGTCTAGTCGCCCTCTCCCAAACATCAGATTCCCATAACCTCATCACGCCTACCCAACGCTTTCGCTGGAAGTGCCTCTGTGAACGGGTTTACCAGGCAATCCTCTCGATGCTATCTAGGTGACAACTGCATCGTCTTACTAGACGATCTCTCGAATCAGGTGGTACTTGCGCTCTACGTGTTATCTCCCACTGTGGACTCGTGGCATTTCAAGTTTGCTAATACCGCTATTCAAAATAGCTTTGGGTAAACTAGAAACCACATCTAAGTCTCTTAGGAAGTTCTGGAGCCACACTGACCTTTTAACTGCCTCAGAGGCCGTTATCCTTTCAGTTTCCATGGTAGAGTCCGTAATGCATCGCTGCTTTACATTCTTCCATGTGACTGCTCCACTTCACAGTGAGAACACATAGCCTGACTTCGACTTTCGACTGTCCCTGTTTGATTTGGAAATCCAATTCTATGTAATCCAAAAGAAACAACTTGACTGCTTTGTAACTCAGAACATAATTCCTGGTCCTCTGCAGGAACCTAAACATGTTCTTTACATCAGTCGAGTGATCCTTTCCAGGATTACTATGATATCTCACCACCATGCCCACGGCATAGTAGATATCAGTCTCGTGCATAGCATTACATACATTAAGCTTCCCACCATTAAGGTGCAGGGAACTGCTTACTCTTCATCTATCTCCTTTATTGTGTCGGACACAAAACTTTAGATAGACGAATTCCACATTTAAAAGGTGAAGACCTTTCTTGGAATTCTGTATGCTGCAACGAGTAAGAATTGTATTTATGTATGAGGCTCGAGATAAGTTCTATGTTCTTTTCTGGCGATCATTTATTACTTTGATCCCAAGAACATTCCCGAATTCTCCTAAGTCTCTTACATTGAATTACTCGGACAACCATCCCTTTATGTCCGATAACATCTTTCATATTGTTGCCAATTTAGAAGGATGTCGTCTACATAAAGAATGAGAAAACACCACATCTTTTCTGTCACTTCTTTATTACACTCAGGACCTAAACATGCCTTGAATGAATCCATGAAATGGATTTTCTCATAGGTCCGCATGTGTCCAAGATCTTGAAGCTTCCTTCAATCCTAAGATTGATTAAGCTTGCTTACCGAATGCTCTTGGCTCTTTTCGATGAATCTCTCTGGCTGTCCCACACAGATGGCCCCGTCAAGACTTCGATTTAGGAAATCTGTCTTGACTTCCATCTTCCATGTGAAGACAAAAGAATCCTGATCGACTTTTGCCAAGACTGAGCATCTTGATCTTTCAGCGTCTCGTCATAGATCCAGGGTTCGGCTTCATGTTCTCCAGGTAACAAGTCCGAAGACTCACCTATAAACATGAACCAGTTGGGTTGTCTAACAACCCTCCCACTATGACGACGCTCCGGTGTATCTTTAGTGACTAAAGATTATAGTAGTGAACTACTCAGTTAGGCTGGTTCTAAGTCTTGATCAGTCCCTCTAAGCACATTAAGTATTACTCTACTCTTGGCTTGTGATCTTGCATATATATAGTCCATGTCTAAGAACCGAACATTGATGCAATCAATGAACATCTGGTCCTTTGGACTATATTACATATCTCAATTCATTTTCTTAGGGTATCCTATAAACAGCCGAATATCAGTACAAGTTTCCAAAGGAATCAAGTTCAGGATAAACGCTGCTGTTTCCAAGCCATATCCCAAAAACGATTTAGGTAACTCCGAATGTCTACTTTCCCATATCTATAAGAGTCCTATTCCTTCTTTACAACACATTATTTTGCCGAGGCATAAATGGTGTAGTCTGTTGGGAGTTATTCCCATTTTCTGATAAGTATGCCTTACTCCTCAAAGAGGTCTGCATATATCAGAGCGAATCAACTCTAGTACTTTCTTGGATCTTTTCCCTTTAACCGTAAAGGGTTGCTCGGTCATTAAAACTTCCAAGTATGATTCGAAGGTTGGAAGGTCCTTTCCTTCAACCTGGCTGAGTGGTCCATCAGCTTTCACCCTTTGAATCGTACTCAAGTTAAAATGATCTAGCCTAAGATTCCATAAGTACATTTGATCTATCCTAGAAGGATCTTTACTCTTATTGGGGTTCGACATTGTGTTATTAGCTCCGGTCTGTTGCATCGTGGAAGAACACGGATTTAGTATTAAATTGTCTATCAATGTACCAGAATAGATAATATCCTCGTTTCCTACTCTGAAAAATATGAAACTATCAGAAGAAACGAAATATCCATTCTAAGCCAATTTAGAAATCCGAAATGAAATTTCTTTCTAAATGCCGGCACATAAAGACAATTTATTAGAACTAAAATCCTACCGTTAAAACATTCAACATCTCCCACTGCAACGGCTGTTACCTTAACATTATTGCCCATGTAGGTTACTACTTCTTCCTTTCTAAGTCTCCGGGTTTTCTGGAACCCCCGCATTTAAATGCAGACATGATTAGTGGTTTCCGTATCCACACACCAGGTACTGGTAGATAACACCACTAAACATGTTTCGGTGACTAAGGAGAAGTTAACTTCTAGTTGCTTTGAGAGGAAAATCAAACTCCCAGTATCCAAACTGCTTACAACGGAAGCACTTACCCCTTGGGCTTGCTTTTCCCATTCCGTGGTCCAGATATATTAGGCCCACTGGGTTTCCATATTTTCTTCTTCTTCCTTTTGCCGCCCGAAGGCCTAGGAAGAGCCAATTTCTCAGCCACAAGTGTTTTGAGAGCCATTAAAGATTCCCTCAGCCGCTTGAAGTTCAACCAGGAGCTCCGCCATTGAATAAGACCTCTTATCCATGTTATATTTTAGGCGGAACTGCTCAAAACTTCTCGGCAGAGACTGGAGCACAAAATCAACCTGGGTTACCCCATTGATAATTGTTCCTAGAATCTCTATCTCATTAAGATAGCCCATCATTCTAAGAACGTGATCCCTCACGGGCGTTCTTTCCGACATGATGGCCGTCATGAGTTGCCTCATTTCACTTTGTCCGGCTGTCCTGTCCTGATAACCAAAAACTTCTTGAGGTTAAGCATCATATCATAGGTAATGGTCATGGCGTGATCCTGATGTCGCAGCACATTTGACATGAAAGTCATAATGTTGCTCCGCGTCATCTCATAGCCCTAATCCATTTCCAATGAGCTTCCTTTCCTCAGTAGTGAAAGCATCATTTGATTCAGCAGGTCAATTGACTTGGAGTACATATTTGTACTTCTCTGCAGTTAGGACAATGTCCAAGTTTCCTCTCTTATCCTTACAATCAGGTTCAGTGAGTTTGTTGACTTTTAATGGGAATAATACCATATAAAACAAACAATGAGTTTAATTCAATATCATTTCCCTCAAGTGATATCATTAAACTACCAATCATTTCCAAAATCCCATCAGACATAGCAAGCCACGTTCTTGTGGACGTTTACCAGTCCAAATGATTTTATGATTGGATTTCACTTCGGTCGTACATCATCATAGCAGTGACTCCGATGGGGAGGATACTATAAAGCGTACCTAAGTGTATACCATTTCTCAGTACTAATTCCACCGCTCGGGAACTACATGTCCACCGCAAGCCACGTTCTTGTGGACGTTTACGTTGACATGCGGTCCTCCACGACTTTCTATAACTCTCGAGCCTCAATTAATCCCAAAGTTCCGTTTCCATTTAGCAAGCCACGTTCTTGTGGACGTTTACTAAAACAAACAACTTTATTAATTGAATCTCACTTATTTAAATTTCATAGAATCTTAATTAACCCAAAGTACCGTTTCCATTTAGCAAGCCACGATAGTGTGGACGTTTACTAAAATAAACAACTTTGTTAATTGACTCTTACATTTATTAAATTTCACAATTTTATTAATCAAAGCTTGATATCTCGTAAGTGAAACTCGAAGTTTCTAACCAGCGATCAATCATGCAATTGAGCCCTATCTCTCACAAAGTGAGGGAGCCGATCAGACAATCGATCTAGTCATCGAATGACTCGAAAGTCTCTAATCTGTGTCATCGACATAACCAAGCGCTTTGGCTCCATTCCACTCCCCGGGGTGAGAATGAGTCGAGTTGAAATTAGTCTTTGAATGACAGATTAGGCATTGCTTTTGAGAAATATAATTGTTCAATTTCATAAGTGGATTTTAAATTCGAATTTTGATCCAGTGATATCCGTGTATCGACTTTATCCGATAGGGAGGATGACACTAAAGCCAACTCGTAAGTCAATACACATCACATTCAAAACAGAGAATGGAGACCGCGGGATTGTTTCCAATCCCTCTCCCACTTAATATTTTACGATAAGGGATAACATGCATAAATAATTTAAGCATAATAATAAACACGTAAATCACATAAAAAGCAATTAACGTAGCCCCGATTATTATGGCCTTAAATATTTTCCAATGCACGTCTCTTGGAACTTCATCTCGTTGCTCGTCTCGATCTCGGTCCACCACCGACTCGCTCGAGGGTCAAGAGACGAACTCCTCCCACTGGAGCCTCGTCTCGAGCCTCGTTGAGTCGTCCGTGGGGTCGAACAAACCGCAACCCCACTGCTGCCCGTCGCGAACACGGGGTGTGTTCGATGGCTGCCCGTTGCCGGTTCGCTCTCCACGATCCTCGTTTCTCCGGGTTTTGATCTCGTCTCGATCCACCGAAATTAGTAAGAAAAATTACAAGAATAAACTTACTAAATCTGGCATCGATCCTATACAAGGTGATCGGCCCTATACATGTCCCGGATACAACGAAAAATAAATAAACCTAACGACTCAACCCGTCGTTTTTATCTATTACAAACAAGCATCGTTTTTCCAAAACAAAAACAATCTCGACAAGCCCGAGAGTTTAATCAAAACCACAAATTAAAGCACAACATACAATCACAACGTTGGCCATAATAACCGGGTTCGAACCTGCAAAACAAATCTCGCAAAAATACAACGAATCGACAAAACCGGCTCTGATACCAATTGTTGGAAATCGACTACCCGGGATGCGTTCGTTCGATCACTCGAACATCCGAACGATCCCAGTCGACCTCCAGGTCCGTTACTCCGTTCACGTGCCAGCCCGTGTCCCGATTCACGCCCAGCCATTGCCCCGAAGGACAACCGCGCGAACCAGAGCTGGCTGCCCGAAAAACAGCGAAACGGCGACCGCCGTTTGCCCTCCGGCGACCGCCGTTTGTCCGCGAACAGCAGCGCGACCTGCTGTTCCGAGCGCGTTTCCGGGTCGATTTTCCTCTTCCGACTACCGATCCGGAGGTCCTTGACCCCCAGTAGTCGAGGAACATGATCCACGACGCCCGGAACCCGATCTTAGATCCGATGAATTTTTAACGAAATAGAAAACGAAACGTATGCGGAATAAGGGTTTCGATTTCTTATACCTTTGTCGCGTGATTCGGAGAAGCCGAATTGTTGAGACCACGAAGCCTTCCGGTGTATGTCTCTATCCCCGACGTTCAGCCGTTGAGTGGGCAACGATCCGCTGAACCTTCCTCTTCTCCTTTCTCTCTTGAACCCACCGTAGGAATAATATCCTCTGTCTCAGAAATATATTTGCGCAAGCAAAATTATTTCTACAGAATTATTACTGCGCTAATCTGAATTAATTAAGCAGAGGAAAATTAATTGCGCAAGCTTTTATTTTCTCTGCAAAATTAATTATAGCGGCTAAGGTTTTGATCTTCTGTCTCAGAAATATAATTGCGCTAGCAATTAATTTCACCAGAAAATAATAACAGCGCTAATCTATTTATTTTTACAGAAAAATAATTGCGCAACAATTTATTTTTCTCGCAAAAATAAAATAGCGGCGTTTCTTAGGTTTAGAGAAAGAGAGGGTGAGGTATTTATAGAGCTACACCAGGGACCTTATGGAAATTAATTATTAGGCTAAATTGCAATTTAATTAACTCGGCGTCCTAAAAGGCAAACCTTAATTAAATTCCACAATTTTAATTATAATTAATTCCACTATAAAATTATAATTGAATTCCCAATAATTAATTTATATTATTTCAACAATAATAATTCCGCCGAATTACATATACGACTTTCCCCGTGTTTAAGATATCGTATGTCCACGAATTAACTTTAATTACTAATAATTAAATTAACTCGTTTCTTGTTATCCGAGACTAGTACCACTCATCCTTATTATCATGTGGAACGAATCCACCTGCAGGGTTTACATGATAAACTTTATGAGCTCATCTCGGGGACATCATCAACCCAATAAATGGGACACGGTTTCCTGTCTATAATCTATAGCATGCCGAGTGTACAATTCCGATTCCCAATTTACCGAGAATATTGACTAATCAATTAGTCTCACTCACTAGTAAGTCAAAGAAGCGAGAACTGGACACACGCACCTATAATTATATAGGGATTAGGAATTCGTATATCCGTAATATCTGAGGTCTAGTTCGATTACTGCGATTAGTATAAATCGAACGCCCTCCCGTGGTCCTGCTCAATACCTCAAGTGTACGAGTGTAACATGATAGTCAAGACCGACTATCTACCAGTCACACTACGACGTACCGATGGATTGTCCCTGTCCATCTAAGTCGTGAGCTACTGTTCGATAGTATACGAGTAACCGACAGTATGATCTTCCGCGTGTCTCCTCACGCCATACTGTCTACAACGTATACATCAAGGACTATTGCATTAAATGCAATCATGCTTGAATCATATCTCGAATTAAGGTATAGATAAGGAGTTCCGTATTTGCACTAAACTAGACATTTAGAATACAACTCCATCAGCAACCTATATTGATAAGGTGCTTGACAGGTTCAGAATGAAAGACGCCAAGAAGGGTCTCATTCCAATGACTCATGGCACATCTCTGAGCAAGAGGCAGTGCCCTTCGGGACCTGATGAGCAAATGAGGATGGCAAATATTCCTTATGCTTCGACAATAGGGTCTATTATGTACGCCATGATATGTACACGACCGGATGTATCGTATGCTTTGAGCATGACGAGTCGGTTTCAAGGAAACCCAGGTGAGGCGCATTGGACTGCGGCCAAGAATATTCTTAAGTACCTTAGAAGGACTAAAGATTATTTTCTTGTCTTTGAAGGACAAGAAGAGTTGGTTATGACAGGCTATACGGATGCAAGCTTCCAAACAGACAGAGATGATCTCCGGTCTCAGTCCGGTTTTGTCTTTTGTCTGAATGGAGGTGCGGTGAGCTGGAAGAGTTCCAAGCAACCCACCGTAGCTGATTCTACTACAGAGGCTGAGTACATTGCTGCATCTGAAGCAGCAAAGGAGGCCGTTTGGATAAGAAAGTTCTTAGATGAGCTTGGTGTCGTACCTAGTTCGGCCCATCCGATATCTCTCTATTGTGATAATAGTGGAGCTATCGCGCAAGACAAGGAGCCTAGGGAGCACCACAAATCCAAACATGTGCTCAGGAAGTTCCACATTCTCAGGGAGATAGTTAGTCGTGGAGACATCGAGATAAATAAAGTTGCAACTGATGATAATGTTGCAGACCCGTTAACTAAACCACTCCAGCAGTCAAAGCATGATGCTCATACGACTGCAATAGGGATACGATATCTTAGAGATGGATTGTGATTCCTATTATTGTATTGTCTACTTTTGGAGTTTATGTAAACATTCACGTATCTTTTATGATATTCAATAATTTCTTCATATAATTGTGGTTTAAATTGTATGAATTGTCCAAATGATTAAATTATATTAATTGGGTTATGAGGTCAATTTACCACATAATGAAGTCCCAATTGTTGAACTAATATAATTAAGTCATAAATTGTTCCTAGTTCGTATCATCGAGTACGGACAAACTGACGATACAAATAACTAGATTGTAATGTGTACTATAGCGCCGCTTCATGGGCTAGTGATGTGGGACATCAAGTACAATTACATAGATATTAGCTGGGAGCTAATGATCGAACAGACCCGACTGGAATAGTATTTAAGATTTCGAGTCATAATACTATTTCATTGACTGTCGAGCAATTTTCTCTGACCTGAGTAGTCCAGAGTGATTCCATAGTGAAATGGTGTACTTTGATACAAGTAAACGTCTTTCGTAAAAGGAGGTTATAAAACTTGTTATTGGGTATATCAGAAAGCAAGTGGGAGAGCTTGGATTGACAAGATGGGATTGTCCTCCATTTTTTAATGGGATACATGTCTTACCGGCCACTTGGAGAGTCGAGACTGTGGAAAATACGTGGCCACGTCCAGATTCATATCATAGTGATAAATATGGTTTTACAGTCTGTCTCAAAGTCCAAGAAAGGTTTGAACCGATTGAGGATGACTCGAGTCTTGCCTCAAGTTCAAATTTAGACATAAAGAGACAACAGGAAATTGGCAGCACACTGGCTCTGAAGGCCAAGTGGGAGATTGTTGGGATATGTCCTTCGATCATACGTGTGCAATCGATAAAGTCATAAGGTCGTCTATGGATGTTAAATGATTATTCGATAATATTAATTGTTGGGAACAATGTAATATTGATCGATAAAATCATACCTACAGGGTCACACACGAGCTGGAATTACGTTGCTTGCTATATTGATTTAGAATCAATACATATGGAATTTCACATGCATGGGATGCATGGCATGCATGGGATGCATGGCATGCATGGGATGCATGGCTTGCATGGGATGCATGGCTTGCATGGATGCATGTCATATGGTATGACATGGCATGCCACACAAGCAAGGGGACCACATCCATGCCAATTGGCATGGTGATGTGGAAAGGACCCTTTACCTCCCCATTAACCACCATTATTGGTGCATTATGATGCACATAATGGGCGGGTTACAAGGAGAGCTTAAGTGTGGTGAATAAAGTGATGAAAACATGGTTTTCATATCACTTAATCATCAGCCACGAAATTCCACCCAACAAGAGAGAAAAGAGTGAGAGAATCACTCAAGAACAAGCAAGCAAGTTCAATTCCGGGTTCGTGTGCAACACGTAGAGGCCGGGCCATTTGTGCGGCTTCAACATCCGGGCGATCTAGACAAGAGGAGTGACGAGGTCATTCACAAAGAGAGCTTCGAGAGGCTGATCCATTTGAGGTGGTTCAATCGACTCAACACCACCTCATCGACATTAACCAAAGTCAACGATCACCAAAAGTAAGTAATCGTTGAACCTTATATATATATATATATATATATATATATATATATATATATATATATGTTTATATGTGTTTTTATACACATTAAGTGTGCACTAAGATCATGGCATAGTAGATCTATTGCTTTACACGCTTCCGCACACACGGTATATCGATCGGATCGGTATATCGTAACATACAGAAAGTTCCCACATAATGCGGGCCTATAGCCTAAAATCAAGTCGGTAAACTTCAGTATATAGTTACAGCCTAGGTGGGGGCCATTAGAACAATGGTTAAACTAGAATTGAATAAAATTCTGCTATATAAAACAAAATGTTTGCTTAAGATATAAAGGTAAAAAAACAGAAGGATCATTGCCCTGTATGGGAACAGGGGGATCCTCAACTTTTAAATTATAAAGGAATAATAACTAAGTTAAAACAAAGTGTGACATCTATGTTGGAAATCAACAAAATTCCATCAATCTAATGGTCTTTTATGTGCATTTTTAATACTATTAGTACTTGTTTTAGAAAAGTAATAGCACGTATAGTAAGTACTATAAGGTTCTTAAAAAAATGTAGAACATATTGTCACCTAATGATTATTGATCTGGTTTATAATTCTATGAATTTTGAGCCCCTCAGTACAAGGAAACCTAGAGACATCCATGGCAAGTAAGCTAAGCAAGTGAAAAGGCCAAAATGCAAACATATATATAATTTGCTGGAATTAAACACATAATGATTTACTACACGATAAGAATCAGAACA
>CATPAB010000243.1:0-67500 GCA_954870475.1 Euphrasia confusa | reverse complement strand
TCATTTTACTTGTGGCAATCCCCTTTAAAAGGATGTTTGATGGCATGTTTAAATAAAGCGTATAATTTTACTTTTAAGATTTTGTATTAGCATAAGAAAAAACTTTGGATTTTTTTAGTTAGGTTGGCCCCACATTTCGACTTTTCAAATGTTTTTTTTAAATCATCAAAAAATAAATATTCTCGTCATACTAAAAAAACAGTAAGTTAGCGGGGGAAGGTGAGAAGAGAAAACATATTCTCTTTCTTTCGTGTGTTGGTTCGTGGGTTGTGTGAAGTAATTGGGCCGAAAGTATTTTTGTATATGGGCCGGTACATATTGTTCATATGGTACCAATATGGTACCAGTAACCACCCAAATCTGCAGTAACCACCCAACAGATTGGCTCTCACTTTTTATCCCCAAAACCACGGACAGAAAAAAAAAAACGAAGGTTGAAGAAAACCCTAGAATAAATGGCGAAAAAAAAAATAGAGCCGAAGCCTTGGGAGCGGTTTTATGGAATCGAGGCATACTTTAGAATGGCCAAGGAGAGCGAGGTAATAATTGATCTCCATCTATTAATTTTGATTATTACATATTTTGATTGTATTGTGACTTGTGAGTTTTGATGATGGAAAAAAAGGGGTTCGACGTGTGTTCGGATGGAAAGTTTTTATCTGGAGGAATTGCACCGTTGAAGGGTGCCAGTGAAGGAACCTTAAAAACGGCTTTTGAGGCCGCTGAATTTGCGGTTGATAAACTACAGCCTTGCCCCATTTTGAAACTGGCAGTGAGAATAATACAGATTTACAGTTTGTGAAAATGGTGACTGCTAATGGACAGATTGTGGGTGGCGCTATGTATTACCTTACCATTGAGGTTCGTTCTCCCTCCCTTGATCAAACCAGCATCTATCAGACCCAGGTTTGGAGAACGACCTCTTCGGAATATGTTGTCCAAATCTTCCGTCAACGACCTCATGATTATGTACCACCTGGTGAGTCTGAGTCTGTGCAATTACACCTAGCTACACCTCTTCTTCATAATTCTTACTCTTTCTTCTGTTTCTAGGCCCTGAAGTATGGAGTAAACAAATAATCGTCCCAAAGGGCGCTTTTCTTGGCTTCTTGTATGTTATTATGTTTTTCGTCATATATATATATATATATATATATATATATTCCACCTGATGAACCCATGCTTTCACATTATTTTTAAACGCTTTTCAATTTGCAGGAATGACCTAAGGAAGCTTCCTCAGTTCGACAATGTGCGTCTACGCCATGTTAGTATTATTTCCGCTTTGTTTTAATTAAATGTGTTTATATCATCATCATCATCATCACAGAGTTATTCAAGTTCATGTTAACATGTATCAGGTTATTGCTCTTGCTTCAAAAATGTGGAAGACCATGTCTGCTAAAGTAAGTCTTTCGATATTGTCGATGAATTTGTTACTGTTTACCCCGTTTACAACTTCTTTTGTCTAATCTTATAACCAAAAGTAAATATATCTGTTTCAATTTACCACGGTTTTCAAAATTGTTGCTATTGACTGATACTTTACACTGGTTGCCTACTCCGACAAGATTTCCGGAGATTTCAATTACTTGAATTTCTCTTTTCTCAGATTACCAACTTTTATTCCTTGTAGACGAATTAAATTAGTATGGTTGAAGCCGGTGAACAAGAAGACCAAAAGTTTTGTCTTTCTTTTGTGCTATAGAAAAGTGATTCACCGTGATATCTTGATTTTACAAATTTCCGAATTTCTAGTTTACTCACTGTTAAAATGAATTTATTAAAGTTAACGTTTAACTTGTTTTAATCAATTTTAATATCAATAATTTGGGTAAAATTGGTAACTTCAGAAATCCTAAAAATAAAACATAACCTTCCCAAGGTCAGTAGGTATACGTGCAACTTAAAAAATATATGAAAAACCATTTTTACATATTTTATTTCGAGTTTACCAATTAATTAAATATACCGATTAACCGATATCATGATATTGCCAATTGTTATAACTACGGGGTAATGTACCATGTATTGTCTTACAGGAGAAAGTGGACTACTATAATGCAAGGGACTTGATATTTGAGGTTGACTATTATCTCTTTCTTCTCTTTTTGACATCATATCTTCATTATTTAAGTTGTACTTGTAGTATTTTTTGGTGACTAGGCATACTTTTTATTTTATACAGGAGATAACTGATTTTGTGAAGAAAATGGATCTGAATAAAGTCTTATCTTCTCGGTGAGTATGTAGGATAAATTTTGATATCCTTGTGACAAATCTAATGTTTAGCCAAAATTATTAACAACTTTGAAGTTGCCACAGAAAATTTGTATAATTGTCTTATTCTTCCCTACTGGCCTACCCACGATCTTGTTTTACATGACCTAATTCATTATAAAAGTGGGTGTTGTCCCAATATTCCTGGTTAGATGTAAAAATTTGTTTGCAAAAATGGCACACTCGTTCCCTTGAAAAAATAATTTGGGTAAGATGGCTAACTTCAGAAATCCTAAAAATAAAACATAACCTTCCCAAGGTCAGTAGGTATACGTGCATCTCAAAAAATATATGAAAAACCATTTTTGCATATTTTATTTCGAGTTTACCAAATAAATAAATATACCGATTAACCGATATCATGATATTGCCAATTGATATAACTACGGGGTAATGTACATGTATTGTCTTACAGGAGAAAGCGGACTACTAAATGCAAGGGACTTTTTACCAAAAATAAATAAATGCAAGGGACTTGAAATTTGAGGTTGGCTATTACATAGTCACACCATTCGGAATACGGTTCGGTACGGAATTCGGTGGAGATTAAAATATTGGATACGGTAGGAGTAGACTCATTATTTTTATTAATTATTTATTTATTTATATTTAAAAAATCTTTGAAGGAATTTGAAAGGTTGGAATTTAAATTTTTTAAAATGAACATGAGATTAGTGATCAGATGATGAATTCAACTTTTGGAATTTTGGTGGTGTATAACTTTATATTAATGGATGAATTTTAACTTTTAGAATTCCACTTTAATATTTACATGCATGAATTTTAACTTTTAGAATTTACATGCATGAATTTACATGCTGAATTTAAGTAATCGGAGATGAATTCAACTTTTAGAATTTACAATGCATGAATTTTAATTACTATATATAATCATGTAAATAGTTGTAGAAGATATAACAAATTCAATCAAAAAAATATTTAGAAAACTAAAAATAGAAAATGATTATTATTATGATAATCTCGATATGGATGGTGTTTTGAAAAAGTGTATACAATGAAGTCGATTATGAAGAAGTATTCAAGTATTCGATCGTCAATCGAATAGTCCACCACCATCACAACCAAATTCCCAGAATACGAGTTCGAGTCGTTCGACATCATCTTCAGCGAGCATCCAAGGAGGACTTTTATACAATGAAGTGGAGTTGCTAGATGCAGAAAGTCAAAGTGAAGGAAGAAGATCATGGAGATGCAAACATTGCAAAAAAGTCGCTAAAAGTTCTTACACAAGAATTCACCAACATTTTTTTGGTCCAATTCACAACTAATGGAGCTGCAATTAATTGGATCAAGAAATTCACAACTTGCTTAGATTCGTTTTCCTTTAAATTTTGCTTAGGGATTGTTAATGATACACTAGTTGGCGTTGCCAAACGACGGTTCGAAGATACACTAGTTGGCGTTGCCAGTCGACCGTTGGAACGTGAAGTAGGCTTGTGCCACCTGCTGACCGGAATATTGCAAGTACAAAAAGTTAGCACCATCATTAACGATTATGCTCATGACTTTGTGGGCAGCTTGGTTTCGATCGATGGGTTTGCGTTTGAACCGCCTTTTAAAAGAAGAAGAATGGATATCAAGCAGAGGAATGAATATGGAAGAAGATTCATTGAATCGCCTTTTAAAAGAAGAAGAATGGATAAGAAGCAGGAGAATGAATATGGAAGAATTGAAAAGAAAATAAGAAGAATGGATAACAGCTAATAACATAACACCATGTTTTGTCTAAAGTTCAAACTAAATGGACTTTGAATCCAAGCAAAATTCAAAGTTGCACATCTATGGAATTTCAACATTATACATTATTTACAAGACACACAATCTTTAAATTAAAGAGTAAATTAAATCTAACCTCTGAAAATAACAGATTTAAATTCCCAGAATCAGCTAAAGTTGTTTGGAACAAGAGAGCATGCTCATCGAATAGATACATAAGGCTGGCGTCCAACATTTCATCAGAGGGAGATTTTCTATTTCTCTTCATCCACATTTCATCAGAGGGAGATTTTCTATTTCTCTTCATCCAATACTTAAGGTGGGCCGCGAAATTACGAAAACATCTTAAGAGATCCATATTTCTCTCCAAGTTAGACTCGTTGGTTGCATTTGAGTAATTCACATCCTAATTTTTTTTTGGATAATATCATAAAGGTCAGCATTCTTTTTACCTCAACAAATAAATTATCCTCTGTGATTTATATGTTTATGTGGCGTTTCTTTTAGATCGTTTGTGTGTAAGTTGTGTCGTTTCGAGTCATTTGTTCGTTTTTTCCTCATGTCTATGGTAGGTTTGATGTTATGTTGAGTATGCAGGTAATGGAGCATATATGAGCTGAAATGGTCGAAGAAACGAATGAGATGTTATGTTACAAGCTGTCATGTTCGTAGGGTAATAACTTTTACCTCAGACCTTATCTACAAATTCTGACCGTTCACGTCAAAGAGAAAGAAGTTATTGGCACATAGTTCAAATTTCACGACGATCCGACGGTGAACGAAGCTGGGATGAGCAAATTAAGAACACTGCGCAACGCAGAAAACACCAGGCGACCGCCTGCCCGGAAGTTTCCAACAACGTTTCTCAATTGCTTAGGAACTGTAGCTTTGATTTGGTTTGTTGGGAATGTTTTGGATAAAAAGACTCGTGACTCGATTGAAGTTTTCATCCCTAGCTAGTAAGCTTTTATAATTTTTATTATTTCTCTAACGTCTCTTTGGTTAATCTTTTTATTTGCCTCTTTGAATTCGTGATTATGATTTCTTCAATTTTCGAATCTAGTTCTTCGCCTAAAATCATGAGTAACTAATTATTTAACTAGGGATAGAGGGATTCGTACATGAATTAAGGTTGGAATTTAACGCGTACATAAACTAGGTGTTCGATTAATTACTAATTTGAATTTCATAAGAGTGTAAGAGGCTTAGGAGCGATTACATGACTAGAATTAATTGAACACGTTAGATTCTACCAGAGACGGACGTCTAATTTAGATTTGTTTTTCGTAAATTGACAAGCCATATTAATTCATGTTTGATGAACTCAAACTCTAGTATTTTCTCCATATTTTTTCCATCCCGTTAATTTTAGTTGATTAGTTCTAGTTCCTTAGTTAAATTAGTTGATTAATCTAGTTAATTGATTCTTAATTATTTTTAGCTTTTTATTTCTAGATAATTTAGTTTAAAAACAAAACAAGCTGAAACCATGCATTATGCTATACCTTATATTCTCTTTTCTTTTGCAACCACTTGAATATTAATACGAGTACCCAAGAGTGTTCCCCGAGAGACCGATTCGGGCGAATTGCTTCGACAACTAGTTCGAAATATTTTTATTTGATTTTTGCTTTACTAAAAACGACTAATCACTCTGCTACTTTTAAGTTAACTCTGTTAGTTTAATTATAAAAATAAAATTAAAGCATACCTCCGTTGCAGCATCACCTTCCACCACGTGGTTCTTTATTCGATTTTTGAAACAGTTTTCCATGGGTTTAGTAAGCTTCTCTTAGAAACTTGTTATTGTCGAAGTTTTTGCAAAGCGCATACTAAGTTGTTCTTAGACTCACCATGCATATCCATAAATGCATATCCATGGAAATTCAGTCCTAGAGACGTAAACATTATAGTATTATACATAATTTGATATAAAACATGCTTACCCGTACAAAATAAATGCAGTGCAGTTTCTTTCTCAAATAAGCGGGAAATGATATCATGACATGATTCAATGTCTTTGCAATTTCCATAAAAAAAACTTTTGTGGAATGAGACTTTCCAAAAATATAATATTATTTGTAAATTTTAATTGTATATTTTCATTGCAATATTATATTTTATATACATTGTAATAGTTTTAGGCTATTTTTATGTCTTATAATATTCACTTTGTTTTTATATACTAAAAATTGGAGATTGAAAACAACACAAGAAATGTTTTTAATTTTACTTTTTTCTTCACACACATATTTTTGTTTTTTACTACATTTTTGTGCTCCACACATATATTTTATTTTTATTTTAACTATCTTTAAGTTATAAAATCATTCTTTTTCTCAATTTATTTTAACATTCCACAAACATAATTATTATTATTATACGTTTTTAATTTTACTTTTTTGCTTCACACATATTTTTGTTTTTTACTACATTTTTGTGCTCCACTGTCAAAGTTGGGCCAATAACACCTTAAAAGGCCTTTTAAGGTGTTATTGGCCCAACTTTGACATGGTATCAGAGCAGGTTCAACACGATGATGGAGCCCCAGCCGATGAAATTTCCGGCTTGCCCAAAGATGGCACTGTGTCCACGAGTAGAGCCGACAAAACCGAGCCTACTCGTGAGGGGGCGTGTTAAGTATCCCACATCGGTTGGATATAGATCCTAAAGCTCAAATATAAGTTGGACAACCTTATCACCTTAACAAGGCCTTTTAAGGTGTTATTGGCCCAACTTTGACATGGTATCAGAGCAGGTTCAACACGATGATGGAGCCCCAGCCGATGAAATTTCCGGCTTGCCCAAAGATGGCACTATGTCCACGAGTAGAGCCGACAAAACCGAGCCTACTCGTGAGGGGGCGTGTTAAGTATCCCACATCGGTTGCATAACGATCCTAAAGCTCACATATATGTTGGACAACCTTAACACCTTAACAAGGCCTTTTAAGGTGTTATTGGCCCAACTTTGACATCCACACATATTTTAAGTTATTTTAACGATATTTAAGTTATAAAATCATTCTTTTTCTCAATTTATTTTAACATCCACAAACATAATTATTATTATATGCTCTCACATATTTTTAAAGAGTTATAAAATTATTCGTTTTCTCAATTTATTTTAACAATCCACAAACATAATTATTATTATATGCTCTCACATATTTTTAAAGGAGATTATTATTATACGTTTTTAATTTTACTTTTTTGCTTCACACATATTTTTGTTTTTTACTACATTTTTGTGCTCCACACATATTTTTTATTTTTATTTTAACTATCTTTAAGTTATAAAATCATTCTTTTTCTCAATTTATTTTAACATTCCACAAACATAATTATTATTATATGTTATTGTAATTTTTTTTTAAATCTATATGTTATGGTAATTTTTTTTAAATCTAATACGCAAGAAAAGCTAAGAATAATGGTTTATGATAAGCCAAATTAAAATAACTAAAAAAATTAAAACATAATTAAGGAAACCTGAGGTTTCACTTGCGGTTTCTGCTTCGCACATAGTTATTCTTTAAAACATGGATCTCTAATTTTGCTAAATCATTCTAAAATACAATATAATTTGCAAACATCATTTTCCCCATGAAACATGATGGAGTCATTTAAAAAAAAAAAGAAAAAAAAATTGTTCGTGGTAACTCACAGCTACTCCAGAGCTTCAATTCTAAGTATATCTTCAAGATTACATTAAAAAAAATGTCAAAGATTCCTCTGACTTCATTTTAACCGACTATCTGGTGAACAAAACCAGCGAAAATAATTGTCACCATATATAATATAATTGGTGTGAACTAAAATGGTGTTCATTGCATTCAACTATGCATATCGATTTTTGATAATTAAATAAGGGAGCCAGCAAGAGATAATGACTTAACATCAATAGTACACTAGATGATGTTAGTATTTTGAAGAGGCAAAAATAAACACCGAAATGGACCACATTTTTTGAATGCTAATGCAAAAAATGAAAATAGCCAACTGAGGTTTACTTGGTCAAAAAAAATGAGGAAAGATAATTGATAAAATATTATTTCCAAACAACCAACTGATTGACAAAGAGCTTGATCAATTGTTACAACGAAAACACATATTAACACGATTTAAATTCAAATAGTACATGTACCTTGTGCAACTATCCAGGTCATATTACTTAGAAAAATCAACATGCATAGTCAAGACTAAGAATTCTTTCATCTCTTTGCTTGAATATATTCGTTCTAACAACACCACTTTATGTTCAACCTTATATAGATCATTCATCTTTTATTATTAAAAAGAGGATCACACACCGAAAAAACACAAAAAAGAACTAGAAAAAAAGTAAGGAAATGGAACAAAATATAAAAGAATACTTTCATCATCATTCTAAATAACAAAAATCACAAAATTAAAGTATCATATTATTAGTTAAGGCAACGATTTTAGATTTTAAATTGCCGCATATGACATACCAGAACCTTGGACGACATCCTTGATTTCTCAAATACGTTTTCGTTTCCTCTCTTGATTCTGCTCATTGTTCTCTATACTCTCACTAAGACTATAAACAAACTCCTTTTATATTTCAATTAAAATCAGTTAAATGATTTATTAGTGTTGTATATTTCAATTAAAATCAGTTAAATGATTTATTAGTGTTGTTATAGCATTTATATATGTCTTATATATTTTATGGCTGATAGTTCTACAAGAGTTCGGTAGAACTATATAATCCGTAAGACATTTGAAAGAAGCTTTATAAATAATCATATCTTTTGTCATGATATTTTTTAAACTAAATATATACACGAAGTTCGTCAATGACGCGGCAAGGTTCCTAATTTTCACGATAAGATTAGGAAAAAATATTTTTCTTTCCTTATTTCAATTAATCAGATTAAGGGAGCAATTTTTACTTGCTTTCCAAGACTCTCAGCATTTATAAATACACATGAGACCCTAGAAATCACGTGGCTGGAGATACCATCATATTCAAAAAAGTACGAAAAAGGTTGGAGGGAGAAAAATACGAGTTCTCACCGGCTATCGCCTTCGGGCATAGCAAGGAGACTTAGCGTCCGCATACTATTACATGTTGCTGGAATTTGGGTCGTATGATTCGGGTGTCCCGAGCATGCTATTGGCCATTTCGAGTTCGCTTATGCATTAAGGCAGTTTGATCAACTTAGACTTATGTAGGCTAACATAGTGTCGAATTGATCAATACTAGAAGTTTTGCATAAAGAGATTTAGTAGAACTTTAAACTTAAAAAGTGTATAAGGATTGGGATATTTGCGTGTGTGACATCATAAGAGCGTTTATACTTTAATTAAACAACCTATAATCGAAGAATAAAACTGTTAGCAAAATTTTACGTGTTGATGAACAGTAAAAACTTGATCAGGTAAATAAGGTGACGACTATGTCCAGATGCTCCGTTTTATATTTTGGTCAGGTTTAGTAGTTCAGTAGTTTCTGATATTAATCAAGTTTAGTAGTTGAGTATTTTATTTTCTTGTTATTAGATTTAGTTGTTTTATTATTTTTTTTTAGTTATTTTAGTTGTTCGGTTTTTCAATTTTTTTTTAAAAATTGTGACAACCCACTTTGGGCAAAGCCATAAGAAAATAACAATAAAATTCTCATGAGATCGACGCCTAATACTTATCACTAACTTGTTTGGTGTGAAACATAGGTTTTAAAATTTTATTTTGCTCACTACTCAGACGACGGTAGCGCCAGTATCTTACTTAGACTTGAGCTCCAAAATAGAATCCGAATAATGTGGGTTCATTTCAGGGTTGTTATATAAAGTTATTGGAAACTGAATGAAAAATAGACCAAGAATGAGATGGTTCTTTTGAGGTAGAGAAAATGCTGATTTATATAGTTATGTCGCACTTGAGACATTGGGCTAATGCATTTATATCTAAGAGTTTGTGGTTAGGTATCTTACTTAGATTTGAGCTCCAAAAAAGCATCCTTGTAAGACAATGACAAATTTTGCTTCAGAAGATTCACAGCATCTTCCTTTGTCGAAAACTCAACCAAAGCAATACTGCCCCTAAGAAAGACACCATTAACATGAAAGCAGTACTTTGTGTTATGGAGATTGTTGGGAGTTGATTTGTTGTGTAAGGTGGAGATTTGTTGAAATGTACACGAAAAATCACCTACGGAGGCAAAATTGACAAAATCCACTGCAGGGGCAAAATAGTAATTTTGCTAGGATTTGAATTTCACGTATGATGAAACGACGCCGTTTCATGATGAACTGGCTGTGGGTGCAGCGGTCTAGGGCGGATGATTTCTCAGCGGATATTTAACCATTTCACATGATTCTTGTGGCTACGCGATCCTTGCCAGCTCATCTACAAGACGCACGTGGAATTGATTGAATTGATCGCACGGTCGCGATTTGCGAGTCTGTTACAGACAAGCGGCTTAGATTTCCATTTCGATTTTGTGCATTTCTGATTTAGCATATAATCACTCGTGTTTGTGATTGATACGCAAGCATTGAGCTAGAGAGAGCTTTGTACAATTGTTTTTTAGCTTCGAATAATACCAGAACACCCCTCCCCTCCACTGTGCACGTAGATTACTTTTCCGGTGATCGAAACACGTAAAATCGTTTGTTGTGTGATTGTTTCTCTTCGTGTTTGCGTTCGTTATACTCAATACTAACTCGCGATGAGGGGTCTGTTGAGTGTTTTCGACTCTTGTGTGAGATTTTAGTGTTTGCTTTAGAGATTCAGTTTTATTGTGTGGGAGACAGTGTCGCCGGAGCTCGCGTTTTGTTTCCGGCCTCTTTTCTCAACATTGCAGAACTTGTCCGCCAAACAACAGCCACCGCGATCCTCTCCATTCAATCGACCCGAATGAAGACTTGGCACTACCCACAATCTCCTTCCATATACTTTCCACACCACTCTTGAATGTAATATTCTCATAAGACAACTCATCTTCCTTCTCACTGAACACCAACTTACTCCATGTCCATGACGAGCGGCGCCGACTGAGAAATCACGACGACGCAACGGATCTGGTGGACGACGACAACTCCTGCTGCGGGAACAATCCGAAGAGGAGGAAGAGCGGCGATATCATAGCGTGTGGACGACTGACAAAAAATTGAAGAATATTGGGGCGATTGAGTTTTTCATTTGGGCTGGGACCATATAGATCGTATGGACCCCTAGTGTTTTAATTAAAATTAATTCTTATTTATTTTTTCTTTAATCGAATTTATGTAGTGCAAAAATGGAGACAATCAACAAATAAAATTGTTTACATCCTCTATAATGCTAAAAGGAAGTTTAGACAATCAACATCACTTTTGTAAAAACAGAGAAAATACGATAGTTTCCTTCTAGGCCACAGTATATTTCTTATTTCATCCTCTTTATAATAAAGAAACTAGGTTGATCGGGTACATATGGCAACACCCGTATAGTATATAACGATCAATCATTCAAGGTGACACCAAAACTAGTTGTCCACTCAAAGAACATCTCCAACCAAACAAACGCCAAAACTGGCGATACAGAAGAGGACGTAAAGAAAAGATTAACAATATCCTCGGTGAGGTTTGTAATACCGATACAAATTGAACGCAAGAAAGCCATGCAAGCCAAGAGTACAAACGCAAACAACTGAAAGCACTTAATACAATCTTGGGCATCAGAAAGCAGCTCAACAAGTTTTATAATATACGGAAACTAGGAGACTACTCCAGAAAGCAATAGCATTCCACTATACATCTAACCAGGAATATTGGGACAACACCCACTTTTATAATGTAAAACAAGATTGTGGGTAGGGAAGAATAAGACAATTATAAAAATCTTCTGTGGCAACTTCAAAGTTGTTAATAATTTTAGCTAAACATTAGATTTGTCACAAGGATATCAAAATTTATCCTACATACTCACCGAGAAGATAAAACTTTATTCAGATCCACTTTATTCATATGAGCTTGTGATTTTTTAGTTTCGTTTTATTCAAACTTAACTCAATCCATTTTTTAAATTAGTTTCATTCCGATCTAAACCATTAAATATTTTTGGCGAAAATTTAATTTTCTAATGATTCTCCACCGAGAGATTAGAAGAAAACAAAATTCATTTTAAGATGGATAATACTTTCTCTGCTCACCTATTAATTAATGTTCCATTTCAATAAAATAACCTCAAGTATGAGAAAATAATAATAAATAAATGAAGTAAGTATTCTCAAACTTAATCTTCCATTAATATTTTAATCAAACTTGTTTTCTATATATGAAATTTAATTGATTGAATAAACTTGTAGTTTCGTACAGTATTTAAAGATAAAGAGCTCGAATTTATAATGGTTAGAGTTATAAATATCATATAACATGTTATATAAGTGAAAGAACGTCTCCAACCAAACAAACGCCATAATTGGCGATACAGAAGAGGACGTGAAGAAAAAGATTAACAATAATTAAAAGATATATTAAATTTTTTCATAGAAAACATCCGTATACAAACACCATAATTGGCGATACAGAAGAGGACGTGAAGAAAAGATTAACAATATCCTCGGTGACGTTTGTAATACCGATACAAATTGAACGGAAGAAAGTCATGCAAGCAAAGAGTACAAACGCAAACAACTGAAAGCACTTAATACAATCTTGGGCATCAGAAAGCAGTTCAACAAGTTTTATAATATACAGAAACTAGGAGACTACTCCAGAAAGCAATAGCATTCAACTTAATATCAACACATAAGAGTCATAGAGATAGCCATAAGTACAACCATAGGGTAGCTTTCCGATTGTGA
Organism: Euphrasia confusa; assembly: GCA_954870475.1. NCBI lineage: Eukaryota > Viridiplantae > Streptophyta > Magnoliopsida > Lamiales > Orobanchaceae > Euphrasia > Euphrasia confusa. Next base: position 54,669 of record CATPAB010000243.1, on the reverse strand, counting down.
CCACTTCATGTTCTGCAATTCAAATGAATCGAGCACAAAATAAAAACACAAGCACCAAAGAAAGAAAAAATAAAACTGAATTACCGGTTTACACTTCATTTCGAGTTTCTAATGAGTGTTAACTCAATTGTTGGGCTTATTATGTGTTGGCCACTTGGGCTGTTAACACTTAGCCCAATTTAAAGGCAGCCGGGGAGCCCAGTTTATGAGTGCGGCCCATGTGAGAGTTCAGCCCATACCTTTTATTTGCCCAGCCCATTGATTAATTGATTTCTGATATCAATTAAGTGTTGACCCGAACGTTACCTTCTTTGACTCCTGTCAACCGTTGGATCCTAGGGTTTATTTGCTGAGATCAAATCTGGACCCTTCGTGGCTTATGATATAAAGAACTCTACCCTCCGCATTCACTCACTTCGCCTGATACTCTAACCCTAATCTACTGTGTGCGATTACACCTAGAGTGTGTGCGATTTCAACCCCTGCTCCGTTCACCACCACCGCCGCTTCTCCCGGCGTCTCCGGTCTGAGCTTTGCCGTTCTGTGACCACGGAGACGTCCTGTGAAGCCTCGGGTGCGCGCGTGATTGACCTCTTTGTGAGGCGGTGCAGATCTGAGTGGTGTGAGCTGTCTGTGTGTGCTCCTGGGCTCTCTCCGGCGAGGTCTTTGTGATTCCCTTGTTCGGTGCCGGTCCGGTCATCCTACTGCTACTGTATACTACGGCGTGCAACCGCTGAGCCGTAGTATTTGGAGATCTATATTTTATACATATATATATACTATCTCCTTCTTTTTTTTACTTTGGTTTTTCCGCTGCATGTGTTCTTAGTATTCATCAAGCCCAGATCCTTGCCATGCGGACCGGATCTTTCGAGATCTGCTGACCGCTGTGATTTGGGGCCTTGCTCTGAGCTAAGGGCTGTATTACGGATCTGACTTGCTTCTTGTTTGAAATTTTGCAGGTACCTTGAAGCATTAGCCGCCGACGACAACACCCAACAGTGGTATCAGAGCGTGTCAACGGCGGAGTTCGGCAACCGGATCTGAAGATCTGACCCCGTAGGGCTCCAGATCTGCAGCCGTGAAGGTCGTTCGTTGCTCGGTACTTGCGTGGGAGGAGAACCAGGTAACGGATCTGAAAGGTATACAGGCCATTGTAAATTGGGATTGATGCCCCCTTTGGTCGAGTATACCCAGATCGCCTGTGAAACGCGAGACGGGCCCTGCATGTGAGGTCTCTTGCGAACACCTCGCCTGGTAAGTGTCTGAACCCCCTTCCTTTGCTGTCTACGTGATGGTACGACCCGCCTGGAGGTCATATGTGATGGTGTGGCCCGCCTGGTGGTCGTTTTCAAACTTATAGTGTTGAAAATCCGTTTTTCAAAGTGTTGTTCAAAATATTTTCTGGAAAAATCTTTCTAAAACTGAGTGTTTGAAAAATTTAAAGTGAAAATAGCATGAACAATATGTTTTCTGTGACTTGAGCTGCGTGTTGGGTCTGCTGTGAACTTGGTGTTCTTATTTGTGTGTCTCAAACCTGCATAACTGTGAACCTGCTTTGCCTGCTAGTTCTAGGGTTTGTGTGCAGTGTGAGACTGATAGTAACTGATCCTATTTGGTGAGTTGAGTGCGAGTGTAGGGCTCAAAGTGGTGGCCCCCGGCATACCAAACTCCCCTTGCTACACATCCTTGAGGTGTGTGAGTATATTGTGGAGGCTGGGGTAGTCATTTGTCTGAGGGCTTTACCTGCTTGACATAGGCTCTCAGTTACTCACTCAGCAGTAACACTTAAAATTTGTTGCTGTGTAGTGAGTCCCCACTGTTGTAGGGACTCTGATAGGTGTTGCTTGTGTGCTCACTCTCTTTGACTTGATCTGTGGATTTGGTCAACTGTCAGTTGTTGTTACTTTGTGTTAATTACTCCTGCAATTTTGAAAGTTGTGTGCTTCTTGATTTCTGCTTTGTTTTCAAAAACTGAACCTTCAAAATCTTTTAAAAATGTCTGGTTTTAACTTGGCACCCTTTGATGGGAAAAGTGATTTTGCAATTTGGAAACAAAAGATGAAAGGAATTTTGGTTCAGCAAAAAGTTTATAAGGCCATTTCTGGTGCCTATTCTGCTACTGATACTGCTGAAATAAAAGCTGAGACTAATGAACTTGCTCATTCTGCTATAATTCTATGCTTATCTGAATATGTGCTTAGGAAAGTTGGTGTGTTGGAATCTGCTAAAGAAGTTTGGGAAAAACTTAATGATTTATACACTGAAACCTCCCTGAACTCAAAACTGTTTTTGTTGGAAAAGTTTTTCAGATTCAAACTTGATATGAGTAAAGATATTTCTGATAATATTGATGCCTTTACTAAACTGATTCAAGATATTAAGTTGACTGGTGATAAGCATATTGATGATTATACTCCCATTGTTTTGTTGAATGCTATTCCTGATTCATATGCTGATGTGAAATCTGCTATTAAATATGGTAGAGACTCTATTACCCTGGATACTGTGATTAATGGTTTGAAGAGTAAGGAACTTGATTTAAAATCAAATAGAAATCCTAGGTCTTCTGAAGTTAATTATGTTAGGGGGAGAACTAAGTCCAGGAATAATGGCAACCAAGCCCAGAAAGGGTCAGGTGGTCAAAACAATGGTAAGAAGAACAGGAGCAGGTCTAGGTCTAAGTCCAAACCTAAGAATAGGAAGTGCTATAACTGTGGTGAGTCTGGACACTTCATGAAGCAGTGTACCAGACCCAAAAAGGTCAATGGTGACCAGGCTAATGCTGCCAAATCTGATGATGATGGAAATGTGTTTATGGTATCTGATATGACCTTGCTTTCAAATGTGAATTCTGCTAAGTCTGATTTTCTGTGTGAAACTGATTGGATTCTGGATTCTGGTTGTACTTATCACATGTCACCTTATCTGCATTTATTTACATCATATGATAAACTTGAGAATTCCTCTGTGTCTATGGCTAATGATAAGAAATGCATGGTAGCTGGAATAGGTGATGTATGTGTTAAATTTGAAACTGGTCATGTGCATACTTTGAAAAATGTGAGACATGTTCCTGACTTATCACAAAACTTGATTTCATGTGCTGCATTAGAGTATGATGGGTTGACTGGTAAATGGGGAAAGGGTTGCATGACAATTGCTAGAGGGTCTATGATTCTGTGCAAAGCTGCTAGGCAGCATAACTTGTATATCTGCAAAGCTGTACCTTGTTTGTATTCATATGCTAATTCTGTGCATGATAGTACTTCTGATCTGTGGCATAGGAGATTAGGGCATATTAGTAAGAAAGGCATGGAATTTCTAAAGAAAGATGGCTGTTTTGGTAAAACTGATATGACTTGCATTCCTTTCTGTGAAACATGTATTCTTGGCAAACAAACTAGAGTAAGCTTTCCTGTGAACCCTCCCCCCAATGTTCCCAAGTCTGTTTCCATACTTGAATATATGCATGCTGATGTGTGGGGTCCTGCCCCTGAGCCTACTCAAGGTGGCAATAGGTATTTTCTGTCTGTTATAGATGATTTCTCTAGGAAAGTATTTGTCTTCCTGCTCAAAAACAAATCTGATGTGTTTCAAAAATTCTGTGATTTTAAAACACTAATTGAGAATCAAACTGGCAAGAAAATTAAAACCTTGAGAACTGATAATGGATTAGAATTTTGTAATTCTGAGATGGATGCTTTGTGTGTTAATGCTGGTATTAGAAGACATAGGAGTGTGCCTTATACCCCTCAGCAAAATGGAGTTGCAGAGAGGATGAATAGGACCCTTCTAGAGAAGGTTAGGTGTATGCTTGCCTCCTCAGGCCTCAGCAAGAGGTTCTGGGGTGAATCTGTGCTAACTGCTGCTTACCTGATTAATAGATCACCTTCTGTGCCTTTGAAGGGCAAGTGCCCTGAGTCTGTCTTTACTGGTAAACCACTTAATCTGGATAACTTGAGAGTATTTGGCTGTGCTGCATATGTTCATCAGAATGTTGATAAGTTAGAACCTAGGTCTAGGAAATGTGTTTTCCTTGGATATCCTGAGGGTACAAAAGGCTACAGGCTGTGGCTTAAGAGTGAACCTGGTTTTAGAACTATAGTGAGTAGGGATGTGGTATTTAATGAAGATGATATGCCTTGTAAAATTGTTAGAAATCCTAGAAATGGTAATACCTCTGGTGAGGTGGAGTCTTCTCCCTCTGTAGGTCCATTAGGTGAACAATTTGATGTCCCTACTACTGCTGTTCCTGTGAATGACTTGTCTGAAAATTCTGATGTTGAATCTGATGATAATGTGCCTGCTGATAATTTGCCTGTTGATAATACTGCTCCTGTTAATCCAAATCCTGATAATCCAAATGTGAACTTGCCTGCAAATGTGAATCTCCCTGAAAATGTTGTTTATGAACAAGATGAAACCATTGTTGATAATAATCCTGACCTATCTGATTATTTGTTAACTAGAGATAGGACTAGAAGGAACCCTAGGTTGCCTGCTAGATTAGGAGACTTTCACCTTGGTAATTTTGTGTTTAACATGCATGAGTTGATTGAGAATTATGAACCCAAGTCTTTTGCTGAAGCTGTTGAATCTGATAATGCCTCTATGTGGTTAAGTGCTATGAGTGAAGAAATGCATAGTCTGTTGAAAAATGATACTTGGAAACTTGTTTCAAAACCACCTAAATGCTCATTAGTTGACTGTAAATGGATTTACAAAGTTAAAAATGAGGGATGTGAGGTCAGATACAAAGCCAGACTTGTAGCAAAAGGGTTTTCTCAAAAAGAGGGGATTGATTACACTGAGATTTTTGCACCTGTTGTTAAATTCACCACTGTTAGGATAATGTTAGCTTTGTGTGCTCATTATAACTGGGAATTAAAACAAATGGATGTAAAAACTGCCTTTTTGCATGGTGAGCTTGAAGAGAGAATTTACATGAAACAACCTGAGGGTTTTGAGGATAAATCCAAACCTGATTTTGTGTGTCTTCTGAAAAAATCTCTATATGGTTTAAAACAATCACCTAGGCAGTGGAATAAGAAGTTTGATGAATTTATGTTGTCTTTAAAATTCTGTAGAAGCTCTTATGATCCATGCCTGTATTTCATGATTGATGTTGCTGCCCCCATTTTCTTGGTTTTATATGTTGATGATATGCTGATAATGAGTCCTTGCCTGAATGCTATTAAATCTGTTCAAACTGCTTTGTGTGGTAAATTTGAGATGAAAGATTTAGGTGATGCTAGGAAGATTCTAGGCATGAACATTGTTAGAGATAGGGCTGCCTGCAACATACATTTAAACCAAACTGACTATGTGCTTAAGTTGCTTGAGAGATTTAATATGACTGGTTGTAAATCTGTGAATGTTCCTCTTGCTGGTCACTTTGTGTTGTCCAAGGACCAATGTCCTGAAACTGAACTTGAAATTTCTGCCATGAACAATGTGCCTTATGCTTGTGCTGTAGGGTCAGTGATGTATTTGATGGTTACTACTAGGCCTGATATTGCATATTCTGTGAGTTGCCTTAGTAGATATATGTCTAACCCTGGTAGGCCACATTGGGAAGCTATGAAATGGTTACTTAGGTACTTGTCTAGTACTAAGTCTTATGGCCTGAAATTTTCTAAGTGTAAAACTGGAGTTGTGTTGAATGGTTTTGTTGATGCCAATTATGCTAATGATAGAGACACTAGGAAATCTTCAACCTCTTATGTGTTCACTGTGTGTGGGTCCTGTGTTAGCTGGAAATCCCAATTACAACATGTTGTTGCATTGTCTACCACTGAGTCTGAATACATAGCTATAACTGATGCATTCAAAGAGGCTATTTGGTTGAAGGGATTGTTGACTGAGGTCAAAATGTTGAGTGATTCTGTTGTTGTGTTCTCTGATAGCATGTCTGGCATTCAACTTTGTAAGTGATTTATTTGTTTTTGTTAGGTTTTTAGAGTTGTTTTGAGTATCGTTTTGGCTCGTTTGTGTGTGATTCATGTTTGTGTATGTCGCATTTGGGTTAAATATGCCTTATCAGTGTTATGATTTGCTTGGCAGGAGAAACGAACAAAAACGAGTTGAAAAACGATAAAAGTGATTTGGCCGACAAACGACCGTGAGTGCGCTGCAAACTTGGAGAGTTCGGTTCTCCCAGCTCGGACCACCTAAAGACATGATCTATACCTTGTCGGAAAGCTCTTGAAGAGGTCTACGAGGCCCGGCCATTTCACTGTCATAATTTCTCGACATACAGCCGTAATTATTGAGTTTACAGCCCAGTACGAAGCTGCCCCGGAGTCAATGTGCAGCGAACTTGGAGAGCTTGGCTCTCTCACCTCCGACCACCTACGGCGACCATATTTACCTCTACGGATAGCCCTTGAAGTCTTCTACATGGCCCAGTTGATCCTGTTTGACGAAAAGAGTTTTTTTACAGATCCACCTTCACCGCGCGCGCGGCGCCCTGCCGTGCGAGCGGGCGGAAGGCAGAAAATTCCAGCCCCCCTGCACAAATACACCGCGCGCACGGGCTGAACCGCGCGCGACCTGACCGACTTTGACTAAGTTTGACCGCGGATTTTGGACCTTTAAATACATGTTTTAGGGTTGCTTTTAAACACAATTTTTACTACACTTTTAGGCTACGTGCTTGGAGATCATAGACGATAGTTTTTCTTAGTTTCTTTTCATCGTACTTATTCACTCGGATTTGATTGAGATTGAAGATTGATTGTTCATCTCTTTTATTATTCAATAACTCAGTAAGTTTTTCTTTTTATTTTGTTTGTTAGAATATAATTGCTCTCTTGTTTAGTTGTTCATCTTTTTTTTAATAAAATCCTAAATATGAATTCTTCTCTCCTTTATTGTTTTTCCTTGATTAATTCCATGAGTAGCTAAATCATCAACTAGAGTTAGGGTGAATTGATTCCCATCTAGGATTTGAATTTTGGTTTTGCACGAAAGGTGTTCGATTAAATGCCCAATTGAATTTCAACCACGTTTGAAGCTTTGGAGCAATTACGTGCTTGGGTTTAATCGAACCGCATTCGAACCAACCGGTAACGGACGTTCTTGTGTGACTTTTGGAAAATAGAATTCAATTTCGAAGTTGAGAATTGAGGATCCCGACCTCTAGTCCTTTTCTTTTATTTGAAACTCATTATTATTATTGCTTTCTTTATTTTATGTGCTTTTACTTTGATAAATTAGAACTTAGTTTAAAAACAAACCAACCAAATTGCATTATGCTATATACTTCTCTTCTTTTTCTTTTGCGAACACATAAACACATATACTAAGCCGATAGTAGTGTTCCTCGTGAGATCGACTCGGGCAAGTTGCTTCGGCAATTAGTTCAGTTATTTTATTTGATTTTTGACGCACTACAACGTCCTTATCAAATTGGCGCCGTTGCCGGGGAACACTTTAGGCACAAGTATTAGTGTTTGAGTGTTTGCAATTTTTTTTTCTTTTTTCTTTTTATTTATGATTATTATTTCTCCCACCGATGCGTTTAATGTTTTTGTCAAGTGTTTTTGTTAGCAGTGATGAATACATATAACAACTATCCGTGTGAGTTCACAAGGCCTCAGACGAGCACTTACTACGAGCCTTCCCAATATGACGCGACAACACATTTTGGCTCTCAGTCTCAGGCATACAATCCGGAGTGGGATACTCAATCGAGCTATCATTTTGATCCACCTCACCAACAATGGCTTCAACAACAATGGACTCCTCAGAACATGGTGTACCCTCCACAATATTCAATGCAACCAGAGCCGCCATACAAGCCCTCATTGGATGACACTTTTCAGGATTTCATGAAGACGGCCAACCAAATAATAAAATCGAATGAAGCTGCGATGATAGCGAATGAAGTGGCGATGGCCAGAAATGTTGAAGAAAATTTGTCCTACCCTCCACCATATTCGATGCAACCGGAGCCGCCGTGCAATCCATCTTTTGATGAAATTTTTCACGATTTCATGCAATCGACCGAACAGATAATGAAAGCAAATGAAGAGGCAATGGCAAAAAGGGAAGAAGCAGAGGAAAGGTCCAATGCTTTCGAGGAGAAGATAGGTATGCTGTCGATCCCATTGCACGAGTCGGAACAAGATGAAGAAAATCATACGCGCCAACCGACGGAGGCCCATGCCCTCGCGATTCTCCATGGTGACTACGAAGATGAGGATGTAGAACCTAATGAGGTCGAGTCCACAGTGGAGCATGTGTACCTCGATGAATTACATTTGGAGGAAAATGACGAAAAAGAGACGATAGATAGTATGGTGCTAGAGGAGATGCCACTAATAATGTCACACAAAGCCGAAGACCCATACAAATCGTCCATTCCACCCCCTAGACAACTAGAGCAAGAAACAATGATCATCAATATAGTGGTTTATAATGAAGACGAGGAGATCTCGATGCTAGATACATCTCTTGAGTCCGAATGTTCAAATATCTATGCCTCGAGTGATGATGATGTAGATGATATGTTTCCCGAGCATGCATGTATAATCCAATCACCCTCTCTCTCTCACGGTGATTTAGGGGATAACAAATCAGAACTTCCTCGTCCCTCGCTAGAGATGACTAACCTTATGAATGTTGAGGAGTCAAATGTGATAAGTGCTAATGACCCACCCAAGCCGCATGATCCAGGTATTTTCAAATTTAATTTTGCTTTTGGTGGGGATAAAACAGCTGGTAAGGTAGATTATAATGGGGGTATTAATGTGTTTGATGTCTATACTGAAAATGGTTTTTACACTGATGCTACTAACCCCTTGGTTGAGATGATTTTCTTGCAGAAACATAGTTCTATATTTTTACATATTGATGAGATGGAAAAACAAGACTTTCGTGATGACATTGGTATAGGTGCGGTGGCGCTCTTGGAGTTTAAAAACAAAAATAAGCCACTCCCACAACAATTAGAGCTGAAGGGGTTATCAAAACAATGGAAATACGTTTATATAGAAGAGATGACACCTGAAATGATGAGCCTCATTGAGGCTCGTTATTGATGGAAGATGAGTCAAGCTCGAGACATTAAACAAGCGCCGCGTGGAGGCTAATCCATGGACCGTGCTGCTCTTTCGGGTACCAAAATGAGCGCCACGTGGGGGCCTTCCCACGATTTCATACGGGCTGGATCGAGAAGACCGAAGGAGCCAACATCATTGTTTGCACCTTCTTACCCTTCCTCTTTTAAGCTTGTTCTGTGTATTATCTTTCTTTAGTTTGTTCTTTTCATTCGTGTGGACATGCTTTGTTTCGCCCTTGCTTGAGATTTATTTGATTATGTGTTTTACATTGAGGACAATGTGTCTTTCAAGTGTGGGGGGTAGCTTTGCATGTTCTTAGGGTAACCCGTTGTTTCGCGAGGTTTGTTGGGGTTATAGTAGTCTTCAAACGTCGCTTATGTTATGCCTGTTGGTTTGTCTTGTAGTGTCGATCACCCCTCCCCATTTGAGATATGATTATCATGAGAACGTGTAGTTGATGTGGTTTCCCCATGCATGCTAGTTGCTTTAATTCGTTTCTTGAGGTGCGATAGATTTTTGGTGCTAGAGGTCGGTATATGTGAATAACTTTTGACTTCGTGTTTAGATGTCGTAAAGTGACCTTGAGATAATTGCATGTCACCGTTTCACTTTCCAATGAACCTTGTGAGAATTTGAGCCATTTTAGCTTTCTTCTTTGTGTGGTACATCTCGTCGTTGCTTCTCGAGCTTCTTATTTTCATTGTTCTACATTATTTGTGCCCGTATGGACTAGAGATAGCTAAATCATGCTTAGGTTGTTACTTGAGGCTTTTATGTCATGAATTACTTGATTTTGAAAATGATTGGGATATGATCGATTAGGATAACCATTTTAGCCGCTTACTTTTGACCCCGAGCCCGTCGTGGGACACCCTAGTAGCCCCTTTTGAGCCTACGTTTAGCCTTTTCTTTCTTGTCCTATATTCCGTGGAGGAGAGAAGTGAGGTATTGAATTTGGGGATATAAGGTGTTGATACGATGTTTGTTTTTTGTATTATTTCGAGACATGTTATAAGTCTCAAAAAAAAAAAAAAAAAAAAAAAATGACGAGTTAAGTCTAAAAAAAAAAAAAAGTTGAGACGTGTTATTAGTCTCCAAAAAAAAAGAAAAAAAAAAGCAAAAGAAAAAAAAAACAATAAAATGAGTCGAATAATGTTATTAATTGATTGCTCGGATGATTTGTGTGGCTTTGATATGTTCGTTTGTAGTGTTTGGAGTGGTAGGGGTTGTTGTGGAATTAGACGGATGTTTGGTGTGATGGAAGTGCGTATTCGAACAAGATTAGTCCACTTTTTCCAAAATAATCCCGAATACCTTAAGCCGAGCCCCGTTACACCCGATTTATCGATCGCTCATGATTCTTAAGATGGTAGACTTTGATTAGTGGAGAGTACAACTTGAGCATGTGTTTAGTTGGTGTTCTTAGGCGCATTTGATGTTATTTGAAGCTCGTCTTTGTTCCATATATGCTTGTCATTCTTGAGTGCACGAGTTTTTTTTCTTTGATTCTTTATCTTTCACTTGTGTACGCTTTGAGTGAAACCGATTCTCGAGAGAAAAAGAAGAAAGAGTGAATCCTAGTGAGGGAATTTGGAGTGGTGACATGTGATGATTCTTGTGTGATTTTTATTGCTTCTATTTCATTGTGGGTCGAAATTTATTCATGTTACTTTTTCCGTACGCACCGAGGGTTTATTTTTAGTTTTGAGAAATGGAGTAAGTAATTGGTATTGTTTATTAGTTGCGTTCATGATTGTTTGCTTGAGGACAAGCAAAATGCTAAGTGTGGGGGAGTTGATTTATTTGTTTTTGTTAGGTTTTTAGAGTTGTTTTGAGTATCGTTTTGGCTCGTTTGTGTGTGATTCATGTTTGTGTATGTCGCATTTGGGTTAAATATGCCTTATCAGTGTTATGATTTGCTTGGCAGGAGAAACGAACAAAAACGAGTTGAAAAACGATAAAAGTGATTTGGCCGACAAACGACCGTGAGTGCGCTGCAAACTTGGAGAGTTCGGTTCTCCCAGCTCGGACCACCTAAAGACATGATCTATACCTTGTCGGAAAGCTCTTGAAGAGGTCTACGAGGCCCGGCCATTTCACTGTCATAATTTCTCGACATACAGCCGTAATTATTGAGTTTACAGCCCAGTACGAAGCTGCCCCGGAGTCAATGTGCAGCGAACTTGGAGAGCTTGGCTCTCTCACCTCCGACCACCTACGGCGACCATATTTACCTCTACGGATAGCCCTTGAAGTCTTCTACATGGCCCAGTTGATCCTGTTTGACGAAAAGAGTTTTTTTACAGATCCACCTTCACCGCGCGCGCGGCGCCCTGCCGTGCGAGCGGGCGGAAGGCAGAAAATTCCAGCCCCCCTGCACAAATACACCGCGCGCACGGGCTGAACCGCGCGCGACCTGACCGACTTTGACTAAGTTTGACCGCGGATTTTGGACCTTTAAATACATGTTTTAGGGTTGCTTTTAAACACAATTTTTACTACACTTTTAGGCTACGTGCTTGGAGATCATAGACGATAGTTTTTCTTAGTTTCTTTTCATCGTACTTATTCACTCGGATTTGATTGAGATTGAAGATTGATTGTTCATCTCTTTTATTATTCAATAACTCAGTAAGTTTTTCTTTTTATTTTGTTTGTTAGAATATAATTGCTCTCTTGTTTAGTTGTTCATCTTTTTTTTAATAAAATCCTAAATATGAATTCTTCTCTCCTTTATTGTTTTTCCTTGATTAATTCCATGAGTAGCTAAATCATCAACTAGAGTTAGGGTGAATTGATTCCCATCTAGGATTTGAATTTTGGTTTTGCACGAAAGGTGTTCGATTAAATGCCCAATTGAATTTCAACCACGTTTGAAGCTTTGGAGCAATTACGTGCTTGGGTTTAATCGAACCGCATTCGAACCAACCGGTAACGGACGTTCTTGTGTGACTTTTGGAAAATAGAATTCAATTTCGAAGTTGAGAATTGAGGATCCCGACCTCTAGTCCTTTTCTTTTATTTGAAACTCATTATTATTATTGCTTTCTTTATTTTATGTGCTTTTACTTTGATAAATTAGAACTTAGTTTAAAAACAAACCAACCAAATTGCATTATGCTATATACTTCTCTTCTTTTTCTTTTGCGAACACATAAACACATATACTAAGCCGATAGTAGTGTTCCTCGTGAGATCGACTCGGGCAAGTTGCTTCGGCAATTAGTTCGGTTATTTTATTTGATTTTTGACGCACTACAACGTCCTTATCAGTAAGAACCCTGTATTCCATGATAGAACCAAACATATTGATGTTAGGTTCCATTTTATCAGGGACCTTGTTGAGAAAGGTGAGATTTTGTTGGAAAAGATCTCTACTCACCACAACCCCAGTGATATGGGGACCAAGTCCCTGCCCCTTGAAAAGTTTAAGTTCTGTCTTAAGTTCTTGAACTTTGATACCCTGGACTGAGATGTGCCAGTGTGCTCCCCCCACCTGGCCACTTGGTGTGACCAGTTCAGGGGCTGTTTTGCCAACTGTACCTGTCCAGTTGGAGTTTCTGGAGAAACTTTGTTGCCTTATCTGTTGGTGGGGAACTCTTTTGCCACTGTTCCCTGAGGACAGTGGTGTTTCAGTAGAAACCAGTTAGTCATCCTACTGGGTGGTTTGACTGTCACTTAGGTGACGGCTGCTCAGGGCAGTCCCCCTGTAGTTTAGGCTGCAGGGGACCAGTCCTACTGCTAGACAGTAGGGCTGGGGCGATGATGAAGGTTGCATGTGTGTTTGCTTGTTTTCTTACTTGCTTACTAAATGTTTTGTTCATTTCCGTAGTATATGAGTAGCAGTTTTGTGATTGTGTGTATTGGCCAACAAGGTGGAGATTATTGGGCTTATTATGTGTTGGCCACTTGGGCTGTTAACACTTAGCCCAATTTAAAGGCAGCCGGGGAGCCCAGTTTATGAGTGCGGCCCATGTGAGAGTTCAGCCCATACCTTTTATTTGCCCAGCCCATTGATTAATTGATTTCTGATATCAATTAAGTGTTGACCCGAACGTTACCTTCTTTGACTCCTGTCAACCGTTGGATCCTAGGGTTTATTTGCTGAGATCAAATCTGGACCCTTCGTGGCTTATGATATAAAGAACTCTACCCTCCGCATTCACTCACTTCGCCTGATACTCTAACCCTAATCTACTGTGTGCGATTACACCTAGAGTGTGTGCGATTTCAACCCCTGCTCCGTTCACCACCACCGCCGCTTCTCCCGGCGTCTCCGGTCTGAGCTTTGCCGTTCTGTGACCACGGAGACGTCCTGTGAAGCCTCGGGTGCGCGCGTGATTGACCTCTTTGTGAGGCGGTGCAGATCTGAGTGGTGTGAGCTGTCTGTGTGTGCTCCTGGGCTCTCTCCGGCGAGGTCTTTGTGATTCCCTTGTTCGGTGTCGGTCCGGTCATCCTACTGCTACTGTATACTACGGCGTGCAACCGCTGAGCCGTAGTATTTGGAGATCTATATTTTATACATATATATATACTATCTCCTTCTTTTTTTTACTTTGGTTTTTCCGCTGCATGTGTTCTTAGTATTCATCAAGCCCAGATCCTTGCCATGCGGACCGGATCTTTCGAGATCTGCTGACCGCTGTGATTTGGGGCCTTGCTCTGAGCTAAGGGCTGTATTACGGATCTGACTTGCTTCTTGTTTGAAATTTTGCAGGTACCTTGAAGCATTAGCCGCCGACGACAACACCCAACATCAATTAACATTAAAAGTCACCTCTTAGATTCTCCTGTTGATAATGTCTATTTCCCTATTTACTAATCCTATTCCTCTCCCCTAGAAGTATACGACTAAGATCATCACAAGACATTCCAAGCTATGCATCTGAATCTCCTCAGCCTGTGTCCAACCACATGCTCTAGTGACATTCTATTTATGCCTCACATACTCATGCTGATTTATACTTCGTACTTTCTTTAGTGACGTATTGAGTTTCATCATACAAGATTATACTCCTTCTTAGACAATTTTAATATTGGGACAACACCCACTTTTATAATGAAATAGGTCATGTAAAACAAGATTGTGGGTAGGGAAGAATAAGACAATTATACAAATCTTCTGTGGCAACTTCAAAGTTGTTAATAATTTTAGCTAAACATTAGATTTGACACAAGGATATCAAAATTTATCCTACATACTCACCGAGAAGATAAGACTTTATTCAGATCCACTTTCTTCACAAAATGAGTTATCTCCTGTATAAAATAAAAAGTATGCCTAGTTACCGAAAAATACTATAAGTACAACTTAAATAATGAAGATATGATGTAAAAAAGAGAAAAAAGAGATAATATTCAACCTCAAACTTCAAGTCCCTTGCATTATAGTAGTCCACTTTCTCCTGTAAGACAATACATGGTACATTACCCCGTAGTTATAACAATTGGCATTATCATGATATCGGTTAATCGGTATATTTAATTAATTGGTAAACTCGAAATAAAATATGTAAAAATGGTTTTTCATATATTTTTTACGTTGCACGTATACCTACTGACCTTGGGAAGGTTATGTTTTATTTTTAGGATTTCTGAAGTTACCAATTTTACCCAAATTATTGATATTAAAATTGATTAAAACAAGTTAAACGGTAACTTTAATAAATTCATTTTAACAGTGAGTAAACTAGAAATTTGGAAATTTGTATAATCAAGATATCACGGTGGATCACTTTTCTATAGCACAAAAGAAAGACAACTTTTGGTCTTCTTGTTAACCGGCTTCACCCAACTTTTGGACGAGTATTTGTTTATTCCATACTTGAGGACCTAGAAACAGAAGAAAGAGTAAGAATTATGAAGAAGAGGTGTAGCTAGGTGTAATTGCACAGACTCAGACTCACCAGGTGGTACATAATCATGAGGTCGTTGACGGAAGATTTGGACAACATATTCCTTATGACTCCAAACCTGGGTCTGATAGATTGAGGGAGGCTGAACGAAGCTCAATGGTAAGGTAGTACAAAACGCCAGACACAGCCTGTTTATTAGCATTCACCATTCTCACAAACTCTAATTAAATCTGTATTGTTCTCTTCATTATGTTTCTCAACCGTAGTCAATTCAGAGCACAGACGAAAAAACTACTCTCTTTCGATTTTGATACGGGAGAGTAATGGAGAGAATTGTGGGTTGATTAGTTGTGATATTTTATTTTATTTGACACAAAAAGTATATTATTGTCCCACTGATTTCATATAATATTCGCTATATATAATATATTAAATAGGGTAGATTTGGTAAATTCTTGTTTTTTTATAATTAGACCAAAGAGTAAAGAGTAGTGTATTAAGTTATAATATGGAGTAGCATGACTACATTTTTTTAAAATGTCCCTACAAAATGTATTTCAATTTTTTAAATCAATAAAAATCTATACATATATAATTTCAGATCCACTAATGCCACACTAATGCCACGTGACCAATAGAAGAGGTTTAATATTGTTGTGTTCACACTATAAATTATAAATAAAAAATTATAAATTATAAATAATAATATTATTAAATATATTGAAATTATATATAAATTTAAAATAGTAATTTGTAATTATATATTTTTTATAATCATTATTAATTATTATCTTAAAAATATACGTTTTATTTCTCTTTTTAATTTCTTCTATTTATTCATTTTTGTTCCTCGATTTTTTTAATTTTATGTATTAATTATGATTTTTTTCGCAGATTTAAAAATTTGTTTTGCATGGTACGTTATATTATTAATATTATTGCTCATCTCATCCCCTTCATTTTTACCAAGTAAATTCAATTTTTTTTATGTTTTTATTTATTTATCAGCTTTATAATTTTTATTTTCCATTTATTTTGATTTTTCCCCACCGATTTTAGGTATTTGTTGGATGCGTTTGACACTCGAGGAATACAGAGATGAGAAACGGAATGCAGAGACACGAGAACTCCTCTTCCACCAGATCAGAGGCTCCTCAATCGAGTAAGATGTAAATCGATGAATGTGCCCGAGTAGCAGACACATGTGGGAAAGAGCCAATATGTCTCACCCGAGTAATAACTTTATAATATTTCAATGAAAATTTGTCATATCCGAGATTCGTACTCTGCGTCGTCGGGGAATATTTACACCAACATCACCACGTATTTTACCACTCGGTTATACCTTAAGAAGCTTACATACTATAGGCGTAATCTTTGAAAATAATAAAATTTTCTTAATTGAGATAACGGTTAATAATGATATTTAGGAGTTTACAAATTTAAGTGATAGTTCGATAATTAAATAAAATAATTTGTTAGTCCATTAATAAATTTTTGGCGAAATACGTTGGAAATTAAATAAAATTTTAGATTATTTCAAAAAAATAAATCACGTGCATCATTCTTCCCCAAGTAGTACTAGTTCTTTAAAAATTAATAAAACAAAATAGGTCAAACGTTATTTAGACTTTATGGATTTTAAAAATAAAATAAAATTCTATAAATTTAAAAAATTTTAAAATAAATAAAATATCAATTGAATATAGTAAGGAAAGGTATGAACTCAAATTTGGTTATAAATACCGATCCTCACAACTCATCCGTTCCCAAAATAATTCTCCAAAAAAACCTAAAAAAAAAAAAGAAGCAATCAGCAATTGATGATGTTACCGGACGATGTAATAGAGAGGATTCTGCTCGGACTAGCTGCGTTTGACCTGCTCCGATGCAAGGCTGTTTGCAAGGATTGGCGGTCCTTAATCTCGTCGGCCGATTTCGTCGCCGCTCACCTCCGACGGGCGAAATCCGATCCGGCGAACCACCACCTCCTTGTTTTCAACCGTCTGTTCGATCTCCGTGGACCATTATCAGCAGGTAAGACCTTGGAATCTTTAATCTGCTTCTCATCTGAGGATCGTATGTTCAATCTCCCTCGACCAGTAGCAGCAGATCCTAAAGATCTGCTAATCGTGGTCGGCTCAGCCAACGGCTTGATCTGTGTTGCGGGTAAGGCAGATATACCGTCGCCCGACGACATCTGGATATTCAACCCTGTCACCCGCCTTTCCTTGAAACTTCCCTACTCTGATATTCCTTTCCACTCTGATCGAAATATCAAATTTGCCTTTTGGTGTGATGACGACGAGGATGATGATGTTTACAAGGTGGCCAAATTCTTGTCTAATCCCAATGGTGAAACTTTGCTCGAGCTGTGGGTTTCAACATCCCCCGACACTTGGGCTGTGATTTCTTGTTTTCGATTCCATTTTCACGACTTCCTTTACCGCCACCATGCCGCTGATGTGCTTATCGAAGGAGTTGCTGCTTATTGGATCTGTGATCACCTGCACCGTTATGAAAATCCGGATTATGATGGAACTGAAAATGAAATTATGGTGCTATCGCTCAATCTCAAAACGCTAGCAATGAACAAGTTCGTTCCACCGTGGTATTCGCCTTCAGTGAACAAGGATTATCATTGGAAGGCCCGAACGGGAAATTGTACTAATTCCCTCTTGTTTGGTGGAAACTTGAATGGAGAATTTGTTTTGGTAGCACATAGAGAATCGGGATGTTATGACTTTTGGTATCCTGTGATGGATGACAATGGAGCTGCAATTAATTGGATCAAGAAATTCACAATTTGCTTAGATTCGTTTTCCTTTAAATTTTGCTTAGGGATTGTTAATGATACACTAGTTGGCGTTGCCAAAGGACGGTTCGAAGATACACTAGTTGGCGTTGCGAGACGACCGTTCGAACGTGAAGTAGGCTTGTGCCACCTGCTGACCGGAATATTGCAAGTACAAAAAGTCAGCACGATTATTAATGATTATGCTCATGACTTTGTGGGCAGCTTGGTTTCGATCGATGGGTTTGCGTTTGAACCGCCTTTTAAAAGAAGAAGAATGGATATGAAGCAGAAGAATGATTATGGAAGAAAATTCATTGAATCGCCTTTTAAAAGAAGGATGGATATGAAGCAGAAGAATGAATATGGAAGAATTGAATATGGAAGAAGATTCATTGAATCGCCTTTTAAAAGAAGAAGAATGGATAAGAAGCAGGAGAATGAATATGGAAGAATTGAAAAGGAAAGAAGAAGAATGGATATGAAGCACGATAATGAATATGGAAGAATTGAAAAGGAAAGAAGAAGAATGGATATGAAGCACGATAATGAATATGGAAGAATTGAAAATGAAAGACGAATTGAATTGCCTTTTAAAAGAAGAATGAATATAAAGCAGAAAAATGAATATGAAGACGAAGAATGAATATGTAAATGGAAAAAACGTTTTTTATTGAAAAAATATTTATTTTGATTTTAATTTAGATATTAGACAACAGTATTTTTTTATTGAAAAAATATTTATTTTAATTTCAATTTAGATACAGTATTACTTTGTTTGTAATATTATAATTTAACTAGTATCACTACCCGTGCGATGCACGTGAAAGTTTTTCCTTCTCACCCTTAGGTTTAATAAGAAATTACTATTTACTATCTAATTTACTTTTTTAATTTTATTCATAATTATATTTGTTTTTAATTTAAATTATATTTGTATATATATATTTTTTTTTTTACTTTTGTAACTTTATTCATAATTACATTTATTTTTAATTAAAATTATATTTATAACTTTCATTTTTTAGTTTAAAATTTTAAAATCATTTTTTTTTATTTCATGTTTAAAAAAGAAATCTTATATCGAAACCTACTTAAACATTTAACAAAGTCCATTATACTTAAATAATTATATATAATCAAAAGTCTCATGCAAATACAATATATATTTTGTTAATATTTTTTACATGAAACCCAAATAATTATATACAATATATTATACATCTATACATATATAATTTCTGGATCTCTCCATGCCACATGGACCAATAAGAAAGCACCAATAATGTTGTATTCACACTATAAATTATAAATAAAAATAATAAAAATAATTATAAATTTAATTTAAATAATTTCTCAAGGTAATTATATAAAATTTCATAATTAACTTTTTTATATTTTCATAATTAACTTATTTACATTTATTTATTTTTTGTAGTAGTAATTACTACTATCAACAATTAATTCGTCTTTCTTCCCGAACCCCTATTATACGAGAGAAGCAGTCGTCTGGTCTCTTTTTCAGTCTATCCTCTCGCCCTTTCTTCCATCCAGATTTTAAATTGATCGTATGACCCTTTCTTCCGTCCTCTTTCCGGAACTTAAATATATGTTTCAATTGATTGTTTGCTTTTATCGGTTTCACTCGACGCCGGTGACGGGTAGCCCGATGGGCTCCCCTCCACACTCATCATTTTTCGTTGGTCGCCACTCCAGGGAGTCCTCCACCAGCGGCTTCTCGGGCTCGCTGAAGCGATGGTAAAAGGAGGTTTTCCCCAAACGACGCCAGATCGAGGGGCGGTTGCTTTACCAGGGGTGCATCCATGTATCGTGGTGTAACGATTAAGGTGGTCAATATATAGATCGATCCATCATCATATTTCTAATATCATTTTAATTATTATTCCAAACTCACTCATAGTATGATATCATGTAATTCTCATTCTGCGAGCATGATGTATTAAGGAATTTATTTTTGCAGATATTTTTATTATTTGTATTTATCATGATGTATTATAATAGTATGATTTCTATTATTTTAATGTTTTAATTTTTCTATTACACTGTTGTTTATAATTATCTTACGATTTTTATCATGTTTATATAGTCTAATCGAATTTGTGTAACATCTTATGATTTTTTTCATTATGTGATTACAATTGTGTTTTGAATAACTTTTTGATGCTTTGTACATGTAGCTATTGTAGCAAAAAAATTGTAGATATTGCTATACTACTTCTGTCTCAAAACAATAACCACGCTTCCTTCATAAATAACAAAATGTGACCATTAATATGAGACATAAGGAGTATTTTTACAATACATATATCATACTCCCGAGAGTACAATTAAAATCGTACTCCCACCTTTTAAAATATAAAATCCCAATAAAATCATCATTTAATAATTAAGAAATCTTCATTTCAAAAAACAATTATTATATTTCTTAAATTAGCATATTAAATTACTAATGAATATATTAACATACGCAATGAATATTTATCAATAAATACATGAATATATAATACTGGGTGTACAATTAGAATCGTACTCCTAGGAACAAGGAATATATTGCTGTATTTTTAAGATCAAAACGTGAAATTTATTATTGAGAAACAGTTTCAAGAATAAAACAATTATAAAATAATATAATTTTATTAACTAACTCAAGTATTTCAAAATTGTAAATAATTATCCAACAATACATTTTTAACCAATTAATGTAATTTAAAAAGAAGTATTTTATAATTTACAATGATAGTGCATTTAATTTATTATATTTCCTATTTCTCCTTTTTTTCAACATAATGTTTTAATTTAAAATAAGATAACTATTGAATTTTATTAGATACTCCTTCGAGATTTAGACATTTTTCCTTTGTATTTTACAAAAAAAAGTTTGGGACGAAGATAATATTTAATTTATGAGATAATGATTAATAATATAATCGATTGTGAAATACAATTTTAAGAAATAATGATCAATTTAGTTCACTTATTTAGAGTGATTCAAATTTTTTTTCTTTTCACAATTATTTTTCAAATGGGATAACAATTATGTCTTTTAACAATTATATTAACATCTTATAAGTTATTTTAAATAAGCTCATCTAAATATCTATTAATTCATCTACTTTTTTTGTGACTATAATGCTTTGATTTGAAATTGAGAAAACTATTGAATTTTAATATATATTTTTATTTATGATATAGTAATGATTAATGTAATACAAATTTGGATTGAGTAGTCGATCATCAAATACTATTTCAAGAAACAATGATTAATTTATTACATTTACAATTGTATGTACAAAGGTGACTAAATTATTAAACAATGTGCAATTTTTTTTAGATTAATTAAATAAATTATTTTGTATGTATCAAACTTAAAAAATGTTTTATGTGATTTTGTAATAAGAATATATTTAATCATTTGATTTTCTTAAAAAAATCATAATTTTTACATACTAAAGTTTAATTGAAACATTCATAACCTTTCAATTTTAATAAAAATTAAATGTTTGAGATAAAAATTAATAATAATATCAATATGAGTTTACAAATTTAAGTGGAAGTTCGATTATTAAATAAAATAAATTCTTAGTTCATTAATAAAGTTTCGGTAAATACATTGCGAATGAAATTTATAGGTTATTTCATATCCACTAATTTTCATAGATTTATAAATTATTGCATAAGCATTAATTTAAAAAAAGACGAGCAGATAAAATTTATACATCATCAACACTACAAAAAAACTGGCAAACACCGACTGAAATTATCTATTGCGGAAAACTGTAGGTAAGTGACGACTGTTGAGTGTTAATTGACTGTCGCGCAATCCCGACTGTCGAAACGACCGTTTCAGCACTCAATATCAAGTAGTCGGTAACGGTGCGAGAAAAAAACCACGTGCATCGCACGGGCAGTGTTACTAGTAATATATAATATACACAATTGATTATCCCATTAAATTTTTAACTGAAATTATAAAATCAAATAGTTGTAAAAACTTAATAAAAAGGATATCAAAACATACCTGAATGATAATCAATTTTTATTAAAAATTATCCAATAAATTTTATTCAAATTTGAAAGTACAGTAGAAATGTTGTTTATCCTCGACTTCTCTAGCCAAGAAAGACCACTCGAGCTTGATAGTGGTCGAATTTACATTTTTATTTCATTTGCCAGGTTCCTATAATGATTGTTATAAAAGCTATCAGTATGAAAAGTGATCAAAAAAATTCTAAAAATTCTGAAACTATATATGTATAAATTTTTATTAATTATTTGTATTGAACTAAAATACTTAATTTAATTTAAATAATTAAAAATAACTATTTTTTTAAACGTGGCCAAATTTAGGGGTAGATTAATGATTCTATTGTATGCTGAACTATTACGTCTTTTTCTACTGCATCCTACAACCATTATCTAAATAGAAATTCTTTAGCAACTCATAAATAAAAAATAATTCAAAAATCTTATAATATATATTTTAATGGCATTAAAAAATACAACTATTACATGCAAAAAAAATTACTAAATTATCCAAGAAATTTTAGTCAAATCTAAAAGTAGGAATGTTGTTTATCCTCGATTTCTCTAGCCAAGAAAGACCACTCGAGCTTGATAGTGGTCGAATTTGCATTTTCATTTCATTTGTGAGGTTCCTATAATGATTGTTATAAAAGCTATGAGTATTAAAAGTGATCAAAAAAAATCTAAAAATTCTGAAACTATATATGTATAGATTATTATTAATTATTTGTATTTAACTAAAATACTTAATTTAATTTAAATAATTAAAATTAACAATTTTTTTAAACGTGACCAAAATTTAGAGGCAGATTAATAATTCTATTGCATGTACGGACTTTTCCTACTGCATCCTACAACCATTATCCAAATAAAAATTCTGTAACACCTCATAAATAATAAATAATTCAAAAATCTTATAATATATATTTTAATGGCATTAAAAAATACAACTATTACATGCAAAAAAATTATTATAAACCAAGTGAAACCAAATGTGTTTATATATAGGAAATACACAAAAAACCATGTCATTCTCACAAAGATTATAAGCAACTTTTTCTTGAATATTTACTATTTCCAAAAATATAAATATTCATCAATATTCAAAGTTCATAATCAATTCAGACTTTATAGATACCAAATAAAGAAAATTCATTTTAAGTTCTGAATTTATATTTTTTTATTGTAATTAATTTTTATTTTGTAGATTTTTCTGAAAATTAATCGAATTAAATAGTTTAAATAATTAATTTATATTTTTTAGATAGTTTAATAATTTATTTTAATTTTCCTTTTTTTATTAATTAATACTACTATTAATGATTTATTACTATCAAATATAAATAAATATAGATTAACTAATTATGAAATATTTTAGAATTATCAAAAATAAAAACTTTTTAAAATATAGAATTTATAAATATTTTTATTGTTTTTATTTATAATTTATAGTGTGAACACAATAATATTAAAGATTTTCTATTGGTACACGTGGGATTGAGAGATCCAGAAATTATATATGTATAGATAGATTATAATAACATTTAATTAAGAAACACAATTATAATTAAAGAAGATACAATATTTTAAATCAAGTATATATAAATAAATTTCATATTTAAAATATTTTATTTTTAATTATTCAATTTTAATTAATTTGTTCTTTTAATTTTATTTATACTTGTTCTAACTGATGTTCACCCAGTACATTCCTCGACTACTTGCTTACGCAATCAAGCTGCAATGCAATCACAACCTTGCACATTTACCTGGATACCTATAAAAATAACAAAAATGTGAGAAAGCTACAAGTACACATAAATACTATGACTTAAGTTTACTCTTCGTTGCTAAAAATTCAGCACCAGCTAATAACATAACACCATGTTTTGTCTAAAGTTCAAACTAAATGGACTTTGAATCCAAGCAAAACTCAAAGTTGCACATTTGTGGAATTTCAACATTATACATTATTTACAAGACACACAATCTTTAAATTAAAGAGTAAATTAAATCTAATCTCTGAAAATAACAGATTTAAATTCTCTAAAATTGTTTGGAACAAGAGAGCATGCTCATCGAATAGATACATAAGGCTGGCGTCCAACATTTCATCAGAGGGAGATTTTCTATTTCTCTTCATCCAATCCTTAAAGTGGGCCGCGAAATTACGAAAACATCTTAAGAGATCCATATTTCTCTCCAAGTTAGACTCGTTGGTTGCATTTGAGTAATTCACATCCTAATTTTTTTTGGATAATATCATAAAGGTTAGCATTCCTTTTACCTCAACAAATAAATTATCCTCTGTGATTTATATGTTTATGTGTCGTTTCTTTTAGATCGTTTGTGTGTAAGCTGTGTCGTTTCGAGTCATTTGTTCGTTTTTTCCTCATGGCTATGGTAGGTTTGATGTTATGTTGAGTATGCAGGTAATGGAGCATACATGAGCTGAAAAGGTCGAAGAAACTAATTAACGAGATGTTATGTTACAAGCTGTCATGTTCGTAGGGTAATAACTTTTACCTCAGACCTTATCTACAAATTCTGACCGTTCACGTCAAAGAGCAAGAAGTTATTGGCACATAGTTCAAATTTCACGACGATCCGACGGTGAACAAAGCTGGGATGAGCAAATTAAGAACACTGCGCAACGCAGAAAACACCAGGCGACCGCCTGCACGGAAGTTTCCAACAACGTTTCTCAATTGCTTAGGAACTGTAGCTTTGATTTGGTTTGTTGGGAATGTTTTGGATAAAAAGACTCGTGACTCGATTGAAGTTTTCATCCCTAGCTAGTAAGCTTTTATAATTTTTATTATTTCTCTAACGTCTCTTTGGTTAATCTTTTTATTTGCCTCTTTGAATTCGTGATTATGATTTCTTCAATTTTCGAATCTAGTTCTTCGCCTAAAATCATGAGTAACTAATTATTTAACTAGGGATAGAGGGATTCGTACATGAATTAAGGTTGGAATTTAACGCGTACATAAACTAGGTGTTCGATTAATTACTAATTTGAATTTCATAAGAGTGTAAGAGGCTTAAGAGCGATTACATAACTAGAATTAATTGAACACCTTAGATTCTACCAGAGACGGACGTTCTAATTTAGATTTGTTTCTCGTAAATTGACAAGCCATATTAATTCATGTTTGATGAACTCAAACTCTAGTATTTTCTCCATATTTTTTCCATCCCGTTAATTTTAGTTGATTAGTTCTAGTTCCTTAGTTAAATGAGTTATTAATCTAGTTAATTGATTCTTAATTATTTTTAGCTTTTTATTTCTAGATAATTTAGTTTAAAAACAAAACAAGCTGAAACCATGCATTATGCTATACCTTATATTCTCTTTTCTTTTGCAACCACTTGAATATTAATACGAGTACCCAATAGTGTTCCCCGAGAGACCGATTCGGGCGAATTGCTTCGACAACTAGTTCGAAATATTTTTATTTGATTTTTGCTTTACTAAAAACGACTAATCACTCTGCTACTTTTAAGTTAACTCTGTTAGTTTAATTATAAAAATAAAATTAAAGCATACCTCCGTTGCAGCATCACCTTCCACCACGTGGTTCTTTATTCGATTTTTGAAACAGTTTTCCATGGGTTTAGTAAGCTTCTCTTAGAAACTTGTTATTGTCGAAGTTTTTGCAAAGCGCATACTAAGTTGTTCTTAGACTCACCATGCATATCCATAAATGCATATCCATAAAAAATGGATTCTTTCTTTATGACATAAGTTACTCAGATGATTGGAAAATGGAAATTCAGTCCTAGAGACGTAAACATTATAGTATTATACATAATTTGATATAAAACATGCTTACCCGTACAAAATAAATCAATGCTTGCAAAGTAGAATATTATACTTAGTGGGGTTGACTTTGTATGAAGTGTAAGTTGAGTAGATGTTCAATGTCAGGAGCAGTGCAGTTTCTTTCTCAAATAAGCGGGAAATGATATCATGACATGATTCAATGTCTTTGCAATTTCCATAATTTGCAAACATCATTTTCCCCATGAAACATGATGGAGTCATTTAAAAAAAAATAAAAAAAAAATTGTTCAGTGGTAACTCACAGCTACTCCAGAGAGCTTCAATTCTAAGTATATCTTCAAGATTACATTAAAAAAAATGTCGAAGATTCCTCTGACTTCATTTTAACCGACTATCTGGTGAACAAACCCAGCTATGTGGAAAATAATTGTCACCATATATAATATAATTGGTGTGAACTAAAATGGTGTTCATTGCATTCAACCATGCATATCGATTGAAATGGACCACATTTTTTGAATGCTAATGCAAAAAATGAAAATAGCCAACTAAGGTTTACTTGGTCAAAAAAAATGAGGAAAGATAATTGATAAAATATTATTTCCAAACAACCAACTGATTGACAAAGAGCTTGATCAATTGTTACAACGAAAACACATATTAACACGATTTAAATTCAAATAGTACATGTACCTTGTGCAAGTATCCAGGTCATACTTCAAAAAAGTTCAAACGAACAGTTACTTAGAAAAATCAACATGCATAGTCAAGACTAAGAATTCTTTCATCTCTTTGTTTGAATATATTCGTTCTAACAACACCACTTTATGTTCAACCTTATATAGATCATTCATCTTTTATTATTAAAAAAAGGATCACACACCGAAAAAACACAAAAAAGAACTAGAAAAAAAGTAAGGAAATGGAACAAAATATAAAAGAATACTTTCATCATCATTCTAAATAACAAAAATCACAAAATTAAAGTATCATATTATTAGTTGCCTATCATCATTCTAAATAACAAAAATCACAAAATTAAAGTATCATATTATTAGTTAAGGCAACGATTTTAGATTTTAAATTGCCGCATATGACATACCTGAACCTTGGACGACATCCTTGATTTCTCAAATACGTTTTCGTTTCCTCTCTTGATTCTGCTCATTGTTCTCTATACTCTCACTAAGACTATAAACAAACTCCTTTTATATTTCAATTAAAATCAGTTAAATGATTTATTAGTGTTGTTATAGCATTTATATATGTCTTATATATTTTATGGCTGATAGTTCTACAAGAGTTCGGTAGAACTATATAATCCGTAAGACATTTGAAAGAAGCTTTATAAATAATCATATCTTTTGTCATGATATTTTTTAAACTAAATATATACACGAAGTTCGTCAATGACGCGGCAAGGTTCCTAATTTTCACGATAAGATTAGGAAAAAATATTTTTCTTTCCTTATTTCAATTAATCAGATTAAGGGAGCAATTTTTACTTGCTTTCCAAGACTCCCAGCATTTATAAATACACATGAGACCCTAGAAATCACGTGGCTGGAGATACCATCATATTCAAAAAAGTACGAAAAAGGTTGGAGGGAGAAAAATACGAGTTCTCACCGGCTATCGCCTTCGGGCATAGCAAGGAGACTTAGCGTCCGCATACTATTACATGTTGCTGGAATTGGGGTCGTATGATTCGGGTGTCCCGAGCATGCTATTGGCCATTTCGAGTTCGCTTATGCATTAAGGCAGTTTGATCAACTTAGACTTATGTAGGCTAACATAGTGTCGAATTGATCAATACTAGAAGTTTTGCATAAAGAGATCTAGTAGAACTTTAAACTTAAAAAGTGTATAAGGATTGGGATATTTGCGTGTGTGACATCATAAGAGCGTTTATACTTTAATTAAACAACCTATAATCGAAGAATAAAACTGTTAGCAAAATTTTACGTGTTGATGAACAGTAAAAACTTGATCAGGTAAATAAGGTGACGACTATGTCCAGATGCTCCGTTTTATATTTTGGTCAGGTTTAGTAGTTCAGTAGTTTCCGATATTAATCAAGTTTAGTAGTTGAGTATTTTATTTTCTTGTTATTAGATTTAGTTGTTTTATTATTTATTTTTTAGTTATTTTAGTTGTTCGGTTTTTCAAATTTTTTTTTTAAATTGTGACAACCCACTTTGGGCAAAGCCATAAGAAAATAACAATAAAATTCTCATGAGATCGACGTCTAATACTTATCACTAACTTGTTTGGTGTGAAACATAGGTTTTAAAATTTTATTTTGCTCACTACGTAGCGCCAGTATCTTACTTAGACTTGAGCTCCAAAATAGAATCCGAATAATGTGGGTTCATTTCAGGGTTGTTATATAAAGTTATTGGAAACTGAATGAAAAATAGACCAAGAATGAGATGGTTCTTTTGAGGTAGAGAAAATGCTGATTTATATAGTTATGTCGCACTTGAGACATTGGGCTAATGCATTTATATCTAAGAGTTTGTGGTTAGGTATCTTACTGATGCAGGCGGAAGCGTAAACAAAGAATTAAGACTCGTTGATTCTATGAATACCCGAAAATTAATATATCAAACTTTCGTTGATTCCGAAGAATACCGAAACCTGATAAAAACCTCAAAAGAGGACGAAACTTTTTATTTCATATCAAAACAACTTCTGTATAAATGAAAATACTTGACATATAAATAGTACTAAAACCCTAGTAAAATAAATAAATAAAATAATAAAACTAGCTTGAGACACGATCTGCATCACTTACTTAGATTTGAGCTTCAAAAAAGCATCCTTGTAAGACAATGACAAATTTTGCTTCAGAAGATTCACAGCATCTTCCTTTGTCGAAAACTCAACCAAAGCAGTACTGCCCCTAAGAAAGACACCATTAACATGAAAGCAGTACTTTGTGTTATGGAGATTGCTGGGAGTTGATTTGTTGTGTAAGGTGGAGATTTGTTACGGGGATATAACGGTGCGTCACACATATTTTTGTTTTTTACTACATTTGTGTGCTCCACACATATTTTTTATTTTTATTTTAACTATATTTAAGTTATAAAATCATTCTTTTTCTCAATTTATTTTAACATCCACAAACATAATTATTATTATATACTCTCACATATTTTTAAAGAGTTATAAAATTATTCGTTTTCTCAATTTATTTTAACAATCCACAAACATTATGCTCTCACATATTTTTAAAGGAGATTATTATTATACGTTTTTAATTTTACTTTTTTGCTTCACACATATTTTTGTTTTTTACTACATTTTTGTGCTCCACACATATTTTTTATTTTTATTTTAACTATCTTTTAAGTTATAAAATCATTCTTTTTCTCAATTTATTTTAACATTCCACAAACATAATTATTATTATATGTTATTTTAATTTTTTTTAAATCTAATACGCAAGAAAAGCTAAGAATAATGGTTTATGATAAGCCAAATTAAAATAACTAAAAAATTAAAACATAATTAAGTAAACCTGAGGTTTCACTTAGGGGTTTCTGCTTCGCACATAGTTATTCTTTAAAACATGGATCTCTAAGTTTACTAAATCATTCTAAAATACAATATAATTCGCAAACATCATTTTCCCCATGAAACACGATGAAGTCATTTAAAAAAAAAAATTGTTCGTGGTAACTCATTTCCCCATGAAACACGATGAAGTCATTTAAAAAAAAAAATTGTTCGTGGTAACTCACAGCTACTCCAGAGCTTCAATTCTAAGTATATCTTCAAGATTACATTAAAAAAAGATGTCGAAGATTCCTCTGACTTCATTTTAACCGACTATCTGGTGAACAAAACCAGCTATGCTGGAAAATAATTGTTACCATATATAATATAATTGGTGTGAACTAAAATGGTGTTCATTGCATTCAACCATGCATATGGATTTTTGATAATCGTAGACATCAGCAAGAGATAATGACTTAACATCAATAGTACACTAGATGATGTTAGTATTTTGAAGAGGCAAAAATAAACACCGAAATGGAACACATTTTTTGAATGCTAATGCAAAAAATGAAAATAGCCAACTAATCAGGTTTACTTGGTAAAAAAAATGAGGAAAGTAATTGATAAAATATTATTTCCAAACAACCAATTGATTGACAAAGAGCTTGATCAATTGTTACAACGAAAACACATATTAACACAATTTAAATTCAAATAGTACATGTCGACAACTATCCAGGTCATACTTCAAAAAAGTTCAAACGAACAGTTACTTAGAAAAATCAACATGCATAGTCAAGACTAAGAATTCTTTCATCTCTTTGCGTGAATATATTCGTTCTAACAACACCACTTTAAGTTCAGTGAATATATTCGTTCTAACAACACCCCTTTAAGTTCAACCTTATATAGATCATTCATCTTTTATTATTAAAAAAGGATTACACACCGAAAAAAGAACTAGAAAAAAAGTAAGGAAATGGAACAAAATATAAAAGAATACTTTCATCATCATTTTAAATAACAAAAATCACAAAATTAAAGTATCATATTATTAGTTAAGGTAACGATTTTAGATTTTAAATTGCCGCATATGGCATACCTGAACCTACTTTAAGTTCAACCTTATATAGATCATTCATCTTTTATTATTAAAAAAGGATCACACACCGAAAAAACACAAAAAAGAACTAGAAAAAAAGTAAGGAAATGGAACAAAATATAAAAGAATACTTTCATCATCATTTTAAATAACAAAAATCACAAAATTAAAGTATCATATTATTAGTTAAGGTAACGATTTTAGATTTTAAATTGCCGCATATGGCATACCTGAACCTTGGACGACATCCTTGATTTCTCAAATACGTTTTCGTTTCCTCTCTTGATTCTGCTCATTGTTCTCTATACTCTTACTAAGACTATAAACAAACTCCTTTTATATTTCAATTAAAATCAGTTAAATGATTTATATAAACAAACTCCTTTTATATTTCAATTAAAATCAGTTAAATGATTTATTAGTGTTGTTATAGCATTTATATATGTCTTATATATTTTATGGCTGATAGTTTCGGTAGAACTATATAATCCGTAAGACATTTGAAAGAAGCTTTATAAATAATCATAATAGTTTTAGGCTATTTTTATGCCTTATAATATTCACTTTGTTTTTATATACTAAGGCAAGGTTTCTAATTGTATATTAATTGTAAATTTTAATTGTATATTTTCATTCCAATATTATATTTTATATATATTGTAATAGTTTTAGGCTATTTTTATGCCTTATAATACTCACTTTGTTTTTATATACTAAAAATTGGAGATTGAGAAGCAAAAGACATATTTTTTATTTTACTTTTTTCTTCGCACACATATTTTTGTTTTTTACTACATTTTTGTGCTCCACGCATATATTTTATTTTTATTTTAACTATCTTTAAGTTATAAAATCATTCTTTTTCTCAATTTATTTTAACATTCTACAAACATAATTATTATTATACGTTTTTAATTTTACTTTTTTTGCTTCACACATATTTTTGTTTTTTACTACATTTTTGTGCTCCACACATATTTTTTATTTTTATTTTATCTATATTTAAGTTATAAAATCATTCTTTTTCTCGATTTATTTTAACATTCACAAACATAATTATTATTATATGCTCTCACATATTTTTAAAGAGTTATAAAATCATTCGTTTTCTCAATTTATTTTAACAATCCACAAACATAATTATTATTATATGCTCACATATTTTTAAAGGAAAAAATCAAGAAACGGAACAATTGAATTGAATGTAAAATTACAATAGTTGACTGAAATTAAAATTTCAATTAAATTTAATAATAAATTAAAAAAATTAAATTATAGAGGATTGTGGAGGGGTAAATTGAGATGCTTAAACACGAGATCATTGCTTACAACCCATTAAAACACGAGATCATTGCTTACAACTAGGGCTGGAAGTTCGGTTAACCAAAACCGAACCGAACCGAATGACCGGTTAACCGAACCGAAAAACGACGAAAATGACTAACCAAAACCGAACCGAATAATTTATTGAATAACCAATAACTGAACCGATAAAATCGGTTCGGTTATCGGTTAACCAAAAAACCGATTAGAAAAAAATAAAGCTGGTTTTAAAAAAAATATGGTGGAAAAAAAAGAAAAAAAAAATCAAAATATAAACAAATTTAAATTAAAATCCTACTTATTCAACCTAACATGCATAAATCCAACAAAATACCAAAAATCCGAAATAAATAAGGAAGTGTTGTCATACAATCGTCCTTAAGAATATATATAATATGTAATATATATAATATATTTCGGTTATTTGGTTTTTAACAATCGGTTATCGGGTTAACCGATAACCGAATATATAAAAAACTTCTTACCGATAACCGAACCGAAAACCGAATTTCTTATATTTGGTTAACCAAAAACCGAAATTTTCGGTTCGGTTTCGGTTTTAACCGATAACCAAAACCGGAATTCCCACCCCTACTTACAACCCATTAAAACACTTGTGGAGAGTATGATGGAGGAAATGTATAAAAGCAAGGATATCACGAATTATCTTAGGCTTACAATTATCAACGGCAATCCTAATTGATAAATCTGAAGCAATCCGCCCAATACACCAAAGTGTACAAGTGTGATAAAATAATTAAGATAAATTATTTTCTCTCTCACACAACTACTATACCGATGGATTGGTCCGTGTCCATCTAGGTCGTGAGCAACCGATCGATTAAATACGAGTAACCGATAGTATGATCTTCTGTGTGGGCCCGACACACCATACTAACTACAACGTATAAATTCCAGGACTATATTTTGCATATATTTAATTAATAATAATTAAATACAAACAATTGTTTATTAATTTAAATAGGTTAAATGCTATGACGGGGAGTTTACCGATACTTAACTCTAGACATTAAGTACAACATAAACTAGTAACAACTCCATGTGCGATGCACAGTAATATTCAATGTAAATTTTTTTATTAGAAAAAAAACGTAAATTTAATATAAATAATGTTAATCATATTATTTTTCATTCTGAAATTACGTCTTCGACGTATGATACCAACTTTTCGCGAAGTTGGACTTAAACAACGAACACCAGCTTCAGTCAAGGTAACAGTCACACAAGTTCGTGGAATGAAAGACAGAAGACAAAGACAAAGTTATGTAATATGTTTTCATTCCATTGAAACAACGAAACTAAACTATTACACTGAGTATGGTAGGCAAAACGATTACAAGAAGTTTTCCGAGTGTCGCAACAACTCCCACTAACTTGCAATCTAGCACACAAGTACCTAGAGCTAAATCTCCTAACTTTAATCTTGGCACAAGGCGCAAACGCTACTACACAAACTCGAAGCCGAAGCTGTCAGTCACGATTCTAAAAATCAGATTTCGTTCTCTCAAAATCGTCAAATGGTGAAATCGAAATCCATGGGTTTATATAGGCAGCCCGCACATGTGAGGTGATGACGTGGCACGTTCTGGTTGGTCACATGCTTGGCTGATGTCACTTCTCCATGGATGACATCACTCTTGTAGAACTTGGATTCTTGAATCTTGGAATCTTGAATCTTCGATTCTTGAATCTTCGAATCTTGAATCTTCAATTTCAAAGTCAGAACTTCAATTCAATCTTGACTCCGTCGATCTCAATTCTTCATCTTCAAAAACTCTCGTGAAAAACTCTAAGTGTTGAAGCCTCGGAATTTCATCGTCTTCATGGTCGTCGATATCATTGAAGTAGAAAACACTGAACCATTCTCCATTCCTTGATATGAGTACTTGGTGAAAAAAATCACGTTGAAAGTACTTAGTGAAAATCGTCGTTGAAGAATGTCATAGTCGCTGGCACCGTGCCTTGAGGACAAGCGTCGCGGAACTCGTGCCATTGCCAAAACCGGCGACAGGAGTCGCCGATTCCATGACATGCACAATGCCAAAACCGGCGACAGGAGTCGCCGATTCCATGTCACTGCCAATGCCACAAACGGCGACTCCAGTCGCCGTTCCATGGAATGCCACAAACGGCGACGCCAGTCGCCGTTCCATGCAAGGTGCAAAACCGGAGACTGCTGTCTCCATTCCTAGCCACGCACCAAAATCGGCGACGCCAGTCGCCGTTCCACTTCATTTCCATGCGTGCACAAAATCGGCGACTCCTGTCGCCGTTCCTGACATGCCAAAATCGGCGACTTCCGTCGCCATTCCATGGTCATGCCATCGTTCCAAAACCGGAGACTCTAGTCTCCTTTTTCATGCACCTGCAAACATGAAAATCAACAAAAACACAAGTACAAAAACGTTGTCGCCAAAATCAACATTTACAATCTCCCCCTTTTTGGCACAACTCATGAAAACGAAGTTAAGTAAAACGAGATAAACGTATCTCCCCCTCAAACGAATATCAACACAAAATAAGCTAAGTAAAAGATGGAAAAACATCAATCAAACAATCAATGAAAAACCATAAAAGACTTAGCCAAATATCAAACCAATAACATCAAAAATACTTAGATAAAAAAATCAATCCAAACCATTATCCAGAGATAGAAAAATTATGAAAAACAATGCATGGACGAATTCAGAGTTTGATGCATGCAATAACCAAATATGAAAAACGAATTCCAGAGTTATGAAAAACGGAAATGAAAAAACTTGGAAATAAAAAACTTGAACTTGGAATTTGGACTTAAGGTCTTGAGTCTTCATTCCTTTGGCGAGCCAGCTGGAGTGGGTTCACGATCTGGACTCTCGACCACGTCCTCTTCATCTTCGCCATAGACGAAGCCATCATCAGAACTCGAATCCTCTTTCTCGTCGTCGTCGGTCTCATCGCCCAGACCAAAGATCTCAAACTCCCCGAAATCTTTTCCGCCTTCATCTTCAACATCAATGACATTGACATCGTCATCATCATCTTGATCTTTCAATCCACCAGACGGCATCGCCCTCGAAGATTCACCAACCTTCGCCTTGCCCTTATCCCGAATATCCATACAGCCTTCAAAGATGTCATCATCCGTCTTCTCGCCGTCATCAGCTCTGGGTACCTGTTCAACTTCAATATTGTTGCCTTTGGCCAGCTGCACGTGCGCCTCTTGGATCGCATCCCTTACCATCTTCAGAATGAAAGTATCTTTCAAACTTGCATCGGGGGCTCCAACATCACCGAGTCCTCCCCCTTGTTGGATCTCTCGTTTAAGTTTTTCGAAAGATAACTTTTGCTTCTTTTGAGCGTCGATCATTTTGTTGTAGGCATAGGCATGTTCTTCCTGAGACTTTTCCAGAGCCATGGTGTCAGCATAAAATTCCTGGACGCAAGCTGATGGCACCACAGCACGATGACTGTGGATCGGGTGATGTGGATTTCTGTAAGACGGAACATTAGAGTAAGGCCCAAATTCGCGAGGAACGACTCTGGGCTGTTGTTTGGTTTGAGGTTCCGGCTCAGCAGCTGCAGCTGTGGATTCATTCTTTTGTCGCTTGGCCGAGGGAGACTTGTCTTTCTTGACGATCGACTTTCTCTTTCTTTTCAGTGGAGATGGCGGAGGAGTTAGAATCTCAGGAAGTGCATTCCTGTCAACAAAGTCAAACCAGGGGAGATCGATGACACGTTTGGACGGATTCAGGTACGTGCCAGTGATCTTGACAGCGCCATTTTTCTTTAACTTTTTCTCAAAGTCATTGTCAGGTGTAAAGCCTTGAGCGTGAAGCATGCCATAGATCAAGCACGGATGCGTGAGTTGAAGTTTCTGTGCCTCTGGCCAGTCAGCTTGGCGAAGAATGGTCTCGTCCGTCGTTCTGGCAATTTTGCATAAGTCATTGAAAATTATTTTGCCAAGATTGATTTGCTCGCCACAGCCAAGGCGAAAGATAATGTGCATCAGCTCCGGAGTCAAGACAGACTCGTCCTTGTACGCAGTCCAGTTGGACATGCCAAGTCGCTGTAAGATGCCGTAAAAGGCAGACAGTTTGTTCGGCGGCGGCAGTTCGGACTTAACTTTCTTTTGAGTAACGAAAGTGCCGATGGTAAGGTCTTCAGCCCGTTCCTCAGCTGAGGGCGAAGTCCAGTTGGAATCAACTTCCAACCTCTCAAGAAATTTGTTGATGGAGAAGGGGCGGAATTTGTACAACTTCTCACGGAAAACAAAACAGCCATACAGACGGCTCTTCGGGTTTGCGAAGTCGGGAGACAAGCTGGCGTAAAATTTGTTAAGGATGGGAATCGAGTAACGGTAAGTCAAGCTCACGGATTTGAGCATATGCATCTTACTCAGGAAATCAGTTATGCCGTGACGGTCATAGTCTTCCTTCAAAATAGTGCGATCGGTAAGTATCGGAAGAGTCTGGATTAGTTTGTGGCGACGTTCAGCAGTCGCAGTGAAGAAATCACGAGAATGTGGTTTAGGACACTCGGAAAATTCCGAGATATACTTGAAGCCGTCAGTCGACTTCTGCGATCCAGCTGATCCAGAAGAGAGTGGCGGTTTCTGCGAACTATGAGTTCGAGACTTGGTGACTTGTCCACCAGAGTTTTTTGGGGTGGATGTTTTCACACCACCACCACTGGCGGATGGTTTCTTGCCTTCGGCACTCCCAGCTGGAGTCGCCGATTTCTGTCCCGAACCTGACGGCGACTTAAGTTTTGGATCTGTGCCAGCAGTCACAGTCACTGTAGAAGGGATTTTGACAACCTTCTTGCCATCCTTAGTTATCTCGCCAGCCGCGAGCAACCTATGGTACTCAGCCTTGGGAACGACCCCACTGTAGATGCGGAATGAAGCATCTTGGAATTTAGTTTTCCCTGACTTAGGTTCTTTGCCCGGCTGACGGGCAGAAGAGTGTGCCGGTGGGGCAGTAGTAGTCAAGTCAATGGACGGTTCAGCAGACGCAGCCTTGCGTTTCTCGACTTTTTCTAAGTGAGCTTTAAGCTCTTCATATGCCGCCTTCTTAGACGTTGGCGACGGCGCTTGCTCAAATTGTTCGTTCAGGTAGACGGTCATGTCAGCCAACATATCATCTAAGTTCTTTGCAGCAGACATTTCGGAAAAACTTGGAAAATAATCTAACACTTGGAAAAGTAACACAGTCACGGAAACGAGGACGGGGCGCCGGGTGCGCAAAGCTAGAGTTGCCGGATGCAACTAAGTATGGAAAAACTAAGAACCTAAGAACGATGGACAAGCAGTCAGCAGCTGAGAGTCGAGAGTTCGAGAGTTCTAGTGCGATGTAAGCGTAACCACGATGGAATCACCCCAGGGGCTATATATAGGAAAATTTTGGGCCGCCCGTCCGGATTGAAAATACACAGCTCCAGACCTGTAAAAAGCCCATCTCAAGAAGAAAATTTTAGCCCATTAGACGAACAAAATTTTATTAATTTGAAAATATTATTAAAATAATAATTTTCAAAAATAATAAATAAAAAATTAAATAAATAAAAATATGAAAAACCGAAGATCAAACCGAAGGTTGGAATGACAAAGTTCAGTGCCATAGGTCCGGAAAAGGGCATGGCGTTGGACAGGCGCTAGATCGGCGACCCTAGTCGCCGGTTTTGCGGAGACCGTAGTCTCCAGTTTTGTCATGGGCAAGTCTCCGGTTTTGTCACTGACAAGAGTCTCCGGAATTTGGCGAGTCGCCGGGTTTGACAGGGTCCAGTCTCCGTTTTTGACACTGGGCATGAGTCGCCGCTTTTTCGGCGACAGGAGTCTCCGGAAATGGAACACTTTGAGTCTCCGTTTTTGGAGAATGGAGTCTCCGATTTTTGATATTCCAATTTCGCCAACATTTGAACTTTGTCTTCGCTGCACTCAATGTTTAGACATCCGAGATGGTAAACCACATAGCCCTGTAAATGAACTACAGAAATGCCAAAACAAAAACAACACATCCCGAGTTAGTCATTCAAGAGTTCAACACACGCAAACATTCAAACACATTTTAGTGGAGATTCGAGGGGTGATATTAGGCAATGAAGAGCAAATATTTTCCCAGAAAAGAGACACTTCCATCATTTTTCCAAAACAAAAATTTCACACGAGGTGAATAGAACTTTGAGGTAATGAAAAATCTCTCATATTAAAAAACCGGTGAGATGGACCGAAGTATGTGATAGACATGTTTACTTGTCCTTCGTCTCAGTCACAAGGAAGCAGTTGTGTTTCGTCGAAACATATTGGCAGAGTTAGCACCGCACAAGAGATTTTAATTCATGAATGCAAGGTGAACACTTAAGGCACTCCGATCAGGAACTAGCATTACTTCAATCAGAGGGGAGCCAGGGTAACCGGCGTCCTCCAGACGAGTTTATAGCTTTAAATGAAATGCAACAGACACTCATTACAGCAGTCAGAGGGGAGCAAGGTTCACTTGCGTCCTCCAAAGTGTGATAGGAGAGTGTCTTAAAGTTCAGCGTCCATGTACAACCTTTCGAAGAGGGGAGCCGGGGGAACCGGCGTCCTCCGTTACTTGGCTTTATGGATCTATGCAAATGAAGCGAGGAGTTTAAGCCATGTTCACATGTTCGCATTCAGCGGAATAAATACTCTTGTGTCCGAAGACTAGAAACGGCCTCGAATCCATGTTCAACTGATGAGACTAATCCACGACGATGCCGAGTGCATATTCAGAAGTAAAGAAACTACTCTTTCAGACTTCAAAATTTTTCGTGAACTCTTAGAGAGAACACATGCAGAGAGAATTCCTTAAAGTTTTGAATCTCTCAAAGTCAAGAGGTTTGGTAAAGATGTCAGCAAGCTGTTTTTCCGTTGAAATATGCTGTAGACTGACTATATCACGATCAACCAAATCTCTAATGAAATGATGTCGAATGTCGATGTGTTTAGTTCTTGAGTGCTGGACAGGATTTTCGCTGATTTTGATAGCACTCTGGTTATCACAGTACAGCACTAATGGCGCACTCTCAAGAAGATAGTCATTCAACATTTGCTTCAACCAAAGGAGTTGAGTGCAGCAACTTCCAGCCGCAACGTACTCGGACT
This sequence comes from Euphrasia confusa, assembly GCA_954870475.1. Classification (NCBI taxonomy): domain Eukaryota; kingdom Viridiplantae; phylum Streptophyta; class Magnoliopsida; order Lamiales; family Orobanchaceae; genus Euphrasia; species Euphrasia confusa. The sequence continues at coordinate 16,060 of CATPAB010000243.1, read as the reverse complement.
CGGCAGTTGACAGTGCGATACAGTTTTGCTTGCGACTATGCCAAGACACAAGATTATTGCCAAGAAAGCAACAGCAGCCAGAGGTACTCTTTCGTTCGTCCGTGTCCGTTGCCCAGTCAGCATCAGAAAAACCGACAAGGTTGGATGAAGTGTCGCGCGCATACCATAGACCTAGCTGAGAAGTTCCAGAGATGTAGCGGAGAATCCGTTTTACAGCTCTTAGATGGTCCTCCTTTGGATCAGCTTGGTACCTGGCACACATACAAACACTAAACATAATGTCAGGACGAGTGGCAGTTAAATAAAGTAAACTCCCAATCATGGAACGATAAAGAGTTTGGTTTACACTCCGACTTTTTGTTGACGTCGACAAGCGTTCCGTAGTTGCCATAGGAGTGTTAGCTGGCTTGGCATGATGCATTTCAAACCTCTCAACCATGTTTTTAGCATACTTACTTTGAGATACAAATATCCCATTTGGTCGTTGAGAAATCTGAAGGCCAAGAAACTGGTGCAACTCCCCCTCAAGGCTCATCTGAAAAGTCGAGGACATAGCTTCTGTGAATGAAGTCACGAGTCTGGAACAAGTAGCTCCGAAGACAATGTCGTCAACGTAAATTTGGGCAACAATCATATGTTTGCCTTCTCGCTTGATGAACAAAGTTTTGTCCACCGATCCACGCTCAAAGCCGAATTTTAGAAGAAAATCCGTAAGACATCCGTACCAGGCGCGAGGCGCTTGTTTCAAGCCATATAGAGCTTTGTGAAGCTTGTAGACATGGTTTGGCTTTTTAGGATCCTCAAAACCCTTAGGTTGGGCAACGTAGACTTCTTCTTCCAGAACACCGTTTAAGAAAGCAGCTTTGACGTCCATCTGTCGAAGTTTGATGCCAAGATGGCATGCAATAGCTATTAAGAGTCGGATGGACTCAATTCGTGCGACCGGAGCAAAAGTTTCATCAAAATCTATGCCTTCCACCTGGGCATATCCTTGGGCAACAAGACGAGCTTTGTTTCGGACAACTTGGTTATGCTCATCTGTTTTATTCTTGAAAATCCATTTAGTTCCAACAACATTGATGTTTGAAGTTCGGGGAACTAAGGACCAAACATTATTCCGCGTGAACTCATTCAACTCTTCTTGCATGGCCATGATCCAAAAATCATCTTGCATGGCTTCCTTGTAATTTTTCGGCTCATTTTCGGAGAGAAAGCAAGTGATGCCGATTTCATTACACACAGCAGAAGTACAAATGTTGTAGAGTTCGTCGGGAGAGTTCATTGGTTTCTTTGAGCGTGTAGTTCGCTCATTCAAACTTCCGATCATTTGGTTCGGTGGGTGACGTTTTTGAATATGACCAGGTGCCTCTCTCGGAGCGTCAGCTGGGTTTTCAACTTGATCATCATCGTCATCCTCAGTTACCGAAGTGTCATCGTTTCGGTTGCTAGACTCTCCAATTTCAGGTGAAGTATTAGGAGTAGCATTTTCGGAAGTCACAGTAGTGGGTGTTGAAGGAAATGTTCGAACTTCAAGAATTCCTTCCTTAACCCAATCAGCCTCTGCATCTTTTCCGAGGAAGTCTTGTTCATCAAAATTGATGTTGACAGTTTCTATGACTTTCCTCGTCCGTAGATTGTACGCACGGTAGGCATGACTGTTTTGGCTATAGCCAACGAAAATTCCACGATCTGCTTTGGCTTCAAATTTCTTTAGAGGATCACGATCCTTCAAAATATAGCAAGTACAGCCAAAAACACGAAAGTGTGCCACCGAAGGTTTCTTCCCATTGATAAGTTCATAGGCAGTAGCAGTAGTGCCAGATCGAATACTTATTCGATTCAAAATGTAGCCAGCTGTAGAGACGGCTTCTGCCCAAAAAGTTCGAGCTAGATTTTTAGAAATTAACATCACACGCGCCATCTCTTGCAGTGTTCGATTTTTCCGTTCGGCGATCCCATTTTGTTGAGGCGTTTTTGGGGCCGAGTATTCATGATGGATTCCCTTCAGCATACAAAATTCATTGAAGCTAGCATTTTCAAATTCAGTGCCGTGATCACTCCTGATCCTTTTAACCTTAGCTTCATGATTCGTTCGAATCCATTTCACAATACCTTTGAAGGCATTGAAAGTCTCATCCTTGGTCGCCAGAAATCTCGTCCATGTGTATCGGGAAAAATCATCGACAACAACCAACACATATTCTTTCTTAGCTAAGCTCTTCACCTCCATTGGACCCATCAAGTCCATGTGTAGAAGTTCAAAGGGGGCTGCAGTGCTCATTAGAGTTGGAAGTGCCGGATGAGGAGTCCTTGTCAACTTGCCCTTCTGACAGTCACCACATACTCGCTTCTCGATTTTGGGGAGTTGAGAGATTCCTCGAACTATCTCCCCCTTAACCAGTTTGCTCAGATTGCGAGTGCTAGTGTGGCCAAGTCGTTGGTGCCACAAATCAACTTCATCGGGAACGGTCACGGAGAAGCAACTATACTCAGTTGTATAGCAATTGTTTTTAGCACGTGGACCTTCCATGATACATTTTCCCTCAGCATCATAAACTCGGCAAGATTCCTTATCGAAGCTAACATTAAAACCTTCATCACAAAGCTGACTGATAGAGATGAGATTTGCCACAAGTCCCTTGACATGGACAACATTCCTGATAGGAGGTAATCCTTTGATTTGAAGCGTCCCCTTTCCCTTGACAACACCTTTTGCTCCCCCTCCAAACACCACGGGGGAACCAGTCATCGGCTCATATTCTTTCAAGAATTTCTTTGTGCCAGTCATATGTCGGGAGCAGCCACTATCAAAGTACCAAATGCCTTTGTTGCCAGCTTCAGAAGCATTTAGTGCAACATGGCAGAAAATCAGTTCCCTTGGTTGCCAACTACTGGTTGTAAAGTTAAGTTCAACTTTACTCTTTTGAGACTTAGGCACCCATTTCTTCTTTCCATTTAGTTTGACATGTCTCTCAGTCACAGCTTTCAGAGTTGTCTTAGCTTTCGGATTTGGAGAAATGGGTTTCTTCATTTCCTTAGCCACTTCGGACTTTTTCTTCAGGGTCATCAACTCTCTGTTCGCGTCATCCTTCATCTTATAACAAAATGGTCGAATGTGTCCAGGTTGGTCACAGTAGTGACATACATACTTTCTCCTTTGACGAGTTTCAACCTTCGTGGACGTCTTGACCAAAACGGTTTTAGTGCTAGTGGTTTGTCCATTTTTCTTCACGTTCTGAGATTTCTCTAAGTTCTTCAGCAACGTCTTCTCATAAGGTAGGATACCACGAGGATGTTTGACAATATTCTTCGGGAATTGATATGTCTCAGTTTTTGAAGTCGAGATCGACTTTTGAGTTTTAGGTTCTGGAGACTTAGCAATCTTTTTCCCTTCAGCAATCTCCTTTCGTTTAGATGATTCAACGTCATCCTTGCTTTTATCCTCAGACAGATCAGTTGACGCCTTAACAAAATTCACATCTTTCTTCTTTTCAGGTGTCGAGTAAATGGACTCAAAAACTTTTTGAAATCCAAGTCCGTAACGATTAGGATTCATATATGAAGCAGCATTGTCAAACACGGAAGAGTTCGTGTTCATTTTCCTTAGTAGCTCATCAGTCATATGAAGTTTTTCTTTCAGCACATATCGTTCCTTGTCAGTCATGGCAAGGTCAGTTTGAACTTTCATTAGTGAAGACTTTAGTTCATCATTTTCAGCATCAGAGTTCTTAAATAGAGTCTGCAGTTTCTTCACTTCAGCTGACTCCTTTTTCAGTGACGTCTTCAGCTTAGAGTTTTCAGAACTCATTTTGTCACACAATTCTCTCAGTTCGACAACTTCCTTGAAATACTTATGTTTTTCTTCGAAAAGGTCATCAAATTTTACTTTGAGAATTGTCAAGGAGTTGTTCAACTTCTTCTTCTCATCCTCAGTCTTCTCAACTGAGTTTCTCAACCCAACCACTTCATCACACATCTTGAGTTGTTCATTCGAGAGTTCATTAAAAGATTCAGCCAAGCATTTCAGAGACACTTCAAGAGTGCTATTCTCAGTGATAGCAATATCATATAGATTTTCAAGTTTAGAGTGACTCTCCTTCAAGGTGATCAGCTCAATACACACATCTTCAGTTTTAGACACTTCGGTTGTCTTTTCCATCTCATCAGCATCAGGCACTGATTCATTATCCGAGAAAATGTCATCATCACAGAAGTTTCGGTTTGTCGATGCCACACGGAAGATGTTGTCTGCAGTTGCAGTGTCTTTCAGAAATGCATCAAAAACAAAGTTTTCGACCTCCACATTTTCGAGATCAAAAGATTCACCAAAAGTGACAACAAGAGCGTTGTCTTCATCATCGTCAGAATTATTGTCCTCGGACTCGTCGTTCTCAGAAATGACATCCTCATCGTCAATCACAACATAGCTAACTGGTAGCTTCTTCTTACGATGTAAATTAGGACATTCATTCTTAACGTGTCCATATCCCTTACACTCATAGCATTGCATCTTGGAGACATCCTTGCTAGTAGAGGAGTATGGTGAGAGCTTTGTCCCTTTAAACTTTTTGTCTGACGACGATCCCTGATTTCGGTTGTCAGGAGTATTTGGATATGAGTTAGAACTTTTCTGAAATTTTCGAAAATTTTGTGCACGGTTCTTTCTCTTAAATTCTTGTTTCACAAGATAAGTGACTATCTCAGTCAGTGTAGCCAGTTTGTCCGGATTACTAGAGTTCATCAGTTTTTCAATTTCCTCAGCTTCCTCATCATCAGATTCACCCAGATCAGCAGAAAAACTACTTTCAGTTTTCTCATTTTTCGAATGAGTCTTTCGAGAGTTAGAGCTTCTTGAACTTTTTCCTTTCTCTGAAATTTTGAGAGCAGTCATCAGTTCGTAGACAAGAGACATGTCTGGGTTGCTTCGAACTTTGAGAGTCAGGTCATAGTTTCTCAAATCAGCCATCAAGTCGGCATAGTCCCAGTTTTGGTTCTCGTCATTGCGTGCTTCGATAGTCAGCACTTTACTCTCGAACCTAGTGCTAACACTGGAGAGGACTTTCTCATATACCATGGGAGCAGGAAAAATTTCACCAAGTTCAAAAGCTTCATTTACATATCTCATGATCTTGTCCAAGTAGTCATTGATGTCTTCATCTTCTCTCATTCGGAGTTGATGGAATTGTGCAGTGATAGTTCGGATTTTCGATCGCTTAACAGCATGACTTCCCTCACAAGTTCTTTGTAACGTTTCCCACGCATCTCTGGCAGATGTGCAATTCTTGACCAGCTGATACATACTGAGGTCTAGCCATTCACAGATAATGAGTAAGGCTTTGCTGTTAGCCGTGGACAAGTCATGTTCCTCTCTCGTCCAACTACGTTCTGGTTTCGGAATTCTCACGCCATCGGCGTCTTCCGTATATGGGCGTTCCCATCCTTCTAACACTGCCATCCAAGATCTGGAATCAAAACCCTTAATCCTAGCAGAAACTTTGGCCTTCCAGTTTGAGTAGTTCTGATGAGTAAGCATAATCGGTTTCTGGACAAACATGGACGACTCCATTGTAGCGGAATTATGAAGTCAAGTAACGGATCACGTCTTATACGTATGACGTCCCGCTCTGATACCAATTGAAATTACGTCTTCGACGTATGATACCAACTTTTCGCGAAGTTGGACTTAAACAACGAACACCAGCTTCAGTCAAGGTAACAGTCACACAAGTTCGTGGAATGAAAGACAGAAGACAAAGACAAAGTTATGTAATATGTTTTCATTCCATTGAAACAACGAAACTAAACTATTACACTGAGTATGGTAGGCAAAACGATTACAAGAAGTTTCCCGAGTGTCGCAACAACTCCCACTAACTTGCAATCTAGCACACAAGTACCTAGAGCTAAATCTCCTAACTCTAATCTTGGCACAAGGCGCAAACGCTACTACACAAACTCGAAGCCGAAGCTGTCAGTCACGATTCTAAAAATCAGATTTCGTTCTCTCAAAATCGTCAAATGGTGAAATCGAAATCCATGGGTTTATATAGGCAGCCCGCACATGTGAGGTGATGACGTGGCACGTTCTGGTTGGTCACATGCTTGGCTGATGTCACTTCTCCATGGATGACATCACTCTTGTAGAACTTGGATTCTTGAATCTTGGAATCTTGAATCTTCGATTCTTGAATCTTCGAATCTTGAATCTTCAATTTCAAAGTCAGAACTTCAATTCAATCTTGACTCCGTCAATCTCAATTCTTCATCTTCAAAAACTCTCGTGAAAAACTCTAAGTGTTGAAGCCTCGGAATTTCATCGTCTTCATGGTCGTCGATATCATTGAAGTAGAAAACACTGAACCATTCTCCATTCCTTGATATGAGTACTTGGTGAAAAAAATCACGTTGAAAGTACTTAGTGAAAATCGTCGTTGAAGAATGTCATAGTCGCTGGCACCGTGCCTTGAGGACAAGCGTCGCGGAACTCGTGCCATTGCCAAAACCGGCGACAGGAGTCGCCGATTCCATGACATGCACAATGCCAAAACCGGCGACAGGAGTCGCCGATTCCATGTCACTACCAATGCCACAAACGGCGACTCCAGTCGCCGTTCCATGGAACGCCACAAACGGCGACGCCAGTCGCCGTTCCATGCAAGGTGCAAAACCGGAGACTGCTGTCTCCATTCCTAGCCACGCACCAAAATCGGCGACGCCAGTCGCCGTTCCACTTCATTTCCATGCGTGCACAAAATCGGCGACTCCTGTCGCCGTTCCTGACATGCCAAAATCGGCGACTCCCGTCGCCATTCCATGGTCATGCCATCGTTCCAAAACCGGAGACTCTAGTCTCCTTTTTCATGCACCTGCAAACATGAAAATCAACAAAAACACAAGTACAAAAACGTTGTCGCCAAAATCAACATTTACACATTCTTTTGGTATATTATAAAAAAAACTTAAATTTTATTTCAAATAAAAATAAAATTTATTTAAAATTTGTATATTATAGTAAAATAAAATAACAAATTTTGAAATACTTATTTACAATTTAGCAGTATTATTAAAAAAAATTGTAAACTTTTTTTGCAATATACAAATTGTGCTTAAATACTAAAATCTTAAATAATTTTTAAATTATATTAAAAAATACTAAAAAATGTAACTTTATCTTTAAAAATATTTATTTTAAAATTATAGATAAAACAAAATAAGAAAATAGATTTAAAAAAAATAAGAAAGATAAGAAAAATTATATGCTACCGTAGAGTTATACCTATTTAATAATTTGTTAAGAATTAAACAAAAAGTAGAAAAATTAAAAATTATAAACCAATGAAAAAATGAAACTCAAAGAAAGATGAGAATGTAAAAAAATAGATAAGAAAAACAAATCTGAAAATTAAATATCTACTTAACATTATAAAACCAACAAAATCCAATTATAAATTATATATTCTATATATTGAATATTACAATGATTAAAAAAAGCAAGTAATCAAGACCACTTGAAAGTTTCACATAAAAACTAAATTTGCTTGTGTGAGCGAGAGATGTACATGTCAAAAGTCCTTATACTTTATTAGATATCAAATTTCGATTCCAGCGCAAGAAGCTACGTACACTCGTCTTGAACTCGCTGGGATATTCCATGGGAGTAGTGAGAAGCGACAAATGCTATGGCGGTTAAACCGTTGGGGCTTTGAGTCTTAACTGATGAGAAATGGTGGGCGAGCAAGATGTTGTTTTGTTATTGGATTAGTGGTAGTGGTCACTAAAATTATTTGCTGTAACAAACCATTAATACAATTAAACCATAATTGTTGTACAGTATTGTAGTTGAAAGCAAATATCTCAACTAAATCAAAATTGTTGGAGAAACTTAAATTCGAAATTCACGAAATACATTAATTATAAAATTCAAAATTATGCTATATTTATTAATTTAATTTTTATACAAAATTCGTTACTATTTTTTGTTTCGTTATATTATGGTAAATATATTAACCATGAGTACTATTAATAAGAATTGTTTAAAATTATTTTCTTGCTATAAGTTAGGAGTTGCTTTATATTATGGTAAATATATTAACCATGAGTACTATTAATAAGAATTGTTTAAAATTATTTTCTTGCTATAAGTTAGGAGTTGCTTTATATTATGGTAAATATATTAATGGTGAATAATATTAATATGCATTAAATTAGTTTTTTGCTATAAATTAGGAATTGATTTGTGTTAAATATTCTTGTGTAAGTCGGTCAAGATACTCCGTTGATTGTGTCGGCGTGTCTTAAAAATCTTAAAATATCATGTTCGATACTCCCACATGTGTCCGTGTCCGACACGTGTCGACGAGTCCGAGTAACTTAGATATTGTACTACCTCCGGCCATTAATAGATGTCATACTTTGTTGGACACGGAGTTTAAGAAAATTGTTATTTTTATATTTTTTAATTGAAAAGTAAAAGGTAAAATATATTTTAAAAGTGAAAAGTAAAGTAGTTGTGAGTAAAGTTTAAAAAGTAGGTGGGTAAAGTAGAATAAAACTGTATATTAAAATGAAAAAGTTAGAATAATTATTTCCTTTTTTGGGGTGTGTCAACTATTGTTGGACACCCCAAAAAGGAAAGTATGACAACTGTCTTTGGATGGAGGTAGTATATACTACTAGTTTAATGGGAATATTTTTGTTTAGTTTTTCAAATTTATTTATGGTTGCTTTATTTTATTGGGAAACATTTTAATTTCTGTAGGTGTTTTCAACTTTAACATGACTAGATATTGTTTTGGTCGTTGTGTTTTAGGTTAAATGAAGTAAATTAATTCCAAAACAATTACAAAACTCCAGTGCCAATTTAGACTCCCAAAATAACATCATCGAATGCGGATAAAAATGCGGATTATATATTTGGATCGGATACGTGACAGATTCGGATAGAAAACAGACAAATATTATCGGATAAATACACTAAACAAGACATAATTTCACTTGTTTAAAAAATCTAATAATATTTAAATTAATTACTACTAAATTAAATTGTTCTTAAAACAAAGTTCACTTTCTCTTATATAAAGAATCTTACTAGTGAAAAATTAAAAAGCTTGTTCATGTGGAAAAATATTACTAATGGATGTTTTTTAAATTAATTACTACTAAATCAAATTATTTTTAAATCAAATTTCACTTGTTTCACTAGTTCTCTGGTTTTCGTAATAAATTATAATTTATATGAAAATTTAATTTTTTATTATTATTTAGGCTAATTATAATCGGATAATCCGGATTAAGAAGGTCGGATAATCCTCGGAAAATGTCGTATAATTCGCATCCGTCGGATAATAGCAATATCATATCCGCTACCATATCCGCCAAATAACCGCACGGACAATATCCGTATCTTCATCCGTATCCGGCGTATTCCTATAATCGCTTACCATATCCTTAAAAACGGATGCAGATACGGATTTGGAACGAAAACTATCCGTACCATTTACATCCCTAGCAATGAATAACGATTATACACAAGCACTTGAGAAATCAACATCAACCAATTTGAAGCTCATCACCACGCATCCACCGTTGAAGATTAGAGGATGAAGTCATAAACTCTTGCTTCTCTGTTGCGCTTCTAATACTTCTCTTCCTCTTTCCTGAAGAGCTTAAAGAACCTTCAATCGAGAGAGAGTCAAAATTAACAGCAAAGTAAAAAAAAAAAAAGAGTATAGGTTACAGCATATATCATAGTGCACTAGAGAGTTCATCAAAAGGCATGCTTAGATTGAGAGTACGAGCATCGATGAAATATATCATTTGTACCTTGCCACTCCCATACAACCTTAGATACAACCTTTAGAAGAAGCTAGTACATCTACTCAATTTCATAATATAATACAGTATATAATTTGTATATATTTCTAAATTACAAGATACTATTAATTTGGTAGCTGAACTTGCATTAGTGATCTACCTAGCTAGCTCATAATAGTCGATTTCATGATTTATAAATTACATACAATGTGTTGATGACTATTTTGCCCTGTTTTGAGCTCATCACATTAATTAGAAATTCATTTGTTTGGAAAAATCTACTTTTCATTTAGGCACATCAACCGTTTGGGCCATGTGCTACTTCTAGTAGCGCCTCGAGCGTGCTCCCGTGATTCACAGGCCACCCACACTCTCTCGACAATAATCAAGTTAAATCACACGGGCATATAATTAGGTGATAATAAAATGTTTGTGTAAACTTGCACACGGCATCATATCTCCCAAAGTGTTTGGATGGGGGCCTCAGCCTCAACATTGACCAGCCCTTTAAATACCGACCCACAACACACATAATTCCTTGTACTCTCAAACAAGACAACAAGTACATTACAATTTTTTGAGTTTTTAATTTTCTCCTACTATATATTAATATATTAATTGTCACTCAAAATCTTGCCCAATTAAATGGCCAAAACACTTTTTTGTGTGATGATATTCATGATTTTAATGCTAAGCAGCCAAGGAAAGAATTTGATTGAGAATCGGAAAGTCGGTTATGGAAATGTTACGACGCCTAACTACAAATACGTCGATGCTTTTCGACCTACGAGTCCGCGGGTATAGTCCTGGTATAGGACATTCTAAGCATGATTAAAGTACTCTATTATCTTAAGTATATGTTAGAATTCTAAGCATGACTAAAGTACTATCTTATACAATATATTTTAGAAGTATATAGTATGTATTGGATGAAAGAATATATATGATTTTATATATCTTTGATAGTTATTGATTGTATTTGTATATTCTATTATTCTACTAGAACATACTACAATTTTATTTTCTCAAAACTAATATTCTCAACATACAATATATACATACCATTAATATATTCTTTGTTCAATTATGTATTGGAATCAACATACACAAGAACTAATTAAGACTTATATAGAGAGGTGTACTGGTTTAATTTCCTCTAGAAAAATTTCGGATTTTCATAGGGTCGGACGACTGGACCGAAGATAAATTAAATACACTATCAGATTTAGACTCAAATAATAGTATCACAATCAAATAATTTTGCTATTAAATTCCTATTTGTATTATAAGTAAGTTTATTTGAATTTGTCTACATTTTTGTTTATCTAATACTCCATTATCTATCATTTTTGTTTTATCTTTATTTTAGTTTTCTGTTTTTTCCCTAAAAGATGAGTGCACAGTAAAACTTCAACTTTATAGGTGTTTACTGGACCCTGCCGTCGCTGAGAGCCATGAATCAAAGGCGTCAGATTATCGTAACTTTGCGAAAATGCTTTTGCAACTTTGTGATGTTGGTTTTTGGTGGAAACTTTCTTCCTGCCAAAGAACGAGTCATTGGTCTCCTGAGAGAGTCTGCGTTTTTTGAATCAATTTCAATGGTGTCTGAATCTACTTTTATCTTCTCAATAAGTGTTTGCTTTCCATCCTCCTTGTGTGGATGTACATCCATATATAGACCGAGAACAATGACTTTTGGGGGAAGACACATTTTCTAGGACCTTCCACAGCTTCATTCTCAAACTATCACGACCCCCAATTTCTTCTTTCTTAGTTTTATCGTCTACCCGTTCTTTTTCTTGCATAACTTCTGGTTCAGTTGAACGTATTGGATTGGATTGTCACGGTGCTCTACATTTTCAGCATTCATTCTCTCAGTAGAATAAGCTGAAACAAAAGCTCAACACTGAAACAACTAGAAGGTTTTACATATTTGAATCTCTTGTGAACTTCAAAAATGTCCGCATATTTATAGTACATTCATGTTTGAAAGAGGGATATTCTTGTGTGTCGATTCAAATATCATAGTAAATAGTAATACTACCAACACTTTACCAAAATAAATTGTTTTGTATAATTAAATATAATTATAAAAATAAATTTAATTACCTTTTTTATTAAATTAAATTTATCATAGGAACCTTTATTTTGGGCTTGCAGAAATTTAACGCGTTGGATGCGCATCTTCTTCCTCTGCTCGCGGTAAATCTCAATTTCACATTTCTCTCAGATCTATTGTTTTCTTGTTTTCCAGTTACCTTAGGGTTTCCATAATAACTAAGTATCTCAAATCCATAATACTGTAACTAAGTATATCAAATTCCAACCAGGGTATAAAAATCTAGGGTTTAAACCTACGGAATTGAGTATTTATCGCGTCTCTATATCTAATTATTATTGTTGTTTCTTAGAATAGAAAGATCTTATTGATACATGCCCTCACTTGCTGACAAGGAAATGGAAGAGCAGCTTACCTCAGTTGCGAGCACTCTTCTTCAGCTTCCCTCTTCGCATGATGAATTCCTGCCCCTTCTCGATGTAAGCCCTCTCAAGTAATTATCATCACATTCTCTTTGAACTATTATATACTGTACTAATTTGTTTCATCATCATTATCTAGTCCGTGCCATGGGATGTGACCGCCTGGAAGTTCTTGTTACTTTCTCTATATAGTGAGTCAACTGTTGAAATGATAATGTTTTCATTTGTTCTGAAGTTTTTTAAAGTGGCCCTTCAATGCCAAACTGAATGAGCCGTGCATTCTTTTGTATAGAAGATTTTCATTTATTCAGATTGTGATGAGATTAAGGTGTGTTCTTATACACTTTCTACGTTGCATTACATATTATAAATGACCGCATTTATAGTAAGTTTGATTCAAATTGAAACGGAAGATTCTGTCGTCACTTTACTTAATAAGTATTCTGATTCCTCTAGTTTATTAGGGAACTTCCTCTTTCAATTGTGTCATGAGACAACGTGAGCCATAGAGAACATGTTCCCCACTTTGTTTGTCCTAACAGAAAGTTATATTTTTTCTGATCAGCATTCTATACATGATCAATACTGCATACCTACTCATCAGTCATTACCTAGATTTTGAATGGCAATAAGTGTGGTATCTACGTTATTGACAATAATATGTATATATGTATATGTATGTGTTCATTTGATTCACAAAGTGATAATTACCATGAAAAACATATTCTTTTGTACTTGCTTTTAGAAAATCGAGGATCTCCTTCAGAAAGTGGAGCAGTAACCTTCCAGATCCATGCAAACAGATCTCCCTCCACTAATGCTGATTGTGGAAGAACTTTTGAAGCATTGATGTTGACGTGAAAGTAGGCGTAGCTTCTTGCATCATTGAGATAATCAGAATTAATGCACCTGATGCTTCATACGATGATGATAAACTGAAGGTGATATCTTCTGTTCTCTCGCTTCATCCCTTCATTTCACCTCCACCCCCTACCCACCCACCCCCTTTTGAAGTGACGTGACCATTTGTATGCTTTCGGGATGCTTTTCAATTGATTGTATCATCGTTTGAAAATTTATTCGACATATCCAGCAGATCATATGATAAGAGGACCACAATACTTGAAACTGTGGCCAAAGTCAGGGCATGTGTCATCATGTTGGATTTAGAATGTGATCAGATGATCATTAAGATGTTCCATCACTTTCTTAAAGCTATTAGGTAAATAATTTCTTGCTCAATTGCTACCAAATTGATCATATGTTTGTTCCTGTGAAGTTAGTCATTTATTTGTAATTTATTGTCCATTGAACCTTATGTTGTCTCATTTTTTGGTTTCCTCACTTTTCCACTGGGAGAAAGCAAATTGGCTTTCAAAGCCATGACTTGAAAAGTCATAGTCTGATGTGACGTTCACTCATCTCCTATGCATATACATATCTCATGGTTTTCTTGACGTTTAATTGTTGTTCTCAGCCGTTAGTTGTTAAAAGATAATGTATAGAAATAGAATAAGAGAGTTTGAGAAGACGTGATGGGCCTAAATAAATCAGTCAAGAAAACATGCTTTTGGGGTTTGCAGATATTATTTCACCCTAGAGCCGGAAGATTACAACTAGATCATTTACTTGGCCTTGCTTTAATTAATTACTAATATAAGTATACGGTATTTTGTTTACGCAACAGTTCAAAGTGATGATCTTGTCATCTCGATTGACATTAACTTGTTGCCAAGATGACTTTCATTCATGCTATTTAATTTCCTTTAGTTTTAGCTTACGCTTTATAGTTTATATCTGCTGTCTGATATTATCATACATTTGTATATTTCTCCCTGCTTCATGCATGTGTTGTGGCAATATATAGTTTTCAGGAGCAATTTCTGTTCACTTCTTTGAAATCGTAATCAACTGCTTCTGCTTGCATGTTACTTTATTGTTTCCTCACTGTAAGAATTTTTATTTTTTTTCTTCATAACCTTGTGTGTTTTATGTTGGTTTTCATAGTGGGAAAACTATCGAGCTTGATGATGTCACTTTCCATCAATGTGTAAACCTTACAAGATTCAACTCAAAGAAGACTGTTAATTTTGTTCCTCCAGATAGTGAATTTTAATTGATGAAGTAAGCAAAATTTTCAAATCGAAAATATGACAAACTTCTTGACTTTATGTTAGTGAAGATAAATGAGTGAATATAGCTTTATTGCTCTTGTTTTGACAGTCTCTTTCTCAGATATCATATGAACGCCTATTAAATCCAAGTCAGTACAAAATCTTGTTTTTGGCTGTCAAGCATAATATTACTTCTCATCCAGCTACTCTTACAAAATCTGTTTAATGTAAGATCATGACTAACTGAAGCAGATGACAAAAAACAATAAATGTTTGACACATTTCTTTTGTTATAGTTCCATCCAACAAGCACTAAGTTGGAAAACTCTTGGTTAATAATTTTTTTCCAAGTTCCTCCTGGAGCGTCAACTACTCTAAGAGCCCGTTCTAGATGTACGAGATATTTTTTTCAATTGTTCATTATCTCTCGATGCTCCTCAAGGTTGTACTTATAGCTCAAATTATCTCGATTTTTCTCATTTACATTTACATTTCCATTTTCATCGTCTTTAAGGCTGATAAACCCTTCGAGAAAAATTAAGGGCGGTTCCTCTCTAAGTTCTTATTTTTATATTCATAGACTCATCTTAGATTATTTTCTAAAGTTTTCTTCTCTGAGAGGAACAGGTTCTCCATTCATTGTCTTTGAGATGATAAAATCAAATAGAAAAATTAGGGGCAGTTCTCCTTTAAATTCTTATTATATTCAGACTCATTTTAGCTTAATTCCTTAATATTTTATTCTCTAAGAGGAAATATGTTCTCCCTTCATTGCCTTGGAGAATGCTAAACTCAACTAGAAAAAAAAAGTGCAGTTCTTTAATTTATTATTATATTCAGTCTCATCATAATTTTATTCTCTAAGAGGAAATAATCTCTCCCTTGATTCCAACATGCGTTAACAAGCGTTAATGCTTTTGCTATAGGTATCGTATTACAGAGGGGGTGAATCGTCCATTTCGGGTTCTGCTGACTATAAAAGAGTTGAGTCGAACACGTATGGAAGTGAATGCAAAGGTTAGTCATCGAATCTTAGTTTAAATATTGTTGTCAATAACAAGCCACATTTCTGACACATACTCATTTAGGTTAAGAGTGTTTTCGCGGCGAAAATGTTTGCACTTGGAGTGGTTATTAAGATTCTGGTACCAAAACAAACAGCAAAGACAAGTTTTCAGGTGACATCAGGCCGGGCAAAGTACAGTCCTTCTATTGACTGCTTGGTTTGGAAAAAGTTATTTCTTTATGGTATTGCGTCATCTGAGCATTTTTAGTCCTGCTCTACTTTATGTCTCTTGAACCTTTCTTCATTTACTTTCTCATTTAAAAAATGAAATTTAAGGGAATGTAATTACGTGAATAAAAATCAAATCATTTATCAATTCACCATATCATGGACCTATGATCCGTCCACCTTGCAATGTGGACCATGTCCAAAATGTAGTGTATTTTTTCTGTTATGTAGTGTTACCAGTAGCATTATCTAATGTACCTATATACTGATGTACATTTATGTGCTATGTAATGTACCTATATAATGATGTATATTTATATTTTGTGTGATGTACCTAGTATGTTTAATTAATGTACCGACTGACAAGTCCAACTTGCAATGTGTACTGTTCCATGATATTACAATTGCATAGGAATAG